>JAQQAC010013450.1:66776123-66811732 GCA_029783875.1 Phataginus tricuspis | reverse complement strand
CTAAGAGATTTTTGCCTATGTTTTTTTCTAAGAGTTTTATGGTTTCATGACTTACATTCAGGTCTTTGATCCACCTTGAGTTTACCTTTGTGTATGGGGTTAGACAGTAGTCCAGTTTCATTCTCTTATATGTAGGTGTCCAGTTTTTCCAACACCAGCTGTTGAAGAGGCTGTCATTTCCCCATTGAATATCCATGGCACCTCTATTGTATATTAATTGACCATATATGCTTGTGTTAATATCTGGGCTCTCTAGTCTGTTCTATTGGTCTATGGGTATGTTCTTGTGCCAGTACCAAATTGTCTTGATTACTTTGGCTTTATAGTAGAGCTTAAAGTCAGGGAGCGTAACCGCCCCCCACCCCCTGCTTTATTCTTCTTTCTAAGGATTGCTTTGGCTATTCGGGGTCTTTTGTGGTTCCATATGAATTTTAGAACTATTTGCTCTAGTTCATTGAAGAATGCTATTGGTATTTTGATAGGGATTGCATTGAATCTGTAGATTGCTTTAGTCAAGATGGCCTTTTTGACAATATTAATTCTTCCTATCCATCAGCACGGGATGTGTTTCCATTTATTGGTATCTTCTTTAATTTCTCTCATGAGTGTCTTGTAGTTTTGAGAGTATTAGTCTTTCACTTCCTTGATTAGGTTTATACCTAGGTATTTTATTCTTTTGGATGCAATTGTGAATGGAATTGTTTTCCTGGTTTCTCTTTCTGCTGTTTCACTGTTAGTGTATACAAAAGCAACAGATTTCTGTGTATTAATTTTGTATCCTGCAACTTTACTGAATTCAGATATTAGATCTAATAGTTTTGGAGTGGATTCTTTAGGGTTTTTTTAATGTACAATATCATGTCATCTCCAAACAGGGACTGTTTGACTTCTTCCTTACCAATCTGGATGCCTTTTATTTCTTTGTGTTGTCTGATTGCTGTGACTAGGACCTCCAGTACTATGTTGAATAAAAGTGGGGAGAGTGGGCATCCTTTTCTTGTTCCCAATCTTAAAGGAAAATCTTTCAGCTTCTCGCTGTTAAATATGATGTTGGCTGTGGGTTTGTCATATATGGCCTTTATGATGTTGAGGTACTTGCCCTCTATACCCAATTTGTTGATAGTTTTTATCATGAATGGGTATTGAATTTTGTCAAATGCTTTTTCAGCATCTATGGATATAATCATGTGGTTTTTGTCCTTCTTTTTGTTGATGTGGTGGATGATGTTGATGGATTTTTGAATGTTGTGCCATCCTTGCATCCCTGGGATGAATCCCACTTGATCATGATGGATGATCTTTTTGATGAATTTTTGAATTCGGTTTGCTAATATTTTGTTGACTATTGTTGCATCGATGTTCATCAGGGATATTGTTCCTTCATTTTCTTTTTTTGTGGTATCTTTGCCTGGTTTTGGTATTAGAGTCATGTTAGCCTCATAGAATGAGTTTTGGAATATTCCCTCCTCTTCTGCTTTTTGGAAAAATTTAAGGAGGATGGGTATTAGGTCTTCACTAAATGTTTCATAAAATTCAGCAGTGAAAGCATCTGTTCCAGGGATTTTGTTCTTAGGTAGTTTTTTGATTACCAATTCAATTTCTTTGCTAGTAAGTGATCTATTCAGATTTTCGGTTTATTCCTGGGTCAGCCTTGGAAGGTTGTATTTTTTAGAAAGTTGTCCATTTCTTCTAGGTTTTCCAGTTTGTTACCATATAATTTTTCATAGTGTTCTCTCATAATTCTTTGTATTTCTGTGGTGTCTGTAGTGATTTTTCCTTTCTCTTTTCAGATTCTGTTTATGTGTGTAGATTCTCTTTTTTTCTTGATAAGTCTGGCTAGTGGTTTATTTATTTTGTTTATTTTCGTGAAGAACCAGCTCCTGCTTTCATTGATTCTTTCTATTGTTTTATTCTTCTCAATTGTATTTATTTATGCTTTAATGTTTATTATGTCCCTCTTTCTACTTACTTTGGGCTTCTTTTGTTCTTCTTTTTCTAGTTTCATTAATTGTGCATTTATACTGTTCATTTGGGATTGTTCTTCTTTCCCGAGGTCGGCCTGTATTGCAATATATTTCCCTCTTAGCACGGCCTTTGGTGTTCCCCACAGATTTTGCAGTATTGAATTATTGTTGCCATTTGTGTCCATGTGTTGCTTGATCTCTGTTTTTATTTGGTCATTGATCCATTGATTATTTAGGAGCATGTTGTTAAGCCTCCATGTGTTTGTGGGCTTTTTCATTTTCTTTGAGTAATTTATTTCTAGTTTCACAGCTTTGTGGTCTGAGAAGCTGGTTGGTACAATTTTAATCTTTTTGAACATACTGAGGCAGTTTTTGTGGCCTAGTATGTGGTCTATTCTGGAAAATGTTCCATGTGCACTTGAAAAGAATGTGTATCCTGTTGCTTTTGTATGGAGTGTTCCATAGATGTCTGTTAGATCCATCTCTTCTAATGTGTTTTTCAGTGACTGTCTTCTTGTTTATTTTCTCTCTGGTTGCTCTGTCCTTTGGAGTGTGTGCAGTGTTGAAAACTCCTAAAATGAATTGCATTGTATTTCCCCATTCAATTCTGTTAGTATTTGTTTCATATATGTAGGTCCTCCTGTATTGGGTGCATGGATATTTATAATGATTATATCCTCCTGTTGGGCTGACCCATTTATGATTATATAATGTCCTTTCTCTCTTGTGACTTTCTTTGTTTTGAAGTCTGTTTTGTCTGATATGAGTATTGCAACTCCTGCATTTTTCTCCCTTTTAGTTGCATGAAATATCTTTTTCCATCTCTTTACTTTCCATCTCGGTATGTCTTTGGGTTTGAAGCTCACCCTTGTAAGCACCATATAGTTGGGTCTTGTTTTTTTTTTATCAATTCAGTGACTGTTTCTTTTGATTGGTTCATTAAAACCATTTACATTTAGGGTGATTATTGATAAATATGTACTTACTGGTATTGCAGGCCTTAGATTCATGGTTAACAAAAGTTCAGGGGTACCTTCCTTACTATCTTAATAGTCCAACTTAACTCACTTAGTATGCTATTACAAACACAATCTAAAAGTTCTTTTTTTTTTCCTCCTCCATTCTTTATTTATTATGTGTCATATTCTGTACTCTTTGTCTATCCCTTGACTGACTTTGGGGTAGTTTAATTTTGCATCTGCTTAGCAATTAATTGTTCTACTTTATTTACTGTTTTTTTATTTACTCTGGTGAGAGCTCTTTAGCCTTAGGAACACTTCCATCTATATCAGTCCCTCCAAAATACGCTGTAGAGACAGTTTGTGTGAGGTAAATTCTCTCAGCTTTTGCTTTTCTGGAAATTGTTTAATCCCTGCTTCAAATTTAAATGATAATCTTGCCAGCAGAGTATTCTTGGTTCAAGGCCCTTCTGCTTCCTTGCATTAAATATATCATGCCACTCCCTTCTGGCCTCTAAATTTTCTGCTGAGAAGTCTGATAATAATCTGATGGGTTTTCCTTTGTATGTGATCTTATTTCTCTCCCTGGCTGCTTTTAATCCTTATCTTTGATCTTTTACATCTTAATTATTATATGTCTTGTTATGTCTTCCTTGGGTCCCTTGTGTTGGAATATCTGTACAGCTCCATGGCCTGAGAGACTATGTCCTTCCATAGATTTGGGAAGTTTTCAGCAATTACCTCCTGAAAGACACTTTCTATCCCCTCTGTCCTTTTTCTTTTACCCCCGTAATACGAATATTGTTGTGTTTGGATTGGTCCCACAGTTCTCTCAATATTCTTTCATTCTTTGTGATCCTTTTTTCTCTCTGTGCCTCAGCTTCTTTGCATTCCTCTTCTCTAATTTCTATACCATTAACCTTATTCTCCACTATATCAAATCTGCGTTTAAATCCCTCCATTGTATGTTTCATTTCTGATACTGTATTTTCTAATGATTGAATCTCCGTCCAGAATTCTTCCCTGACTTCTTGAGTATTTTTCTGTACGTCCATGAACATGTGTATGATTTTTAATTTAAAATTTCTTTCAGGAAGATTGATGAGTTCAGTTTCATTTTACCCTTTTTCTGGTGTTTGTGAGACTTTGGTTTGAAAGAGGTTCATTTGATGTTTTATATTTGTATGTGACGCTCTGTAGTGCCCAGAAGCTCTACCCTCTGGAGCTGCTCAGTCCCTGAAGTGATGTTGGGAGTCCTGTGGGAATGGCGCTGGTTCCTGGGGGAAGGAAAGAGTTCCCTGCTTCCCTGCCTGCCTCAACTGCCAGAACCAGTGGGCTGAGCACACAGGTGTAAGCTTCTATGCTGTGCGTTTGTAGCTGCCATAGGGTGGGCTTCCCTCTGGCAGGCCTGACACCAGGACAGTGGCTGCCAGTTTGCGAGTCAGTGCAGGCTGCGTATCACGGTGGGCGGGCCTTGGAGCTGCATAACCAACCAAGGGGATGAAGTGCCTGAAGCTCCTGAAAATTCCCAACCTGCTGGGTAGAGTGCTCCTGTACAGTTGTGTCTACCTGTCCTTTCTTCTAAACAGTAAGCTCTGTGCCATCCTTGCCCCTTTAGCAGCCCTCTCGCTGTTAGGAAGTCTCTCAGACTGCCTGCCTTTCTTTTGTCGCAGAGCAGGTGATGTGGATCCCTGTTTTACACAAGGAGCTGGAATCTCAGTCTCTCCAAGTATTCTGCCTGTCTTAGCTTTCCAACCCCACTAATCTCCAGAGCACCATGCCATGTAGGTTCGTGCTCCAAGAGCAGATCTCCGTGGCTGGGTGTTCAGCAATCCTAGTTCTCCACTCCCTCCCTGCTCCGTTTCTCTTCCTCCTGCAGGTGAGCTGGGTGGGGGAAGGGCTTGGGTTCTGTCGGATCATGGCTTTGGTATGTTACCCTGTTCTGTGAGGTGTGTTCTCTTCTCCAGGTGTATGCAGTCTGGCGCAGCTTTCTTTCCTATTGCTCTTTCAGGATTAGTTGTATCAATTATATTTCCATATTATTAGTGATTTGGGGAGGAGGCCTCTGTCTCACCTCTCACACTGCCATCTTTTCTAAGTCCTTGGTCCCCTTACTATTTTCCCATGTTGCTGTGGGCCTCGGTGTAAGTGCCTCTTAGAACACACAAGGCAGTCCTTCCTGGCTCTGCTGACGTCCTCAAAGGTCAATGGCAAGCCCCACCAATGGGCTACAGCCCACGTTGTCTTTTGCCCCGTATGTAACAAACGCTGGTGTAGCCATTGGGCCACATCAGAAGCAGGCTTTCCTTCTAGCCAACGCACCTGGGCCAGTGTGTCTCCTTCATCATTTCCGGGGATGCCAAAGGCAAATGGCCAGTCACATGATATACAGTAGCAGTCTTAGTCTGACCAGAGGCCTGTAGGTCTTGCCACAACTCTTGCCCCAAAGGGGCCCGTGACCAACCATCCAGTTGGCATGGTACCATGTTGGTAGCCAGAGGGTCAAGCCCTGATAGATGGCCCAGCTGTCAGTGCAGACAACTATGGGGGAAGGCTCCTGGGTGATCACGAGCCATACTGCCCACAACTCAGCCCACTGACTGCTCTACCCCTCTCCATCCTCCATCCATATTGTCTCAGTCTTAGGATGGAAATCCATAGCCTTCCACTTTGGGGGCTGCCTACGACTAGAGCCATCTGTGTACCAAGCATCTTCAGGTATAGGGGCTTTTCCCTCCTGATAAGGACTCTTGGCTACCAATGGCTCAAAAGCAAGTCCTTCCTGCTTCCCACTGGTTTAGGTCACTGACCCCAATAAGTGGTGGAGTTCTCCACTTAAGGGGCTAGTAGAGAGGGTGCTACACTGCTGTAAATATGCACCCCATTTGACCAGTGTAGGCATCTGTGAGACACCACACCATGGCCTTTGGGTCCAGTCTCTCACTCCCCCCACAATGGGATAGGTGGTTATTACCTTGTTTGGAGTTGCTCCAGCGAAGGGCTCCATAGCCAGCAAGGCATTGTACACAGTAGCCAGTTGCTTCTCTATCAAGGTATACCAGACTTTGCTCCTTTCCCTAGCTGTGACCAGAATCCAGTATGTTGGCATATCTGCTCAAGCCGCTGCCAAAGACCCCATCCATAACCATCTTTGATTACATGTACATCTAGCTCATAGGGCCTTGACGAGTTCATTACACTCCAGGCCTGTTCAGCCTTGACAGCCTGCTTGGCAGCAATAAAAGCAGCTGCACACGTCCCATCCCAGTCCCACCTGATTCCCTTTCATATCAACCTGTATAAGAGCTCAGAATTTGTGCCAAGTGCTGGATAAACACTCTCCAGTAGCCCAAAAGACCCAAAAACTCTTGTAATATTGCCACAGTGGTAGGGGTGGGGAAAGCCTGGACCTTGTCTATGACTGCTTCAGGAATAACTTTAGTTTTACCTGACCAGAGAACCCTCAAGAGTTTTACAGACAAACCAGGTCCCTGAACCTTGGTGGTGTTCACAGCCCATCCTTTCTCCTGTAGATGTTGCAGCAGTCTAGGAACTGCCCCCTTCTAAACCTGAAAGAGAATCAGACGTGAGCATAGTATCATCAATGTAGTGATCAACCGCACTGTTCTCAGTTTCCTCCATGTGGCAAGTCCTGGGCTACAAGTTTGTGACAGATGGTGGGACTGTGCAGGTATCTCTGTGGAAGGACAGTGAATGTCCACTGCCAGCCTTCCCACGTGAAGACAAACTGTTCCTGGCTTTCCTGTGCTATGTCAATAGAGAAGAAAGCATTAGCAAGGTCTATAACATAATGATACATTCCCAGCTCATAGCTGAGGGTGTCCAGAATGGCTGCTGTAGATGGTACAGCATCATGCCAGGGGGTATGATTTTATTAAATTCTCCATAGTCCACGGTCATACGTCAGGAGCCATCTGGCTTTTTCACTCACCACAGTGGGGAATTAAAAGGACTGTGAGTGGGCTTTCTGATGCCCACGTTCTGCAACTCCTGTAGAGTTTCTCCAATTTCCTTGTGCCCCTCAGGCAATTTATAGTGCTTAGTATTTGTCACCTGCCAAGGTACAGGCAGAGCTACAGGTGGGTGCTTAGCATGTCCCCTCAGAATGGCCTTTATCATATATGTACTCTCACTCTGAACTCACCTGCACTGGTCTGTAACCACAGGCCTTGCAGGTTATCTACCCCCAAAATATATTCAAGGATGGGAGAAATGTACACAGTATACTTCTTTGGGGGTAAACACCCTATCGCCAATGGAATTTGGGCTTTCTTCACTCTAATTGCCTACCCCCATAGCCATCTATCACAGCAGGGTTCCCAGGAAAATGCTCAGGGTTGCCATGAATCAAAGAATGCTCAGCTCCTGTGTCCACCAGCACCAGGACACATACACTCACAGGGGACCAATGAATTGTTAATTCTACATGTGGCCTCTGGTCCCCGCCATGTCCCCAAAGGTGGGGACCTTGATCCCCCCAGCCTCAGTCAAACCGCAATGCCCAATTGTCCTCCTGTGGGGATGAGGGCCCAGGCGAATCCTGAGTACTGTCCCCCAGGAAGTTTTGCAGGGACACAGGCCGGGCATGAGGCCTTGACTCCGGTTTCCATGTCTTGGACCTCAATGGCTGGCTGCTGCTCTGGCTTTAATTGGTGCCACAGTTCTAACAGGATTTTATTGGGCTGCCCATCAAGTTTTTCTTTCACTACCCCGGCCTTTATCAAATCAATCCACATCTGGGTCCTCGAGACCTTCACAGGGCCTTTTGCAGTTCTCCTTTCAGTCATGGCCCATACTTCCCTCCGTGCCCTTATTGTTTCAACCTCCCCTAGATCTGCTAAAGTACCAGTAGCCTCCCTTATGGGTTGCCCTAGGTGGGGGGGCAAGAGTATTCACTAGGGACCCAAAGAGAGATGTGGGAGCTGTATGCAGCACCAGGTTTCTCATTCCTATAGTGAACACCTCCTCATCAGGGCATTGGGAGTCCATATTATAGATATTTTTCATACCCAATTCCCACAGTATGTGTTGGAGCTCTACGTACGTTTTGCAGCTAGTGGGTAAATATGGTAAATCACACTGATTAGGCCAAACTATCCTGATGGCAGCTGTCAGCCATTCCAGGAGTGTCTGATTCTCTGAAGCGTGAGGGGCTTTTTTTTTTGCCTTATGGGCATTTTGCAACTGCTGCAGGAGGGAAGAGTGATTCGTCAGGGAAGCCATTCTACTCATCTCAGTACCCGACATAACAATGTTTTCCACCCCCATATCCCAGAGACGGAAGAGCCATGTAGGCAGATTCCAATGGCTTCTGCCAGTACTGGATGCTCATGTCCACCAGCTCATCCTGGGTATAGGGGCGGAGCATGGAGTGATCCACAAATTGGAGAGGGAGCATCTCCTCCCCCTGAAGAGCCCACAGTTGTTTCATTTTTATTTTCTTAATTACAGCCAGGCAGGCCTTTAATACAGGAGAGGCTGGTACCTTGGGCGATGGCCTCGGCAGTAGATCGGCCCACAGCGCTGCCTCCTCCTCTTCTACCCCCTGGCTGCTCCTCCATCTCTGGGGCTGAAGGCACCATTCTTCCTCCCCCTCCCCCAGGGCCTCCTGCAATGCAGCTTTTCCTGCTGCCTCCCCCCTTACTGCTGCTAAGGAATCTTCAAGGATTGTGACCTGTCTTTTCAATAACTGCCTCTCTTCCTTAACAGCATCCCATAGGTTATTGGCCAGCTCCTCTAAGCGATGCTGAAATGTGTCTCTCTCCTTCCTAAGGCCTTCTCTCTCCTCGCTAACCCTCTCCATAATCCTCTCTTTCTCCTCGATAACATTTCCCACTATCTTGATGAAAAGAGACCCTACAATGCCAGCTGCTACATGGCCCCTGGACCTCTAAGCAGTCTTCTTACTCATGGAGAGCTAATTCTGCAGCTTCCGGTGTCTCCACCCTTCCCCAGTTCTTGGGAAGACCCCACCCCCTAGGAGGTGCTTTACCCTAGACCAGTTCCCCACTAGGGGCTCCCAAATTGGACATTCCACAGATGGGGGACAATAACAGGTCAAGCTGCACCCTCTGCCACTGCAGCCACTGGGTCCTCCCCAACATCCACAGAGGGGATTCCAGGCATTTCCCCACCATTTCTAGGGGCAGCCTTCCCAAAACTTGCACCCATTTAGACAGATCTAAGGTTCAAAGATCCTGCCGACTACGCTAGATGTAACTCCGGGGACAGGAAATCCTGGGGCAAAATGCCTCTAAAACCGAATTCAGTCAAAGGGAGAAATAAGTTTAAAATGCGTTTATTGCTTATGAACTGTGGTCTGGGGTGTCTCCTTCCTGGTCCAGCAGAAGCAAGCGAAGCTCCCCCCAGCCTCTCAGGTTCAGATGAACTAGTTCTCTCCATCCCTTAGGAACACCTGTTCATATGGAGATGCACAAAAGTCAGACGAGGTATTCTGGAATATTACAGTCTTACCCACACTCTATGAATCCTCCTGAAGCCCCATAGTCACTCATCACCTCTCTTCTCCTTTTGGGCCTGAGAATGACTCACGCTTGTTGAACTGACCTGTCATCGTTTTAACTAAAAATGTCATTTTATTCTTTGAATACATTGAACATGGGACTTTGGCCAGTGGACAGTGTATTACTGTGGTGCTTCCCTGCTCTGGAGCACTCAGCCTCAGGGGCACTCCTGCTCAGGGTCACTCTCTCCTCTAGGGCACTCCCCCCTCTAAGGCACTCCTCCCCTCTGAGGCACTCCTCCCTCTGGGGCTCTCACCCCTCTGGGGCACTTCCGCTCAGGGGCACTTCCACCTCTGGAGCACTCTTCAGCATTTATACTCACAGAGTATGTGGGCGGGAAATCCTACTGTTGCTTCTGTGTTGGAAAATGACTATTTTACTTCTCTATCTGAAGAATAATTGGCTGACCTCAGTGCTCCTTGCTAGTCCTTGTTCTCTCAGTTCTGTCGGTTCCAGCTTCCTACCATGTGGACAGAGACCCTCTTTAGCTGCTGGTAAAATGCTCCACTTGCCAGTTGAATTGCCTCTTTGCTAGGCTCTATTCTGCAGCATGGGTTTATCCTTTCATGGAAACTGGCAAACTTTGCATTCAGGACGTCTGTTCAGCTGCCACCCTTCGGGCTCGGTAAGGACTCAGGAGGTGGTGGGTTGATGTTCAAGAGGGCAGGCTTCCTGCGAGTGAGGGGATGTGCCAGATTGGCCCTGAGTTTTCTGTGTGGAGGTGGGAGGACATTGTGGTTGGGCATGAGGGTCACGGGTGACCTTAAAGTAGACAGGGCGGTGGGGTGAGTCGCCCTAGTGGCCCCCTGGGAGATGGCTACTGTCTGACATTTTCTGGCTGGAAGAGAACCAATGGATGAAGATGCTGTTTAGTGTCGCAGGTGCTCAACACCATCTGAGGACATACTTCCTGCCATGGCTCCTTCCCTTCCTGCTCACCTGTGCAGGACTGCCCCTCGGAGATGGGATTGAGAGTGCCAAAGCTTCGGGGTGAGGAGCGTTGCCAGGCACCGGGAGCAGATTGCAGTTTCCTGGGGCTAGTTCTCTAGACAGACCCCTTTGGAGCCAGCACAGTGCGTCTTCTGTTCCAAAACTCGTGTGGGAAGTTGGAATCAGGAGACTTCTGCCTACTCATGGCCAGAACTTCCCAGCATTGTGGAATGGGGGAGAAGTGAGCAGCTGCCCTGGGGCCTGGGGGACTGGCTGGAGGCCTAGAGGCAGTGTGTGGCCCCCAGTTACAGAGTCCTGCTTGGGTGCGTCCCACACCCACGGACCATCCTGTCTACCCTGCCCATGGCTCCCAGCATCAGCACAGGAAGTCCTGGCCAGTGTGCACCACTCTGTCATCTGGGATGGGGACTGAGGAAGGCAGCTGAGTGGCCGCTTAATGAGCACCCTATCATGCAGCTGCCCCAAGCCTGGGGCACTCAGCAAGGGCAGCTGTCACATCACGGTAGAGCAGTGGATTTTCCGCATGTATTTGCTGTCCCCCACACCTGGAGTCAGAGCTGCATGGACCATTTTGTTGGGAGTTGGTCAGGAGAGAGTGCAGATGACATCCATGTAAGGTGGCAGACTGACCCTAGGACCAGGGGCTTCCTTTCCCAGTCCCCCATTACATTACTCATGGAAAGAGGCATGAAATCCACATCAGTAAGCCATGAAGTGGATTCTTTTCTAAAGGCCCACATGAAGACACTGAGCAGGGACAGACATAGGGAGAGAGCAGGTTTTGCCATCTCCACCCCACAACCCAACTGGAAATTGGCAGTGGGGGGCCTCAGTTGGAGAAATATAGCTTTCAGGACTTACTGAGAAATGGTGCAGAAACTCCTAACAAACTAAAACATTCTGTTCTGTTGAAAGTACAATTTTAAAAATAAGTGCAGAAGACAAAAGGAGAGTGTTAACTACAGAAGGGAGACAAAGTAAGAGCAGGGTGGGAGAAACAGCCTGTGCAGAGGATGGCTTTCGAGTCCCATTGCTAGGAAGGGGAAGCTCCCGTCAGTGCCTGAGAGCAGAGGTAGCCGCTGGGGGGGGAGGCCGGGACACCTGCAGCAGGGCAGTCTTTTAAGAGCTGTGGCCAGAGGGGAGCCCAGCCTCCTGGGGTCTGTGCGTGCCCCAGTCATGCTCTTGCTGGTGGTGGCACAAGAGAAGTAACAGGTGAGCTGTTCTTCTAGCACTTGTTTCCCCCATCCCCCTGCCTGTCACACTTTCAAGCCATATTTTCATTCAAAAGGAGACTTCTGTTATGAAATCAGCCAGTTTATTTAGTGTTTGTTGATTCACTGAGAAAAAGTCTAAGCTCTGGGTATGCACTAGTGAACAGAGGCATTGTTCTAATTTAGTGCATTTTAAACCATCACAACAATTGTTATTTACTTACTATTTAAATAATAAGGAAAACATATACTCTATCACAAAGTGCCTTAGTGCTCTCCTTCCTTCATAGAGACCCAGGTCTACCTCTGTCCTCGTGCTGAGATCACTGTGCCATCCCCCGACCCTCCCTCGCTGAAACTCCCAAGTTGCCATGTAGAGCTGAGGCAGTTGGGTAGTATTTCCCACCAACTGGGGGCTGCGGGCTGGGGCTCTGGAGGGAGTTTTGCATTTGCATCAGTGCAGCCTTGCAGGATCAAGAGCTGCTATCCTCCCATCACCAAGCTCTCTCACAGCCATCCCTGTTTCTCTTAGAGCCCAGTGAGGCCACATCATGCTGTGGAGGGTTTGGGGAACAAGCCACGACCATGCTATCGTGCTGCTCCTGGTCATAGGCCAGCTTCTCTGCTCTGAACACTAGCTCATGAACACATGGTATATTTTGTTCTCTCTAAATAGTCCCACAAGGACCCCTGGTGCAGCTTTGTTGGAGAGGGGTACCCAGGACAGTGAGATCACAGGGGTGCAGCCTCACTTATGATAGGCGTGTGAGCAGAGCAGGGGCTGCATGGTCCAGGGGGTCTATGAGTCCTGATTGCCTGTCATGTGACCTCTCACAGCCAGACAGAAGCCAAGTGCTATACCCACAGTGGCAGCTTTCCAACACCTCCCTATTCATTTGTAACAAAGTGTTACATTCATGTTGTAACAAAGTGGCTCCAAACAAGTATCCTTCCTGTGTGTAATGTGGTGTAACATCCTTTCCCAAAAAGTTTTGAAAAGCTAGTCCTGACCTACAAGTTGGTTCCATGCCTTGCTGATGGGTCACAGTTTTAGCAGTAGCAACGTGGCTCACACACTGGCGGGGGTAGATGAGAACAGTTCCGGCAGGCGGAGTGAATGAGAAATGCCAGCCCGTCCTGCGCACTGAGCAGGAGAATGGGGCATTGTATCTCCAGCTTTCAGAACATGAAGCTGAGCTGTGTTCATTGTTCAGAACTTGGAAAACTTATTAAAAACAGCATTGAGAATGGAACTTGGACCTCCTGGAAATGATGGCCGAGTAAAGGCTTATTTATTCTATTTCCCTCCTTGCAGCTCACTGAAATGAACAGTAAGAATGAAAAATAGGAAACAAGATTTAATCTACAATGAATCTAAGGAATAGCTGTGGCCCGAGGAGGATGTTAGCTGGACGGGGAAGAGTGAAAGCTAGAGCTCTGAGCAGGGCTGAGTTTGTGTTTAACAGAGGGGACTTTTAGGGGCACTGCCAAGGACACTGACTTGACAGAAGAGGGTCTGTGGTTTGGGTGGACCTTAGGAGGAACCAGATGTGGGTGAGCATCTGGTAAGGAAAATGAGATGAAGGAGAGAGGCTCAGGTGCTCAGCCTGCACTTTCCATGAGATCCAGACTCTTAAGGGTGAAGTGGGGAAGAAGCGAAGGGAAATAGCAGCTCAGTGTGCAGCTACTGACCTTTGGCTGCTCCTCGGGTCCTGCTGGCCATTGATCGTGGCCAAGAAGAGGCCCCAGCTGTCCCAGGACTGGCTTCAGCATGTTATCCCACAGGAAAACAGTTCCCTGAAGGAGCTGCTGTGGGGACCTTCTGTGTGCCCATGGAGCCCACCTTCCCACACGCCCACTGCCGAGCACCAGCTGTGGATGAGGCCCCACTATTGCACAGAAACCTTAGGAGACTGTTTTGCTGGAATCAGGGGAAGAAACTTTTGGTGTTGGGGGGTGCTGTGAGGAAAGCCTGCCTGAAAGGACAGGCAGCCTGAGAGAGTGCCAAGAGGAGGTGGCCCTGAGGCCTTCCTGGAGTCCTGCCTTTGTAGGGTCTCAACCCAAACAGCTCTACCAGGGGAGGTACAGATCTCTCTCTTCAGTTTGAATCAGGTTCTGTCACTTGCAACCAAAAAATGTCCTAATACCAGAAACATATTTCCAGAGCAGAGCCTGTAAGAAAATCTGGCAGTAGAGCATTCTGGAATGACACATCTGATTTGAGGCTGCACTTTCCTTAAAGATGAGCAATAATCAGGAGCCAGCATGGGACTCGTATGCAGACACTGAAAGAAGGAGTAGAAGAAAGGAAGTAAGCACAATTAAACAGCTAGTGAAGAAAACATTTAATGGAAGAATTAACCCAGAAAACAGTAAAAAGTTTTAGAAACTTCTTTGTATACTAAAAAAAATACATAAATAGAAAAGAGTTCAAAGAAAAGATGAGGTAGCAGAAGGAGAGAAAGCTAGCAGAGCTGAGGGGAAATCAAAGACAAAAACCATTACAAACATTAGAGCCCCAGGAGCAACTGCAGGTAATGGGATGGACACTGCTGAACAGAATTAGTCACTGGAGAACAGGTTCCTTGGAAAGAACATACTATGCAGAGAAAAATAAACAAGAAAAGTAGTCAGAAGGTGCCAGGGCTGGAGGGCTGCAGGGAGACCTGTTGTGGGCTGTGGTAGGTGTTGGAGTTCATAGAAAAGGCAACATCCTGGGTTGCAGAGGGATGAGTAAAGCCAGACCTCCCTGGAGCGGAGAAGGGGTGGCTGCACATTACAAGGGCACATCATGTTTCTGGAAAAATCGGTTAGGAAATGACCAGTGCCAGGACAAGACTTGGCAAGTGAGCCAAATCCCCAGTACACTCCCAGCCCGCCTTCTTCCTTGCTGTGGAAGGAGGAGAGTGAGGGCAGCAAGGTGAGGGGTGAGAAAGGGGCTGTCCAAGCATCGTGCTGAGCCACGTTGGCCTCAGAATGGACACCCTTCTGGCTGAGGCATGTCTGCCAGGCGTCCCCCTGCAGCTTCAGAAGGAAGGCTATGGTGGAGTCATGTTCCCCCTTCTTGAGGGCAGAGTATCTGCTTAAATTGTTCTTTTGTGGGGAAATTTGTTCTCCCCACTTTACTTCTTTAGTAATTTATTTATATCAGTATGGGCTTATGGATATTTATTCTATGCTTTGGGTTATAATCCAGTACTACTTCTTTTTCCTCAAATTGCTCCATCCAGCTTTGGTCATTGGGTGCTCTTTCAGTGGCTCTGTTGTGCCTGAGGCCCTGTCATTGTCGGGTTCTGTTTTCATTTTAGCTCTTCCTTACTTTCTGGCTCTACAGGATCCTCCGGGCTCATCTTGCCTGTTTCCTGCCCCAATCATTTCAGCCATTTCTGCAAGGATTCCTGATTCCTCGTATTGTTTAATGTCATAGAGCCAAGATTTGGGCACTGGGTGTGCCAGTTGCTATGGGCTGTTGTTGCTTTGAGGTCCTTTCAGCTGTAGAGCAAGGGCATGTATTTGTGTATACTGACTTGTGTATTTATATACACATGTATATAAATACTTCTAGATGTAGCCCTGTGTACTCGTATTACACTAGAAATGAGTTCTACTGATGTCTCCAGCTCTAATCCATCACCATGTGGGTCACTCCAGCCTTGTCCCCTTGCTGATCTGTGACCTTCCACTCCAGTAGTGAGAAGCTGGCTCCCACCGTCTGCCATCCTTTCGCTTGATCATTCAGTTCCAGTGTGCACATACAGAGTATCAGAGTTCTTAGCTGGTACTCGCCAACTAGAGACATGTTACATGTAGTTCCTTTTGCCTTTGGTTTTACATCCTCCACTCATTTTCCACGGTGGCTGGTCAGAACCTTCTGTCCCACCCCCTCAAGTGAGCTTGCTTCAGACATTTGCAATCTAGTTAGATTGCTTTGTCATATGCTCCATTCCATCCTGATAACCTTTGACCTCCTAAATTATTATTTTTTTAAAGTTCATATACATTAGGTTCATTCTTTTTTTTTCTATTAAGGTATCATTGATATACAATCTTAAGAAGTTTCACATGAGCAACATTGTGGTTACTACATCCACCCATATTATCAAGTCCCCCCAATACCCCATTGCAGTCACTGTCTATCAGCATAATAAGATGCTATAGAGTCACTACTTGTCTTCTCTGTGCTACCTTCTTCCCTGTGACCCCACACACACCATGTGTACCAATCATGATACCCCATAATCCCCTTCTCCCTTCCTCCCCACCCTCCCTCCCCCACTCTTTCCTTTTGGTAACCACTAGTCCCTTTGAGTCTGTGAGTCTGCTGCTGTTTTGTTCCTTCAGTTTTGCTTTGTTGTTATACTCCACAAACGAGTGAAATTATTTGGTACTTGTCTTTTTTTGCCTGGCTTATTTCACTGAGCATAATATCCTCTAGCTCCATCCATGTTGTTGCAAATGGTAGGATTTGTTTTCTTCTTGTGGCTGAAAGGTTCATTCTTTTTACTATAAAGTTCTATGGGTTTTGAGAAATGCGTAGTATAAGATATCCACAATGGCAGTATCATACAGAAAAATGTTGCCACCCTAAAAGAAGTCCCTAGGGCCCACCCATCAGCCTCCTTCCCTCCCCAGAATCACTGGCAGCTGTGATTGTTTTGCCATCAATAAGGTTATACCTTTTCCAGACTATCATATACATGGAATCATACAGTACATAATCTAGAGCAAACATTTCAAGTCCTCAGTTATACAGTGTGCCAAAATACATTCCAGGTGATTCAAAAGTGTGTTTATTCAGTAATGTTTGATTTGTTACTCTGTGTCAAGGATGCAGTAGTTAACCAAACAAATATCTCTGACCTCAAGGAGATTACCCTCTGGTGAGGAGATAAATTAAATAACAGTTTATATTGACTTGTGTAACTATGCAGTTGTAAGCAGAAGTACTTGGACTTTAACCTGTGCACAAGAGAGAGTAACAGGGATCAGATTTACCCTCCAAACTAGAACCAATAAGCTGGACAATAGTTATGAAGCATGGTTTTCTAAACTTTGGGTATGAGCCAACAAAGTACAGTGATTCCTGTGAGCTGAGGACCAAACACAATGAGCTTGGCGATATCTGAAGCTTACAGCAATAGGGGAGTTGGTAGGTTTGTTGTAAGGATATGGAACCTGTCAGACTCCCTCACTGCCAGAGATGGAGCATCTGAGGTGACTGGAGTTTGCTGGAAGAACCAGAAAGCAGAGAGCTGCAATCAGCTCAGAGGCATGAGGAGGGTTTCCTTCTTTTCAGCAGTGCTGATGAGCAGGTGGATATGAGGAGACTGCCAGAGACCACAGAAAGAATTGCCCAGAAAGATTAGAGGGAGGAACTCAGAACTCTCACAATACCGTGAAGAGTGCCATGTCATCAGGCAGACTGGACACCCTCATAACTCACAGGGCACTGGGTAGACTATTCAGTAGAGAATACTTGGTCCTAGAATAAATGCTACCCTAACCAGTCTTAGAAGCAAGAACCACAGGTTTCACACTATTACCAAGTAACTATAGCCCAAAACAAAGCTCAAGAATATTTACAGGAATACAAAAATATACAGTTTCCAAAAGGGTAAAATTCACAAAGTCTGGTATCCAATAAAAAATTACCAGACATGGAACGAAATGGGAAAATTCAGCCCATAATGCAATGAAATGTGAATCAAAACTGATGCAAAACTGACTCAGATGTTAGATTTAGCAGACAGATTATTAAAGTAGTTATTATAATAATATCCATATGTGCAAAAAGCTAAAGGAAATACTGGGCACATTATGTAGAGACATGGTAAGGTAAAGGCAGTGAAATAAGATTCAAATTAAGCTTCTAGAGTTGAAACTAAAATGTCTGAATGCAAATACACTGTATGAGAATAATAGCAGATTAGACATTGCAGAAGAAAAGATTAGTAAACTTGAAGACAAAGCAATAAGAACCATCCAAGCTAAAACAAGGAGAGAAAAGTATTTAAAATAAAAAAAAGCATGATGGAGCTGTGGGATAAATGGCAGAGAGGTAATATTTGTGTAATTAGAGATCCCAAAGGGGAAGGGAGGGACAGAAAAACTATTTGAAGAAATGATAACTGAAAAGCTTCCAAATTTGATGAAAACTATAAACCTATATCAACAATCTTAATAAACCCTAAGCATAGGAAATGTGAATCAAATTGCCCCAAATTGCTCAAAAACCAGTGATGAAGCAGCCAGGAAAAAAAAAGCATCACATACAGAGGAATGAAGATACAAATAACAGCACATTTTTCTTTGGAAAGGATGCAAGTGAGTGGAGCAGCATGTGCAAGGCCTGGATGAACTGTCAACCAAGATCTATACCAGTGAAAGTATCTTTTTAAAACAAAGGTGAAATAAGAATATTTCAAACATATAAAAGCTGAAAGCATTCATCACAAGCAGACCTTCATTGCAGGAAATACTACAGGAAATCTTCCAGGCTGCAGGAAAAAGAAGCCAAATGGAAATCTGTTATCTACACAAAAGAATGAAGACCCCTGGAAGTGGTAACTACATGGGTAAATATATAGGATGCTTTCTTACTATTTAAATAAAAGTAATACAGCAGAGTTGAGAGAGTTACAACATATGTAGAATAAAATATATGACAAAAATGGCACAAAGGCTAGGAGAGGAGAAATGGCAAACTCGTACTTGAAATGATACGATTTCACTTGAAGGCAGACTATGATAAATTAAGTATGGGCACTATAAACCCCAAAGCATCTGCTAAAATAGCAAAACAATGGATTACATAGAACTGGTAAGTCAACAGTGGAGCTAAAACTGAAACACATAAAATAATCCAAAAAAAGGCAGAAAAAGGAAAGGGGGAACAGAACAGATGGGACAAATTGAAGACAACTAGCAAGATGGTAGATTTCAACCTAACAATCACAAATCTAGATGGTTTAAACACCTTTATTGCAAAGCAGATATTGTCAACATAAAAAAGCAGTACCCAAATATATGCTAGCTACAATAAAACCACTTTAAATATAAAGACACAAATAGGTTAATAGTAAAAAGAAAGCAAAATATATACAATTGATAGTGATTCTATAGCATCTTACTATGCTGATGGACAGTGACGGTAATGGGGTATGTGGTGGGGACTTGATGATGTGGGAGTCTAGTAACCATAATGTTGCTCATGTAATTGTACATTAATGATACCAAAAGAAGAAAAAATATATATATATATATTCAACTGAAAACACTAATGGAAAGAAAGCTGTAGTTGCTATAATAACATCAATTGTACTGATTTCAGAGCAAAGAAAACTACCAGGTAAAGGTATTTCAAAATAAAATATGAATTAAATTAGAATCCAATGAAAATATCTGGAAAACCAATAGCTGTTAACAAAGTAAATAACACTTCTTTATAATCCATGAGCCAAAGAGAAAATAAAAAATGAAATTAGAAAGCTTTTGAATTGGATGAAAATGAAAATACAGCCTATCAAAATTTATGGGATATCATGAGAGCTGCACTCTAAGGGAAATTTTATAACACTTAAATGCCAAAATTGGATTAAAGTTTTATCAAAAGGTTGCAGATCACTGAATTCATCTTCTACCTTAAACTAGAAAAAGGAGAACAAATGAAATCCAAAAGAATGCAAGGGAAGCAAGTGATACAGATAAAAGTAGAAATGAATCAGAGCAGAAAAACACTAGAGAAAATTGATGAAAACAAAAGCTGTCTTTTTAACAGAATTAGTAAAATCAACAAGTGTCTGAGAAGACTAATTAGGTAAAAGAGTGAAAAGACAAATGATGGATAACAGGAACAAAACAGGTGACAACATTACAGAATCTGATGATTGTAAAGGGATAATGAATAGTATAACAACCTAATGCTAATAAATTTGACAATGACTATGAAATGGACAAATTTCTTGAAAGACAAAAGCTATTAAAGCTCATTCAAGAAGAAATTTAACCAAACATTAACCCAAACATATACAGTCAATTAATATTTGATAAAGGAGCCTTGGATTTACAGATGACAGCTTCTTCAGCAGCTGGTGTTGGCAAAACTGGACAACTACATGTAAGAGAATGAAACTGGACTACTGTATAACCCCATACACAAAAGTCAACTCAAAATGGATCAAAGACCTGAATGTAAGTCATGAAACCATAAAACTCTTAGAAAAAAACATAGGCAAAAATCTCTTGGACATAAATATGAACGACTTCTTCATGAACATATCTCCCCAGGCAAGGGAAACGAAAGCAATAATGAACAAGTGGGACTAGATCAAGCTGAAAAGCTTCTGTACAGCAAAGGACACCATCAGTAGAACAAAAAGACATCCTACAGTATGGGAGAATATATTCGTAAATGACGTATCCTATAAGGGGTTGACATCCAAAATATATAAAGAACTCACTTACCTCAACAAACAAAAAGCAACTAATCCAATTAAGAAATGGGCAGAGGACATGAATAGACACTTCTCCAAAGAAGAAATTCAGATGGCCAACAGGCACATGAAAAGATGCTTCACATCGCTAATCATCAGAGAATTGCAGATTAAAACCACAATGAGATATCACCTCACACTAGTGAGGATGGCCAACATCCAAAACACAGACAACAACAAATACACTGCTGGTGGAAATGCAAATTAGTTCAACCATTGTGGAAAGCAGTATGGAGGTTCCACAAAAAACTCAAAATAGAAATACCATTTGACCCAGGAATCCCACTCCTAGGAATTTACCCTAAGACTGCAGCAGCCCAGTTTGAAAAAGACATATGCACCCCTATGTTTATCGCAGCACTATTTACAATAGCCAAGAAATGGAAGCAACCTAAGTGTCCATCAGTAGATGAATGGATAAAGAAGATGTGGTACCTATACACAATGGAATATTATTCAGCTATAAGAAGAAAACAAATCCTACCATTTGCAACAACATGGATGGAGCTAGAGGGTATTATGCTCAGTGAAATAAGCCAAGCCGAAAAAGACAAGTATCAAATGATTTCACTCATATGTGGAGTATAAGAACAAAGAAAAAAACTGAAGGAACAAAACAGCAGCAGACTCACAGAACCCAAGAATGGACTAATAGTTACCAAAGGGAAAGGGACTGGGGAAGATGGGTGGGAAGGGAGTGATAAGGGGGAAAAGGGGGCATTACGATTAGCGGATGTAATGTTGGGGGGCACGGGGAGGGCTGTACATCTCAGAGAAGACAAGTAGTGATTCTATAGCATCTCACTATGCTGATGGACAGTGACTGTAATTGGGTTGGTGGGGGGGACCTGATGAAGAGGGTAGTTTAATAACCATAATATTGCACATTTTATTGTAGATTAATGATACCAAAATAAATTATTTAAAAAAAGAAATTTAAACTCTATAGCATCTCACTACGCTGATGGACAGTGACTGTAATGGGGTTGGTGGGGGGGACCTGATGAAGGGGGTAGTTTAATAACCATAATATTGCACATGTAATTGTAGGTTAATGATACCAAAATAAATTGTAAAGAAAAAAAAAAGAAATTTAAGCACGGGGAAGGCAGTATAGCACAGAGAAGACAAATAGTGATTCTAAAGCATCTTACTATGCTGGTGGACAGTGACTACAATGGGGTATGTGGTGGGGAGTTGATAATGGGGGGAATCTAGTAACCACAATGTTGTTCATGTGATTGTCTATTAATGATACCAAAATAAAAATAAAGAAAGAAAAGAAAAGAAGAAATTTAAAACTGGTTTAGCTCTATATCTATTAAATAAATTCAATTTGCAATTTAAAGTCTTTCCACAAAAACAAACAAAACAAGAACTACATGCCCATGTGGTTTCACTGATGTATTTGATCAAACATTTGAGGAAGAAATAATAGCAATTCTACACAAACTCTCCCAGAAAATGTAGAGGGAATACTTCTCAGCTCATTTTGTTACTTTGGTCTATTACCCCGATACCAAAACCAGACAAACACTTACAAGAAGAAAAAAGTATAGACTAATCTCTCACATGAACAAAGATGCAAAAACTCCTAACAAAATCTTAGCAAATCAAATCCAACAGTATGTAAAAAGGACAATATACCATGATCAACTGGGGTATGTCCAATGAATGCAGGGTTAGTTTCACATTAGAAAGTAACCAGTGGAAGTCACTTGTTATGAAATTAGAAAAAGCATGATCATTTCAATAGACAAAATAAAAATCCAATATCCATTCCTGATTTTTAAAAATTCAGCAAAATAGGAATTCAAAGAAACTTCCTCAACCTAAGAAAGGGCAATTTTGGAAAACCTATAGCTAACTTCACATTTAATAGTGAAACAGTGGATGCTTTCCCCTAAAATTGAGGAAGAAGGCAAGTATGTTCACTCTTATGCATTTTATTCAACATCATATTCGAGGCTCTAACCAGTGCAGTAAGGCAAGAAAAGGATCCAGATTCAAAAGGAGGAAATAAAATAGTCTGTTCACTGTTAATATGACCATCTATGCAGAAATTCTAATGAAATCTGCAAAGAAAAGGCAGGGGGGTTAGAAATAATAAGTGAGTTCAGCAAGGCTACAGGTACAAGACTGATATGCAAAAACAAATTATATATTTCTGTGCTAGCAACAAACAATTGGGAATTGTTTTATATTTTGTTAACATCAAAAATATGAAGTACTTATGGATAAATTTTAAATATTGAAACATAGTTGATAATGCAACATTATATTGGTTTCAGGTGTGCAACAATTCCATTACTAAATGCTCACCACCATAGTTGCCAAATGTCATCATACAAAGATATTACAAAATTTTTTACTATATTCCCTGGCTGTACTTTCTTCCCTGTGCCAATTTTATTTTGTTATTAAGGTATCATTGTTATACAATCTTATGAAGGTTTCACATGATCAACATTGTGGTTACTACATTCACTCATATTATCAATTCCCCCCAAAACCCCATTGCAGTCACTGTCCATCAGTATAGTGAGATGCCGCAGAGTCACCATTTGCCTTCTCTGTCCCTCCCTTCCCCTTTGGGAACTCTAATTACACAAATATTACCCCTTTGCCACTTATCCCACAGCGCCATCATGCTTTTTTTGCTTTTGTTTATTTAAAATACCTTTCTCTCCTGTCTTCCCCTTGACCCCACACACACCATGTGCACCAATCATGATACCCCACAATCCTCTTCTCCCTCTCTCCCCACGTGCCCTCCCCCACCTCTCCCCTTTGGTAACCTCTAGTCCCTTCTTGGAGTGTGTGAGTCTGTTGCTGTTTTGTTCCTTCACTTTTGCTTTGTTGTTACACTCCACAAATGAGGGAAATCATTTGGTACTCGTCTTTCTCTGCCTGGCATATTTCACTAAACAGAAGACCCTCTAGCTCCATCCATGTTGTTGCAAATGGTAGGATTTGTTATCTTCTTATGGCTGAATAATATTCCATTGTGTATAGGTACCTCATCTTCTTTATCTGTTCATCTATGATGGACACTTAGGTTGCTTCCATTTCTTGGCTATTGTAAATAGTGCTGCGATAAACATAGGGGTGCATATGTCTTTTTTAATCTGGATCTTGTTTACTTCAGGTAAATTCCTAGGAGTGGAATTCCTGGGTCAAAATGCTATTTCTATTTTTAGTTTTTTGAGGAACCTCCATATTGCTTCCCGCAATGGTTGAACTAATTTATGTTCCCAGTAGCAGTGTAGGAGGGTTCTCCTTTATCCGCATCCTCATCGGACTTTGTTGTTCCTAGTCTTTTGGATGTTGGCCATCCTAACTCGTGAGGTAATATCTCATTGTGGTTTTAATGTGCATTTCTCTGATAATTAACGATGAGGAGCATCTTCTCCTGTGCCTGCTGGCCATCTGAATTTCTTCTTTGGAGAACTGTCTATTCAGATCCACTGCCCATTTTAGTCTTTTTTTTTTTTAAGGTATCATTGATACACACTCTTATGACAGTTTCACAAGAAAAAGCAATGTGGTTATTACATTCACCTTTATTATCAAGTCCCCCCCCATACCCCATTGCAGTCACTGAGGGTGTAGTAAGATGCCACAGAGTCCCTATTTGTCTTCTCTGAGCTACACTGTCTTCCCCGTGACTCCACACACACCATGTGCACCCCACAATTCCCTTCTCCCTCCCTCCCCATCCACCCCTCCCCTTTGGTAACCACTAGTCCCTTCTTGGAGTCTGTGAGTCTGCTCCTGTTTTGTTCCTTCAGTTTTGCTTCATTGTTATACTCCACAAATGAGGGAAATCATTTGGTACTTGTCTTTCTCTGCCTGACTTATTTCACTGAGCATAATACCCTCTAGCTCAATCCATGTTGTTGCAAATGGTAGGATTTTTTTTTCTTAAGGCTAAATAGAATTCCATCGTGGATATATACCACCACTTCTTTATCCATTCATCTACTGATGGACACTTATGTTGCTTCCATATCTTGGTTATTGTAAATAGTGCTGTGATATACATGGGGGGTCATATGTCTTTTGAATCTGAGAAGTTGTTTTCTTTGGGTAAATTCCTAGGCATGGAGTTACCAGGTCAAACGCTTTTTCTACTGTTAGTTTTTTGAGGAACCTCCATATTGCTTTCCACAATGGTTTAACTAGTTTCCATTCCCACCAGCAGTTTAGGAGGGTTCCCCTTTCTCCGCATCCTCGCCAGGATTTGTTCTTCCTAGTCTTTCTATGTTGACCATCCTAACTGGTGTGAAGTGATATCTCACTGTGGTTTTAATTTGCATTTCTCTGATGATTAGCGATGTGGAGCATCTTTTCATGTGCTTGTTGGCCATCTGAATTTCTTCTTTGGAGAAGTGTGTGTTCATATCCTCTGCCCTTTTTTAAATAGGATTATTTGCTTTTTGGGTGTTGAGGCATGTGAGTTCTTTATAAATTTTAGATGTTAACCCCTTGTCGGATATGTCATTTATGAATGTATTCTTCCATAGTGTAGGATGCCTTTTTGTTCTGTTGATGGTGTCCTTTGCTGTATGCTTTTTAGTATGATGTAGTCTCATTTGTTCTTTTTTTATTTTGGTATCATTAATATACAATTACATGAGCAACATTATGGTTAATAGACTCCCCCCATTTTCAACTCCCCACCACATACCCTGTTACAGTCACTGTCCATCAGCATAGTAAGATGCTATAGAATCACTACTTGTCTTCTCTGTGTTATACTGCCTTCCCGGTGTCCCCCACCCCCTACATTATTTATGCTAATCGTAATGCCCCCGTATCCCCCGTATCCCTCCCTTCCCACCCATCCTTCCCAGTCCCTTTCCCTTTGGTAACTGTTAGTCCATTCTTGGGTTCTGTGAGTCTGCTACTATTTTGTTCCGTCAGTTTTCTCTTTGTTCTTATACTCCACAATTGAGTGAAATCATTTGATACTTGTCTTTGTCTGCCTGGCTTATTCCACTGAGCATAATATCCTCTAGCTCCATCCATGTTGTTGCAAATGGTAGAATTTGTTTTCTTCTCATGGCTGAATAATATTCCATTGTGTATAGGTACCACATCTTCTTTATCCATTTATCTACTGTTGGACACTTAGGTTACTTCCATTTCTTGGCTATTGTAAAAAGTGCTGTGATAAACATAGGGGTCTATATGTCTTTTTCAAACTGGACTGCTGCAGTCTTAGGGTAAATTCCTAGGAGTGGGATTCCTGGGTCAAATGGTATTTCTATTTTTAGTTTTTTGAGGAACCACCATACTGCTTTCCACAATGGTTGAACTAATTTACATTCCCAGCAGCCGTGTAGGAGGGTTCCCCTTTCTTCACATCCTTGCCAACATTTGTTGTTGTTTGTCTTTTGGATGGCAGCCATCCTAACTGGTGTGGGGTGATATCTCATTGTGGTTTTAATTTGCATTTCTCTTATGATTAGCGATGTGGAGCATCTTTTCATATGCCTGTTGGCGATCTGAATTTTTTCTTTGGAGAAGTGTCTGTTCATATCCTCTGCCCATTTTTTAATAGGGTTATTTGCTTTTTGGGTGTTGAGGCATGTGACTTCTTTATATATTTTAGATGTTAACCCCTTGTCGGAGATGTCATTTATGAATATATTCTCCCATAGTGTAGGATGCCTTTTTGTTCTGTTGATAGTGTCCTTTGCTGAACAGAAACTTTTTAGTATGATGTAGTCCCACTTGTTCATTTTTGCTTTTCTTTCCTTTGCCTGAGGAGATGTGTTGAGGAAAATGTTCCACATGGTTATATTAAAGAGATGTTTGCTATGTTTTCTTCTAAGAGTTTTATGGTTTCATGACTTACATTCAGGTCTTTGATCCATTTTGAGTTTACTTTTGTATATGGGGTTAGACAATAATCCAGTTTCATTCTCTTACATGTAGGTGTCCAGTTTTTCCAACACCAGCTGTTGAAGAGGCTGTTATTTCCCCATTGTATGTTCATAGCTGCTTTATCATATGTTAATGGGCCAATATATGTGGGTTTATATCTGGACTCTCTTTTATATTCCCCTGATCTATGGGTCTCTTCTTGTACGAATACAAATTGTCTTGATTACTGTTGTTTTGTAGTAGAGCTTGAAGTTGGGGTGCATAATCCCGCCCACTTTATTCTTCTTTCTCAGGATTGCTTTGGCTATTCGGGGCCTTTTGTGTTTCCATATGAATTTTAGAACTATTTGTTCTATTTTGTTGAAGAATGCTGTTGGTATTTTGATAGGGATTGCATTGAATCTTTAGATTGTTATAGGCAGAATGTCCATTTTGATAATATTAATTTTTCCTATCCATGAGCATGGGATGTATTTCCATTTATTTTTATCTTCTTTAATTTCTCTCATGTGTGTCTTGTAGTGTTCAGGGTATAGGTCTTTCACCTCCTTGGTTAGGTTTATTCCCCGGTATTTTATTCTTTTATATTCAATTGTGAATGGAATTGTTTTCCTGATTTCTTTTTCTGCTAGTTCATCATTAGTATATAGGAATACAACAGATTTCTGTGTATTAATTTTGTGTCCTGCAACTTTGCTGAATTCAGATATTCTAGTAGTTTTGAAGTGGATTCTTTAGGGTTTTTTATGTACAATATCAAGTCATCTGCAAACAGTGACAGTTTGACTTCTTTCCAATCTGGATGCCTTTTATTTCTTTGTGTTGTCTGATTGCCATGGCTAGTACCTCCATTACTATGTTGCATAAAAGTGGGGAGAATGGGCATCCTTGTCTTGTTTCCAATCTTAAAGGAAAAGCTTTCAGGTTTTCGCTATTAAGTATGATGTTGGCTTTGGGTTTGTCAAATATGGCCTTTATTATGTTGAGGTACTTGCCCTCTATACTCATTTTTTGTTGAGTGTTTTTGTCATGAATGGAAGTTGAATTTTGTCGAATGCTTTTTTAGCATCTATGAGGATGCACATGTGATTTTTGTCCATCTTTTTGTTGATGTTCTGTATGATGTTGATGGATATTTTAATATTGTACCATCCTTGCATCCCTGGAATAAATTCTACTTGATCATAATGGATGATCTTTTTGAGGTACTTTTGAATTAGGATTACTAATATTTTGTTGAGTATTTTTGCATTTATGTTTATCTGTTGGGATGTTGGTCTGTAATTTTCTTTTTTTGTGTGTCTTTACCTGGTTTTGGTATTAGAGTGACACTGGCCTCATAGAATGAGTTTGGAAGTATTCCCTCCTCTTCTACTGTTTGGAAAACTTTGAGGAGGATGAGTATTAGGTCTTCTCTAAATGTCTGATAAAATTCAGCGGTGAAGCCATCTTGTTCTTAGGTAGTTTTTTGATAACCAGTTCAATTTCCTTGCTGGTAATTGGTCTGTTCATATTTTCTGTTTCTTCCTGGGTTAGCCTTGGAAGGTTGTATTTTTCTAGAAGGTTGTATTTTACCATATAGTTTTTATAGTATTCTCTAATACTTCTTCAATTCCTGTGGTGTCTGTTGTGATTTTTCCTTTCTTTTTTCTGATTCTGTTTATGTGTGTACACTCTCTTTTTTTCCTGATAAGTCTGGCTAGGGGTTTATCTATTTTGTTTATTTTCTCGAAGAACCAGTTCTTGGTTTCATTAATTCTTTCTCTTATTTTATTCTTCTCAATTTTATTTTTTTCTTCTCTGATCTTTATTATGTCCCTCCTTCTACTGTCTTTGGGCCTCATTTATTCTTCTTTCTCTAGTTTCATTCATTGTGAGTTTAAACTGTTTATTTGGGATTGATCTTCTTTCTTGAGGTAGGCCTATATACTTTCCTCTGAGAACTGCCTTCACTGCATCCCACAGATTTTGTAGTGTTGAGTTATTGTTTTTATTTGTCTCCATATATTACTTGATCTCTGTTTTTATTTGGTCATTGATCCATTGATTATTTAGGAGCATGTTATGAAGCCTCCATGTTTCTGTGGGCCTTTTTGCTTTCTTTGCACAATTTATTTGTAGTTTCATATCTTTGTGATCTGAGAAGTTGGTTGGTACAATTTCAATCTTTTGGAATTCACTGATGCTATTTTTATCCCCTAGTATGTGATCTATTCTGGAAACTGTTCCATGTGCACTTGAGAAGAGTGTTTATCCTGCTGCTTTTGGGTGTAGGGTTCTGTAGATGTCTGTTAGGTCTATCTGTTCTAATGTGTTGCTTAGTGCCTCTGTGTCCTTACTTATTTTCTGACTGGTTGATATGTCTTTTGGAGTGAGTGATGTGTTGAAGTGTCCTAAAATGAATGCATTGCATTCTGTTTTCCCCTTTAATTCTGTTAGTATCTGTTTCACATATGTCGGTGCTGCTATGTTGGGTGCTATGTATGGTTACATCCTGTTGCTATGTATGGTTACATCCTGTTGTTGGATTGACCCCTTCATCATAACATAATGTCCTCTTTGTCTATTGTTACTTTATTTGTTTTCAAGTCTATTTTGTCTGATACAAGTACTGCAGCACCTGCTTTTTTCTCCCTACTGTTTGCATGAAATATCTTTTTCCATCCCTTCACTCTTAGTCTGTGTATGTCTTTGGGTTTGAAGTGAGTCTCTTGTAGCAGCATATAGATGGGTCTTGCTTTGTATCCATTCTATAACTGTATGTCTTTTGATTGGTGCATTCAGTCCATTTAGATTTAGGGTGATTATCAATAGCTATGGACTTCTTGCTGTTGCATGCTTTGGGTTTGTGGTTACCAAAGGTTCAAGGGCAGCTTCTTTACTATCTAACAATCCAACTTAACTTGCTTATTGTGCTAATATAAACAAAATCTAAAGATTCTTTTTTTCTCCTTTCTTTTTCTTCCTCCTCCACTCTTTATTTGTTAGGTTTCATATTCTGTACTCTTTGTATATCCCTTGAGTGACTTTGTGTGTAGCTGATTTAAGTTTGCATTTGCTTAGCAATTAATTGGTCTACTTCCTTTACTGTGGTTTTATTTTCTCTGGTGACAGCTATTTAGTCTTAGGAGCACTTCCATCTAGAGCAGTCCCTTTAAAATACACTGTAGAGATGGTTTGTGGGAGGTAAATTCCATCAACTTTTGCTTATCTGGAAATTGTTTAATCCCTCCTTCAAATTTAAATGATAGTCTTACCAGATAGAGTATTCTTGGTTTGAGGCCATTCTGTTTCATTGCATTAAATATACGATGCCGTCTCTTCTGGCCTGTAAGGTTTCTGCCGAGAAGTTTGATGATAGCCTGATGGGTTTTTCTTTGTGTGTGATATTTTTTCTCTCTCTGGCTGCTTTTTTTTAATTAATTAATTTTTTATTTTGATATCATTAATGTACAATTACATGAACAACATTATGGTTACTAGACTCCCCCTATTATCAAGTCCCCACCACATACCCCATTACAGTCACTGTTCATCAGCATAGTAAGATGCTATAGAATCACCACTTGTCTTCTCTGTTATACTGCCTTCCCCGTGCACCCCCCCCCCCAAACATTATACCTCTCTGGCTGCTTTTAATACTCTGTCTTTGTCCTTGATCTTTGCCATTTTAATTATTATAGGTCTTGGTGTTGTCTTCCTTGGGTCCCTTGTGTTGGGAGATCTGTGCACATCCATGGCCTGAGAGACTATTTCCTTCCCCAGATATTGTCAGTTTTCAGCAATTATTTCTTCAAAGTCACTTTCTATCTCTTTTTCGCTCTTCTTCTTCTCGTACCCGTATAATGTAAATATTGTTCCATTTGGATTGGTCAGAGAGTTGTCTTATTATTCTTTCATTCCTAGATATCCTTTTTTGTCTCTGTGCCTCATCTTTTTTGTATTCCTTTTCTCTAATTTCTATTCCATTTATTTTCTCCTCTACCTCTTCTAGTCTGATTTTAAATCCCTCCATTGTATGTTTCATTTCAGACACTGCATTTTTCAAAGTTTCTATCTCCTTCTTGAAGTCGTCCCTGAGATCTTGAATACTTTCTGTAGCTCCATGAGCATGTGTATGATTTTTATTTTGAAATCTTTATCGGGAAGATTGGTGATTTCAGTTTCACTTGGCCCTCTTTCTGGTGTTTGTGGGATTTTGGTTTGTACCAGGTTCTTTTGATGTTTCATATTTGTAATGAATAATATGGGATAATAACTTGGTGTAGGCAGTGCCCTCTAGTGCCTAGGCGCTCTACTCTCTGGAGCTGCTCAGCACCTGGAGCAATTGTGGGAATGACAGGCAAGTGGCAGTGGTGCCTGCAGGGAGGAAACAGCTTTTCCTACTTCCCAGCTGCAGTGCCTGCCTCATCTGCCAGGACCAGTGGGGCGAGAGCACAAGGAGGAGTCCCTATGCTATGCCCCTGTAGCTGTCTTAGGCAGGGCCTCCCTCTGGCTGGCCTGGTGGAATGGTGGGGGCAGCAGATTTGCGAGCTGGTGCCAGCCAGAAGGAAGGAGCACCAGGCTGCATATCGCAGTGGGGGGCCTCAGGGCTGTGTTGCCAGCCAGGGGGATGGAGTGCCTGAAGTTCCTGAAAGTTCCCTACCTGCTGGGCTGAGTGTGCTGGGAGAATTTTGTCCACCTGACCTTTCTTAGCAGCAAACTCTGTGCAGTCCTTGCCCCTTTAGCAGCCCCCTTATTGCTTGGAAGTCTCTCAGACTGCCCGTCTTTCTTTTGTCCCAGAGCAGCCAGCCAGGACAACCTGTTCTGCACAAGTGGCTGGAATCTCAGTCTCTCCGATATTCCTCTTGTCTTAGCTTTCCAACCTCACTAATCTCCAGAGCACCATGTAATGTAGGTTCATGCTCCCACAGCAGATCTCCAGGGCTGGGTGTTCAGCAATCCTAGACCTCTTCTTCTTCCCTGCTCCATTTCTCTTCCTCCCGCTGGTGAGCTGGGGTGGGGGAAGGGCTTGGGTCCCAACGGATTACAGCTTTGCTACTTTACCCTTTCCTGTGAGATCTTCTCTTTTCCCCATGTGTAGGCAGTCTGTCACAGTCTTCTTTCCTGTTGCTCTTTCAGGATTAATTGTATTTACTATATTTTCATTTATATGTGGTTTTGGGAGGAGGTTTTAGTCTCACTTCTCACACCGCCATCTTTAATCCCAATCTAACTTATTTTATAATTGGGAGTTTGTCCCTCTTTATCCCATTCACCTATTTCACCTGTCCTGCATCCCATCCACTGTGGCAACCACCAGTCTGTTCTCTGTGTTATGAGTCTGTTTCAGTTTTCTTTCTTCATATTTTTGTTTTTTTTAGAGTCCACATGTAAGTGAAATCACACAGCATTTATCTTTCTCTGAGTTACTTCTCTCAGCATAATACCCCCTGAGTCCTTGCATATTGCCACAACTGGCAAGATTTCCTTCTTTTTTATGGCTGAGCAATATTCTATTGTGTGTATATACCAGACTGTTCTTTATCTACTTGTCTATTAAAGGACACTTCGGTTGCTTCCATATGTTGGGTATGGTAAATGATGTATGATAGACATAGCAGTGCACATATCTTTTCAAATTAGTGATTTTGTTTTCTTGGGGTAAATTCCCAGTAGTGGAATTGCTGGATCATGTGGCACTTCCATTTTTAGTCCTTTGAGAAACTTCCATACTGTTTTCAATAGCAGCTGCACCAGTTTACTTTCCCACCAGCTGTTCAGGAGGTCCCCTCCCATTACTACCAGGCCTTAAGGTGGCTGCTTCTGTCTTATATTGAACTTCAGATTGCTGTTGGTGGACTCCTGTGTGCACTGTGTCCATTTTGCTCTGATGAACGTTTGGCAGTTTCTTGTTCCGGCGCTGTGGCCAGTACTTCTGTGAACAGCGTGTGCAGATCTTAGTAAGCCTATATGTGTGCCTGAGTGGCCTGCATTGCTGGAAGTGAAGCCCTGGGTGTGGGGCCAGGGGTGTATATCTAGCATTAGGAAATGCTGCTAGCTGTGGTCCAGAGTGGGTTACCAGGCTCTCACAGCCCTGGACGAGCCTCCGTATCATTGCCAGCACAGATGGGCTTCCTTTTCCGTTGTAGTTGTTTCAGTGGGTGCACTAGTATCCTATCATGCTTTTAGCTAGCATTTACCTACCGGATGACTAATGAAGTCGAACATGTTTCTATGTGTTTATTAGCCATTTAAATATTATTTTTTGTAGAGTGTATGTTCAAGTCTTTTGTCCATTTTTTCCATTTTATTATTTGCCTTTTTCTTATTTATTTTTAGGAATTTCTTGTATATGTTCGGGACTAGTCCTTGGTCAGATTATATACATATTTATGTACACACATATGTATATGTAATGTATTGTGTTTAATCTAGTTAGCAAATATTTTCCATTCTGGACTTGCCTTTTTTACTCATAATTGTATCTTGATGAACAGAGGTTATTGGTTTTATTATAGTCCAGTTTATTAATTTTCCTTTTGTGATTAGTAGTTTTTATGTCTGATTGAGGTATCTATACCTACTGTAAGACCAGAGATTTTCTTCTACATTTTTCCTGAAAGATTTATTGTTTCCTTTTAACATTTAGATCTACAGTTGATCTAGAATTGAGTTTTGTGTATTGGATGAAGTAGGGATCAAGGTTCATATTTTTCAAGGAGTATATCTATCTAGTCAACACAACCCTACTTTTGAAAAGCCTGCTCATTGTCATAAATCAGATGACTCTATATGTTCATCAGTTATCCCTGTCAGGAGTGAGTCCAAGCACTTCATGCATGTGGCTCAGTAGAGTGATGGGTGTGCTCTTCCCATATGACAGCCAAGGACACTGCACCTCAGAGGCAGCAGGCAGCTTGCCAGAGCCAGCTGGGGAGGGGTTGGGTGCCCTCCCATGAGCTGGGCAGGGGCTGGATCCTGGCTGGGGTTCAGGGGTTGGGCCCAGAGAGCTTAGGCACATTTGCCTGTGAGCGGCTGGGCTGGGCTTCTTTGCATCCTGAACCTGGAAGTGTAATAGTGTTTTCTGAATTCACGTGCTCAGACTTCTCCCTTTTGCAGGGTGGCACCTTCCCAACTGACGACTAAAGCTGGAAGGGCTGTTAGGACCTGCTGACGCCTGGGTCCCCAGGGCAAGACTGCCATGTCCCAGACACAGGACTACGAGTGCGAAAGCCATGATTCTGGCGTGCAGGAGTCACGGGTTCCAGGGTCCAGCATGCGGTAAGGAGAAGCTGTTCTTCTGGGCCTCAGAGCAGGGTGCTTGCTGGCCTGCAGTCTCTTGGCAGCCTGGCAGGTGTGCCCCCACCTGGTGCTCTGAACCTGTTTTATTTCCCCTTGAATAGGCCAGTTTGTGTTCATGGACTGGCCTCTTCTAGGAGGGCCCTGACCTGACCCCCTGGGATGGGAACAGGGAGCAGGGAGGTCCGCACCACAGAGTTGCTCTGCCCCTGATTCCTGCAAACCTGTGCTGAAGTGAGGCATTCATACAGGAAAGTGTCACTGAGTGGCGGGAAGCTCCATGTGCTCTTACAACGAGCACTACCCATAAGAGGCACCCAGCAGGAAACAGTCCTCGGAGATGAGCGCATTGGGTGGAACGTTCTTTCTTCCAGAGAAGATACCGTGGCTCCCTTGTCACTGTGGCAGGGTGGGTTCTGTCGCACCTGCACACAACAGCGCTGGTACTGCTTTCTCTTCAGAGGCAACGTGAGCTCGCTGTTGGCTTGGTATTAACCCTGTCCCCAGGTGTGGCCCCACTTGCTGCCACAGACGTGCTGCAGAAGGAGTGGCCTCCCCTCCTGCTTGTGGACATGGATGCCTAGGCTGGGCACCCTGCAGGCCCTGTGGCTAGACCCAACTCCTGTAGCCGCTGTGGGCTTTGATCCACCCCAAGGCAGGTAGCCGCAGTTCATCACTTTTAATTTTCTAATTTTTAGCTTTATTTAGAAATAATTCCACACTTAGAGAAAGGTTACAAGAGCAGAAACAGTGCACACTCATGTCCCTTGCGCAGATTCAGCCTTCATGGCCATTGTGCTCCACCCCCTCCACTCTCTGAGTCACCTCAGGGTGGGTAATCAGGACAGGTGTCACCGCATGTAAATCTGTGCTGGTGTGAGGATTTCTTCTCTGCTGTCCGTCCAGCTCTGGCAGCTGGCCCCCGTTGTTCTTGGTAGCATTTCCTGGCCCCTTAATTTAAAATCCGAGGAAAGCTGAGGTCCTGCCAAAGCACCACCATCAGTACAAGTTTGGAGAGGCCTGCTGGCCTGGCAACCTCAGGCTTCCTGTGCAGGAAGGCAGCAAAGGGAAGAACAGGGATTGCTGGGGCACTGAGGTGAGCAGGCACATGCCGTGGGGGCCAGTGCTGAGAGTGCCAGCAGCTGGCGATGACTGGGGATGGGCACTTGCTAACTCAGGCTGTGGCTGACTCAGATGGCAGCCAGAGTCCATTCATACTCTACCAGCTTCTGTGCCTGTCCGAGTGGGCCAGCTCTGGAGCTCACACTCTGCTCCTGGACACCAGCCACCCTCGAGGAAGCCTTGGCTCTTGTGCCCCCACTTCTCTGCTTCCCTGCACTTGGCAGCTCCCCTCCAATGGCTATCCTTTTTTCAATTGAGATAATTCACATACCAGGAAATTCATATGTACAATCAATATTTTTAGAACATTTACAAGGTTGTGCAACCATTACCACTGTCTACATCCAGAATGTGTTCACCGCCCCACAGAGAAACCGTTTCCCATCAGCACTCACTCCATGCCCCCTCCCCTAGCCCCTGGCGACCACTGGTCTACCTTTCAACATGATTTGTTTGTAGTGGACAAGGATCATCCATGTTAGAGCAGGTGTCCGGGCTTCCTTTTTATGGCTAAATAATAATTCTGTTGTGTGGACACACCACATGCATACCTGTTCAGGTGGCAGACATCTGGGTTGGTTCCGTGTGCTGCCTGTTGGTGAGTACTGCTGCGGTGAATGTCTGTGTCTACATCTCCATGTGGACACATTTCTGTTTCTCTTGGATAAGCAAATTGCTGGGTCACATTGTAACTCTGTGGTTTGCTTTTTGAGTAATTGCCAAACTTAGTTCCAAAGTATTTGTACTATTTTACTTTCCTACCATCGATACATAAAGGTTCCCATTTCTCCACATTTTCTCCAATACTGTTACCATGGTTTTAAAAAAGTTATTATATAGACTTCCGGTAATATGGCGTCGTGAACGGACCAGCAGAAAAATTCCTCCCAACATTATATTTATTCATGAAAAAACAGCAAATACAACTATCCCTAAAAGAGAGACCAGAATACACAGGAAAGTGCACAGCGTACAGCTACACCTAGCTCCGGCGGCCAGACACTCCGGACAGAGGACTCGGCACCCGGCGAGGCGGATGGAAACACGATCCAGCGAGACCAGAGTGCCCCTGCACCCCAGCACTCCGGCAGGAGTCCCGGCAAGGCGGGTAAGGTACGGAGCCGCGAACGGACCGAGCGCTCCTCTCCCCCAGCGCTCCGGCGGGAGGAGAGGATTCAGAGCCGGGAGGGAG
>JAQQAC010013450.1:66764025-66775623 GCA_029783875.1 Phataginus tricuspis | reverse complement strand
ATGTGGTACATATACACAATGGAATATTACTCAGCCATAAGAAAAAAACAAATCCTACCATTTGCAACAACATGGATGGAGCTGGAGGGTATTATGCTCAGTGAAATAAGCCAGGCCGAAAAAGACAAGTACCAAATGATCTCACTCATATGTGGAGTATAAGAACAAAGAAAAAAAAAAAATGAAGGAACAAAACAGCAGCAGACTCACAGAACCCAAGAATGGACTAACAGTTACCAAAGGGAAAGGGACTGGGGAGATGGGTGGGAAGGGAGGGATAAGAGGGTAAAAGGGGCATTATGATTGGCAGACATAGGGTGGGGGGGCACGGGGGGGGACTGTACAGCTCAGAGAAGACAAGTAGTGATTCTCATCTCACTACGCTGATGGACAGTGACTGTAATAGGGTTGGTGGGGGGGACCTGATGAAGGGGGTAGTTTAATCATCACAATATTGCTCATGTAATTGTAGGTTAATGATACTAAAATAAAATAAATTGTAAAAAAAAAAATCAAAAAAAGTTATTATAGCCATTCTAGTGGGTGTGAAGCGGCATCTCACTGTGGTTTGATTTGCACCTGGCTAATGATGTTGAGAACCTTTTTATGTGCTTGTTGGCCCGTGTGTACCTTCTATGGAGAAATATCTGTTCAGATTTTTTGACCATTTTTAAATAAGGTTATTTTTTGTTTTCCAATTGAGGTGTAAGTGTTCTGTATATTCTGGATACCAGTCCCTTATCAGACCTATGATGTGCAGACATTTTCTCCCATCCTTAGTTGTCTTTTCACTTTCTTAATGGTATCATTTGTAGCACAGAAATGTTTAACTTTGATGAAGTTGTTTATCTGTTCTTCGTTGCTTGTGCTTTTGGTATCAGATCGAGGAATCTACAGCCAAGTTCAGGGTCAGAGTTTTACCACCATGTGTTTTTCTAAGAGTTACAGTTTCAGCTCTTACTTTTAGGCCTTTAGATCCATCTTGAGTTAAGTTTTGTGAGGTGAGGTAGGGGTCTGGCTTCATTCTTTTGCATGTGGATACCCAGTGTCCCAGCACCACTTGCTGAAAAGACTGTGTGTTCCTCAGTGAGTGGCCCAGGTCCCCTGTTGGAAGAATCAGGGAGCAGGGAACATGCTTGGTTGTGCCCATTTCTCTTTCACCTGGAAAATTGTCTGACATATACTTGACACTCATTAAGTCCGTTCAGAAAATACTCATTTGAATAGAATACTGTCTGCAAGTAACCTTCTCTATGAACCGGAAGAAGGTCCCTTTCCATTGACTTCAGCACACACCATGCCCAGCATTCCAGGGCAGGTCAGGATGGCTGCAGGCCGGCTGGCAGCCCCCAGGTGTCTACACCGCCATCTCAGCCCAGCCTGGGAAACCATCATCTTGCACCCTTCTGCCTGTCACCAATTGGCCTCTTTTTCACTTCCCAATTCATTTTAAGTACTGTTGCCAAATACATCCTCCTCACACTCAGCTCTAATGGTGTCAGTGGAGTGCCTTGATGCCACCAGGAGCAGTTCTAGCAGTTTCTCTGTCTCTCCTGGTGACCGAGCATGTATGTACTGTGCAGCCCCCACTGAGTGCTGGTCATGGACAACACTGATCCCTGGAGGAGGCCTTTCCTCCAGTCCACACAAAGCTTACTGTCCCTGCCCTGCATGTTGGGAGTCTGGGTGGAGGAGCCCACTGCGGGCCCGGCCCCAGCTGCACTCTGTCCCCGCCTTACTCTGTATAGGGGCTCATATGTGCATTCTCTGCCCACGAGCTCCCCGAGGGTCTTGGTTCAATGCTGTGAACCCCAGAGGCACCCATAACATTCTCCTGAAAAAGTTGAAAGTCCTGCTCACACACACACAGGAGCTAAAAGAGGAGCAAATGCTGTTCTTTATTCAGATAATTATAACCATTAAACTTATTTGAAAGTGTATTTACAGCATGCTTCTTACAGCCTAGAATGTTCAGTTTGGTGCACTCCTCTTTGCACTCCTGCCCTGGCCTTCAGGGACCTTCTTGGGGCTTCTTTGTCTCCAGGCCTGTACTCCTTCCTCTTCCTGCCATGGAGAGACCCCTCAGTCAGCACCTATCTTCTTTGACGCCCCCAGCAGCCCCTTCCTGTTCTTTAACCCATGGGAATCGGTGCCTCCAAGCATGTGGCTGCTTGTCAGGGCCCCAGTGTCTTCCAGGGAAGGAGAGGAGGCACCTGAATCTCCATGAGCAGAGCCCGACCAGGTCAGGAAACTGAGGGTGAGAGCTGTCAGCTTCTCTGAGAGTGCACTCCATCCCCAGAGCAGGGGCGAACCATTGAGGCTTTTACGGGCAAAATGGCCCAATTCCCAGGTTTAGAAGTTTTCTCTGTCCTCAGTATGGGGGATGGCTAGCTGGCTGTCAGCTGGATGCACGCAGGTGAAGACAGAGCCAGAGGGCTTCATGCTGGGCCAGGACACACCTCACAGCAGAGAAGGGAGGCCTGTGCATTCAGGCTGGGGTGGGGAAGCAGGGCTGGTGTGGCTCTGCTTAGTGCCTTGGGGCTGTTAGGGGCAGATTTTGGCATGAGCAGCAGGTTAATGCTCACAGAGATTAGGCCTGGGAGACAACAAGGACCCCAGAGTGCACACTGGGGGCTCCTACCCCACCTTCTGCAGAAACTGGCCTTGCAGGGTCACTAGTGATTAGAAGCCACATGTGTCCTCAGAGACCCCAGAGCCAGCCTCACCCTGATAGCACTATCGACAGGTCTGCCTCCTGTCCTTGCACTTCTGGGATGCCCTCTCTGGCCTCTCTCCCTCCAGCTCTCTGGTCATTGGACACCCTGCTCTTCTGTCCACAGGCTGAGCAGCACGCAGTGGGTGCAGAGCCCCTGTGGCCTCTGCTGAGAGCAGTCCAGTGTGGTTGCAGGTGAGGGGTGGTGGGGTGAAGCATCCAGAGAGAGGATTCCCACACCCTTCCATCGAGTACCTCCCCGTGGTCAGCATGTCATGATGGTGGGCTGAGACTCAGGACAGTGACTCCCTAAAGGGCACATGGAGGGCCTGTAGCAATGGGCACCTGCCAGTTTCCTGGGGTCCAAAAGGTTCGTTGATGGAAGTGTGGCAGAGTGGGAGTGGAATTGGGGTGAGGGGTCCAACAATGCACTGACAGAGGGTCTCTAGGGGAAGGTGCTGTAAGGGATACCTCTGCCTTCCAGGTCCTCTGTGTAGCAGGTATTGGGCCGTTCATGGAGAGGAGGCAGCAAGGATTGGGGAAGGAAGGCAAGCAGAGTGCTCAGGGCTTCACACTGTCAACAGGGATGGGGCCCCGGCTAATCCAAAACCAGAGGTTAAACCCACAGGGAAACAAGTCACAGCAATGAGCCCCAGCGGAAGCAGACTCATAAAGATGCCACTGTTGGAATGTTCAGACACAAAGTAGCTGTGTTTAAAGAAATCAGAGAAACTTGCAAATGTGAATAGGGAACCAGGAAACCTAAAGAATGCCATTGGAGGCTTGGAAAAGAACCAAAAGTTTAAACACGGCCAAAGAGAGAACCAAAGGCATAGAAGGAGGACTAACAGAAAGGACATAGTGTGTGGGAGGTGAGACAGAGGTGGGAGAGGGCCACATGGGGACTGGGCTGCTCTGCCCAGCCTGACGGACCTTCTGTGGGAGCTTCAGAAAGATGTGGGGGCATCTGAAATGATGATGGTGGGGAATTCTCCAGAATAGTTTAAAGATGCCAGACCTCAGATCCATGAGTACCCAAATCCTTTCTTTCAATAATTAAAAATGAGCCCACACCTGGATATACATCATAGTGAAACTGAAGGAAACAGAAAAAGAGAAGAAATATTTCTCACCATTTCTCTGCCAAGTAGTTTGTGTTTCCTATGTAGATCATCCTGTTACATCATACACCAATGACAACTGGTGTGTTCCTTCTTCATTCACAAGTGAATCTACAGTAAATGTTTAGAGCCAATAAGAAAAGTTAGCAAGACTGCTTGCAAAAGTAGTATACAAAATAAAATGCATTTGTACTCCAGCAACAGAAAATAATTTATGAATGTAACAATGCAAAAATTGAAAGACAGCAGGCAGGCCAGGAATGTGGAGTAACAGGCATTGCCGTGCCCAGTGTCCTGCCTCTGCACACCGTTAGGGCTCATGGATAAGGGTGCTTACAGCAGAACTGTGAGAAATAGCCCCAAGTGGCCAACAGCCTAAAGGCCCAGCAGTGGTAGAATTGACTTTAAAAGGTTTACCCAGTGGAATACTGTACACCAGCTGCAGCTTGGCAGACTGGCATCGATGAGTTTCAGTTGTAAGTGAAAGAAGCTAAGCACACAAAGAATACAGTTTTCTTGAATGAATATATGACTCAAAAACAGACACACCTAAACAAATTTGTTTAGGGTTATCTTCATAGATGGAAAAACTACAAAAGCAATAGATGGATTGACAAGCATAACCAGCAGGGAGCCAGGATACAGGGGCACAGACACTGTGGGAACACAAGGTGCTGTGTGACCAGCCATCCTGAGGGCCTGTTTACGCATGGAGGGAATGGAAGTTCACACAGCAAACAAAATTCAGTCTATGCAGGTTAACAACTCCAATATGAAAGGCAAAGCTATAAAACTTTGGCAAATCGATTTATAGGAGAATATTTCTTATCTATAAGTAGGGAAGATTTTTTAGGTAGAAAGAGGAGAAATCATGAAAAATGATTTATAAACTCAACTACATTAAAATGAAAAACTTTTCATCAAAAGCCAAAAGTCACCATAAAGAGAGTGAAAAGACAAGCCACAGATAGATTTGTAACACATATAACCAGAGAAGTTACTACTGAGAATAGATTTATTTCAAAAATGCAACTCCTACAAATTCGTTAGAAAAAAATTTTAATGGCTTATAGTAAAATTTTAAAAGTCACATTATTTCTAGTAAATGAGAAATATAAGTGGCTCATGAATATGGGAAGTATGGTTGACCTCATTAATGATCAGAAAAAACTTACACAGGAATTCATTACATCACTATTTTTGTAAATGTTTTAAGTTTTCCATTATAAACCTTTTGTAATTAGATAAGTAAGAAAGGTGGGGGAAGATGTAAGACTGTGCCAGACCCACTCTTCCTAGGGAGCCCGTTTCCGCATGTGGCTCTGCCCTTGCAGCAATGCCCTGTGCAAATGTATACACATAAACACTTGCGGCTTTTAAAAAAAAGTTGTATAACCTTGTTTAGATATTAATTGTGAAGGTCCTTCCCTGTCATTGGATTCACATTAAAACACTCACTCCCTGCCCCCCACACAACAGTGATCACAGCCTGGCCCAGGAAGACACTGTGGGTGGCTCGTCGCCCAGGCTGTGCCGGCCATAGGTGTGTGGGTGCTGATGGACTCATTGTCTGCTGGATCTTTAAAACTTTAGAGACTGGTACTGAAGTTCTTATTGAATGCTGAAGTTGAAAATTACTATTTTGTAGATGATAATGTGTCTTTCAGTGTTGGCCCAGTTACAAAACTAATCTGTGAACCTTGGAGGAAACTTAGGAATACAGAGAAGTAGAAGAAAAGGTAGCATCCTCCATGTGCCGCAGCCATTGCTGCTGTTTGTGACACGGCCCTCAGGGTAGAATCCAGCTAACAGGTGGGGTGAGGGAGCCAATGAGCAGCGCTCATCCAACTCCAGTGATTGCTCATACAGGTTCTCAGCGAGGGGCTAAAATAGTGGGTGGAAACATCTCCCCAAGATCCTCTGGAGAAGGGGCCGCAGTGCTCCCATGCCCAGGAGGGTGAGAGCTCAGGCGCTGTCCAGCAGAGACCCTTGCGTGTGTGCTGAGGGGCAGCCATGTGTGGAATCTGGACAACCGCTGTTTTTTGGACTTTCTTAAAATCTGAAATTGTTTCTGTTATGGACTGATTGTATTCCCTCCAAAAATCATGTTGAAACTCACCCCACCATGTGAACAGTATTTGGTGGTGATTAGCTGTGAGTGTGGGGCCACCAGGATGGGATCGGCACACTTAGAGTCAAGAGGACTGCTGCTCCTCTCTGCAGCGCTGAAGCGGGCTCTCGCCAGACCCGGCCGTGCAGGCCTCTGGAAGGTAGGCTTCAGCCTCCAGAAGTGTAAGACACAAAAGTATGTTGTTTATAAATCAAAAATAAACCAGGGGGACTACATCTAACTAAAAAGCTTCTATACAAAGGAAACCATCAACAAAGTAAAAAGGCAGCCTACTGAATGGGAGAATATATTTTACAAATGATGTATCTGATAAGGGGATAATATCCAAAATATATAAAGAACTCATACAACTCAACACCAAAAAAAACCAAATAATCCTATCAAAAATGGGCAGAGGTCCTGAATAGACATTCAGATCTTCTGCAGAAGAAATACAGATGACCAGCAAGTATATGAAAAGATTTACTTTTAGTGATCCACATCGGTAATCATCAGAAAGATGCAAATCAAATCCACAATAAGATTATTACCTCACCCCAGTCAGAATGGCCACTATCCAAAAGACAATAAATAGCAAGTGTTGGCAAGGATGCGGACAAAAGGGAATCCACACACACACATACTGCTGGTGGGAATGTAAATGGGTGCAGCCACTATGGAAAGAAGTATGAAGGTTCGTCAAAAGATTAAAAATAGAAATACCATTTGACCCAGTATCTTCACTTCTGGAAATTTACCTCAAGAAAACAAAATCACTAATTCAAAAAGATACATGTCCAGCTATGTTCCCTGCACATTATTTACAATAGCCAAGATACGGAAGCAACCTAAGTGTCCATCAAAAGATGAATAGATAAAGAAGATGTACATATACACAATGGAATATTAGTCACAAAAAAAGAATGAAATCCTGCCATTTGCAGCAACATGGATGGATCTAGAGGCTATTATACTCAGTGAATTAAGCCAGGCAGAGAAAGACAAATACCATATGATTTCACATATGTGTGGTATCTAAAAAACAAAATAAAACAGAAATAGACTCAACACAGAGAACAGACAGATGGTTGCCATAGGGGACGGATGGGGAATGGGTGAAGTAGGTGAACGGGATTAAGAGGGACAAACTCCCAATTATAAATAAATTATGTAGATTCTCAAGATGGCATCATGAGTAGGGTGGCAGAAATCTCCTCCCAAAACCATATATATTTTGAAAATACAGCTATTCCTAAAAGAGAGACTAGAAGCTACAGTACAACAGCCAGGCTACATGTACATCTGCGAGAATTCAACATCTCACAGAAAAGGGTAAAATACAAAGCCGTGACACAGTGGGACCTGAGCACTCCCCCCACCACAACTCACCAGTGGGAGGAAAAGAATCAGAGTGGGGAAGGAGGAGAAGCACAGGACTGCTAAATAACCAGCCCTAGTAATCTGCATTAGGAGCACAGACACACATTGCATAGTGTATTGGATATTAGAGGAACAGAAAAACAAAATCCGAGACTAAGACTGCAAACAGGTTCCCACAGTCGGCTGCCCTGGGACAAAGGAAAAGCAGGCACTTTAAAATTCTTAAAGGGACAAGGGTTTAACAAGTGGACAAAATTGTCCTGGCACACTCATCCCAGCAGGCTGGGAACTTTAAGGAACTTCAGGTGCCCTAACCCCCTGGGTGGCAATGCAGCTCCAAAGCCCCTCACGGCAATAAGCAGCCTGCTGTTCATTCCCCCCAGCCGGCACTGCAAGCAAACCGACTGACCTGCCATTGCTGAGGAACAGCTGGGGAGCAGCCCTGCCCAGAGCAACCACACAGAGGCTTCTCCCTGCACGAGGCTAACCAGCGCAGACCCACAGGCTGCCCCCTGTGCGCGGATGACCAGAACAGACAGCAGAGACCGGCGCAGGGTCCAGAAGGCACAAAGGGGCTTTGCTCTTGCAGCAAACATGCGCTGCTCACCTGCAACCCCCGTGAGTGCCCTAAGCCATCCCAAGGGCCGCTCCGCCCATGGCAGCTCAGGGGATTAACCCAGAGGCTGCCCCCTGTGTGTGGTTAACCAGCACAGACAGAGGAGATGGGCGCAGAGTCCAGGAGGCACGAAGGGGCTCTATTCTGACACTGAACACACGCCGCTGGCCAGTGACCCCCACCAGTGCTCTAGGCTATCCTGAGGACCGTCATGCCCACAGCAGCACAGGAAATTAACCCAGAGGCTGATCCCTGTGTGGGGTTGACCAGCACAAGCAGCAGAGATGGGCAAGGCAACCGGCAAGCAGGAAGGGACTTTGTTCTACCAACTGACACACTCACCACTCGCTGGCGACCGCTCCCATCACCATGAAAAGGCACAAGAACCTTGTTCAGCCCAAAATCCCTCAAACACCAGAGAGAGGGCCTGGTGAGATTGAAATCACCAATCTTCCTGAAAAAGAATTCCAAATAAAAGTCATAATCATGCTGATGGAGCTACAGAGAAATATGCAAGAGCTAAGGGATGAATTCTGGAGGGAGACAAGAGAAATGAAATAAACAATGGAAGGATTTAAGAGCACACTGGATGAGGTGGAAGACACTGTTAATGGAATAGATACCAGAGAACAGGAATACAGAGAAGCTGAGGCAGAGAGAGATAAAAGGATCTCTATTAATGAAAGAATATTAAGAAAATTGTGTGACCAATCCAAACGGAACAATATTCACATTATAGGGGTACCAGAAGAAGAGAGATTAACAGGGATGGAAAGTATCTTTGAAGAAGTAATTGCTGAAAACTTCCCCAGTCTGGGGAAGGAAATGGTCTCTCAGACCATGGAGGTGTACAAATCTCCCAACACAAAGGACCCAAGGGGGACACCACCAAGACATATAATAATTAAAATGGCAAAGATCAAACACTAGGACAGAGTATTAAAAGCAACCAGAGAGAGAAAAAAGATCACCTACAAAGGAAAACCCATCAGGCTATCTATCATCAGACTTCTCAGCAGAAACCGTACAGGCCATAAGGGAATGACATGATATATTCAATACAATGAAACAGAAGGGCCTCCAACCAAGAATACATATCCAGCAAGATTATCATTTAAATTTGAAGGAGGGATTTAAAAATGTCCAGATAAGCAAGAGATGAGGGAATTTACCTCCCACAAACCATCTCTACAGTGTACTTTAAAGGGACTGCTCTAGATGGAAGTGCTCCTAGGCCTAAATAGATGTCACCAGAGAAAACAAAACCACAGCAAAAAAGTAGACCAACCAAATACTAAATAACGGCAAAATAAAATCAGCTATCCACAAAAACAGTCAAGGGAACCACAAAGAGTACAGAATAAAACACCTAACATATAAAGAGTGGAGGAGGAAGAGAAAGGAGAAAAATAAGCATCAGACTGTGTTTATAATAGCATAATAAGTGAGTTAAGGGATTAAAGATGGCGGCGTGAGAGGGGAGACAGAGGCTTCCTCCTAAAACCGCATATAATATGAAAATAAAGCTACTACAACTACTCTTGAAAGAGTAACAGGAAAGAGGACTACAACAAACTGCATACACCTGGAGACAAGAGCAGCCCTCACAGAAAATGGTAATGTACTAAAGCTGTGGTCCTGCCGGATCCAAGCCCTTCTCCGACCCCAGCTCACCGGCAGGAGGAACAGGAACAGAGCAGAGAGGGAATGGAGAACAGGGACTGCTGAATACCTAACTCTGGAGATCTGCTCTGGGAGCACAAACCTACATTTCATGGTGCTTGCATGATACTCTTGTAATTAGGAGCTTGGAAAGCTAAGACAGGCGGAGTTCCTGAAGAGACTAAGATTCCGGCTGCTTGTGAGATTAGGGATCCATACCCAGCTGCTCTGGGACGGGGGAGGGGCAGGCAGTCTGAGAGACTTCCTGGCAGGGAGGACCTTGGCAGGAGGCCTGCTGAGGGGGCAAGGACTGCACGGAGCTTGCTGCTCGGGAGAAAGGACAGGTGGACAGGATTGTCCGGGTGTACTCTGCGCAGCATATTGGGAATTTTCTGATCTTCAGGTGTGCCAGCTCCCTGGCTGCCTGCACGGCTCCAGGAACCCCTTCTGGAACAGGCAGACTAGTGCACCTTTCGCCTGGCCAGCCCCACCGGGCTTGCAAACCTGGAAGCCCTTCCCTGGTGTTGGGCCAGCCAGAGGAGGATCTGTCTACAGCAACTAAAAAGGCAAAGCACAGAGGCTTATACCTGTGTGCTCAGCCCACCGGTTCAGACAGTGGAGACAGGCATAGCAGCCAGGAACCAGGAAACAGCCCTTTCCTCCCCCGAGGCACCAATACCACTCCCCTACAATCCCTGACATTGCTTCAGGGGCTGAGCAGCTCCAGAGAGTAGAGCTTCTGGGCACTAGAGGGCTCCATACACAAATATGAAATGCCAAAGGAACCTGGTCCAGAGTAAAATTATTAACACAACTCCTGAGAAAGATTTAAATGATATGGACCTTAGGACTCTCTCTGAAAGGGAGTTCAAATAAAAATCATGAACATGCTCATGAAGGTATGGAAAGATATTCAAGAACTCAGGAATGAATTCCAGTTGGAGATCCAATCCTTGAAGAACACAAAGGACGGTATGAAAAGCAGATTGGATACGGTGGAGGAGATGATAAATGAAATAGAAACTAGAGAAGAGGAATACAAAGAAGCTGAGGTACTGAGAGAAAAAAGGATCTCTAACAGTGAAAGAATATTGAGAGAACTGTGTGACCAATCCAAACGGAACAATATTCGCATTATAGGAGTACCAGAGGAGGAAGAGAGAGAAAAGGGGATAGAAAGTGTCTTTGAAGAAATAATTGTTGAAAACATTCCCACACTGGGGAAGGAAATAGTCTCGCAGTCCACGGAAGCCCACAGAACTCCCAACACAAGAGACCAAGGAAGACAACACCAAGACACATAATAATCCAGATGGCAAAGGTCAAAGATAAAGACAGAGTATTAAAGGCAGCTAGAGAGAGAAAAAAAATCACCTACAAAGGAAAACCCATCAGATTATCATCAGAAACCTTACAGGCCAGAAGAGAATGGCATGACATATTTAACGTAATGAAACAGAAGGACCTCGAACCAAAAATATTGTATCCAGCACGATTATCATTTAAATATGATGGAAGGATTAAACAATTTCCAGACAAAGGAAAGCTGAAAGAGTTTCCCTCTCATAAACCACCAGTACAGGATATCTTAAATGGACTGCTCTAGCAGGAAGCACCCCTAAGGCTAAAAAGATGTCACCAGAGAAAATAAAACCATAGTAAAGAAAGCAGACCATCCAAATACTAACTAAAGGCAAAGAATAAAACACCCAATATATAAAGAATGGAGAAGGAAGAATAGGAAGGGAGAAATAAAGAAACATCAGACGGTGTTCACAATAACTTAAAAATAAAGTTAAGTTAGATTTTCAGATAGTGAAGGAACCCTTGAACCTTTGGTAACCACGAATCTAAAGCCAGCAATGGCAATAAGTACATATCTATCAATAATCACCCTAAATGTAAATGGACTGAGTGCACCAATCAAAAGACACAGAGTAACAGAGTGAATAAAAAAGCAAGACCCATCTATATGCTGCTTACAAGAGACTCACCT
>JAQQAC010013450.1:66746868-66764015 GCA_029783875.1 Phataginus tricuspis | reverse complement strand
AAGGAAGAACATTCCCAAATGAACAGTCCAAGGACACAATTATTGAAGTTGGAAAAAGAAGAACAAATGAGGCCCAAAGTCACCAGAAGGAGAGACATAATAAAGATCAGAGAAGAAATAAATAAAATTGAGAAGAATAAAACAATAGAAAAAAAATCAATGAAAGCAAAAGCTTGTTCTTTGAAAAAATAAACAAAATAGATAAACCCCTAGCCAGACTCATTAAGAGAAAAAGAGAATCCACACACATAAACAGAATCATAAATAAGAAACGAAAAATAATGACGGACCCCACAGAAATACAAAGAATTATAAGAGAATATTATGAGCATCTATATGCTTACAAGCTGGAAAACCTAGAAGAAATGGACAACTTCTTAGAAAAATACAGCCTTCCAAGACTCACCAAGCAGGAAACAGAAAAAGTAACAGACCAATCACCAGCAACGAAATTGAATCGGTAATCAAAAAACTACCAAAGAACAAAAGCCCTGGACCTGATGGATTCACCTCTGAATTCTACCAGACATATAGAGAAGAAACAACACCCATTCTCCTTAAAGTTTTCCAAAAAAATAGAAGAGGAGGGAATACTTCCAAACTCTTTCTATGAAGCCAGCATCACTCTAATACCAAAACCGGGCAAAGACCTCACTAAAAAAGAAAATGACAGACCAATATCCCTGATGAACGTAGATACAAAAATACTCAACAAAATATTAGCAAACCGAATTCAAAAATACATCAAGAGGATCATACACCATGATCAAGTGGGATTCATCCCAGGGATGCAAGAATGGTACAACATTCGAAAATCCATCACATCAGTAAAAAGAAGGACAAAAACCACATGATCATCTCCATAGATGCTGAAAAAGCATTTGACAAAATTCAGCATCCATTTTTGATGAAAACTCTCAACAGAATGAGTATAGATGGCAAGTACCTCAACATCATAAAGGCTATATATGACAAACCCACAGCTAACATCATACTTGATAGCGAGAAGCTGAAAGCTTTTCATCTAAGATCGGGAACAAGACAGGGGTGCCCACTCTCTCCACTGTTATTCAACATAGTACTGGAGGTCCTAGCCATGGCAGTCAGACAAAACAAAGACATATAAGGCATCCAGATCGGTAAAGAAGAAGTCAAATTGTCACTATTTGCAGATGATATGATACTGTATATAAAAAACCATAAAGACTCCACTCCAAAACTACTAGAACTAATATCTGAATTCAGCAAAGTTGCAGGATATAAAGTTAAAACACAGAAATCTGTTGCTTTCCTATACACTAATGATGAGCTAACAGAAAGAGAAAACATAAAAACAATTCCATTCACACTTGTATCTAAAAGAATAAAATACCTAGGAATAAACCTAACGAAGGAAGTGAAAGACCTGTAATCTGAAAACTACAAGACACTCCTAGGATAGATTAAGGAAGACACTAACAAATGGAAATGCATCCCATGCTCTTGGCTAGGAAGAATAAATATTGTCAAAATGGCTATTCTACCTAAAGCAATCCACAGATTCAACGCAATCCCTATCAACCTACCAACAGCTTTCTTCAATGAACTGGAACAAATAATTCTAAAATTCATATGGAACCAGAAAAGACCCCGAATAGCCAAAGCAAACCTGAGAAGGAGGAATCAAACGGGGAATTACGCTCCCTGACTTCAAGCTCTACTACAAAGCCACAGTAATCAAGACAATTTGGTACTGGCACAAAAACAGACCCACAGACCAGTGGAACAGAATAGAAAGTCCAAACATTAACCCAACACCTACAGTCAATTAATATTTGTTAAAGGAGCCCTGGATATACAATGGGGAGAGGACAGCTTCTTCAGCAGCTGGTGTTGGAAAAACTGGAGAGCTTCATGTAAGAGAATGAAACTGGACTACTGTCTAACCCCATACACAAAGGTAAACTCAAGGTGGATCAAAGACCTGAATGTAAATCATGAAACCATAAAACTCTTAGAAAAAAACATAGGCAAAAATCTCTTGGACATAAACATGAGCGACTTCTTCCTGAACATATCCCCCCGGGCAAGGGAAAAAAAAGCAAAAATGAACAAATGGGACTATATGAAGTTGAAAAGCTTCTGTACAGCAAAGGACACCATCAGTAGAACAAAAAGACATCCTACAGTATGGGAAAATATATTCATATATGATGCATCTGAAAGGGGGTTGACATCCAAAATATATAAAGAACTCACGCACTTTAACAAACAAAAAGCAAACAACCCAATTAAGAAATGGGCACAGGACATGAATAGACACTTCTCTAAAGAAGAGATTCAGATGGCCAACAGGCACATGAAAAAATGCTCCACATCGCTAATCATCAGAGAAATGCAGATTAAAACCACAATGAGATATCACCTCACACCAGTGAGGATGGCCAACATCCAAAACACAAACAACAACAAATGTTGGCGAGGATGTGGAGAGAGGGGAACCCTCCTACATTGCTGGTGGGAATGCAAATTAGTTCAACCATTGTGGAAAGCAGTATGGAGGATCCTCAAAAAACTCAAAATAGAAATACCATTTGATCCAGGAATCCCACTCCTAGGAATTTACTCCAAGAATGCAGCAGCCCAGTTTCAAAAAAACAGATGAACCCCTATGGTTATTGCAGCAGTATTTAATAGCCAAGAAATGGAAGCAACCTAAGTGTGCATCAGTAGATGAATGGATAAAGAAGAGGTGGTACATATACACAATGGAATATTGCTCAGCCATTAGAAAAAAACAAATCCTACCATTTGCAACAACATGGATGGAGCTGGAGGGTTTTATGCTCAGTGAAATAAGCCAAGCCGAAAAAGGCAAGTATCAAATGATCTCACTCATATGTGGAATATAAGAACAAAGAAAAAAAAACTGAAGGAACCAAACAGCAGTAGACTCACAGATCTCAAGAACAGACTAATAGTTACCAAAGGGAAAGGGACTGGGGAAGAAGGGCGGGAAGGGAGGGATAAGAGGGTAAAAGGGGCTTCACGATTAGCAGACATAGGGTGGGGGGTGCACGAGGAGGACTGTACAGCTCAGAGAAGACAAGTAGTGATTCTCATCTCACTACACTGATAGACAGTGACTGTTAGAGGGTTTCCTGGGGGTACCTGATGAAGGGTGTAGTTTAATCATCACAATATTGCTCATGTAAATGTAGGTTAATGATACTAAAATAAATTGTAAAGAAAAAAATAAGTGAGTTAAGTTAGAAGATTAGATAAAAAAGAAGATACCCTTCAACCTTTAGTAACCTCCATTTCAAAACCTGCAAAGCAATAATTACATATGTATTGATAATCACTCTAAATGTAAATGGACTGAGTGCACCAACCAAAACACACAGAGAAATAGAATGGATAAAAAAGCAAGACCCATCTATATGCTGCTTACAAGAGACTCAGCTCAAACCAAACATATACACAGACTAAAAGTGAAGGGTTGGAAAAAGATATTTCATGCAAACATAGGGAGAAAAAAGCAGATGTTGCAGTACTTCTATCAGACAAAATAAACTTCAAAACAAAGAAGTCACAATAGACAAAAAACATTACATAATGATAAAGGGGTCAGTCCAACACGAGGATATAACCATTATAAATATCTATGCACCCAAAACAATAGCACCTACATATGTGAAACAAATACTAACCGAATTAAAGGAGGAAATAGAATGCAATGCATTCATTTTAGGAAACTTCAACACCCCATTCACTCCGAAGGAGATATCAAGCAGACAGAAAATAAGTAAGGACACAGATGCAGTGAACAACACACTGGAACAGATTGACCTAACAGACATCTACAGAACTCTACACCCAAAAGCAGCAGGATACACATTCTTCTCAAGTGCACATGGAACATTTTCCAGAATAGACCACATACTATGCCACAAAAAGTGCCTCAGTAAATTCAAAAAGACTGAAATTCTACCAACCAATTTCTGAGATCACAAACGTATAAAACTAGAAATAAATTGTACAAAGAAAACAAAAGTGCTCACAAACACATGTAGACTTAACAACATGCTCCTAAATAATCAATGGATCAATGATGAAATTAAAATAGAGATCCAGCAATATATGGAGACAACTGAAAACAACAGCACAAAGCCCCAATTTCAGAGGGACAGTGAAGGCAGTTCTAAGACGAAAGTATATAGCTATCTAGGCCTATTTAAAGAAGGAAGAACAATCTCAAATGAATGGTCTAAGTTCACAATTATTAAAACTGGAAATAGAACAATAAATGAGGCCCACAGTCAATAGAAGGAGGGACATAATAAAGATCAAAGAAGAAATAAATAAAATTGAGTAAAACAATACAAAAAATTAAGGAAACCAAGAGGTGGTTCTTTGAGAAAATAAACAAAATAGATAAACCTCTAGCCAGACTTATTAAGAGAAAAAGAGAATCTACACTCATAAACAGAATCAGAACTGAGAAAGGAAAAATCATGATGGACACCACAGATATACAAAGAATTATTAGAGAATACTATGAAAATCTATATGCTGACAAACTGGATAACCTAGAAGAAATGGACAACTTTCTAGAAAATACAACCTTCCAAGACTGACCAAGGAAGAAACAGAAAATCTACACAGACCAATTATCAGCAATGAAATTGAATCGGTAATCAAAAAACTACCCAAGAACAAAACCCCCGGAACAGATAGATTCACCGCTGAATTTTATCAGACATTTAGAGAAGACATAATACCCATTCTCCTAAAAGTTTTCCCAAAAATAGAAGACTTCGGAGGAATACTTCCAAACGCATTCTATGAAGCCAACATTACTCTAATACGAAAACCAGGCAAAGACACCACAAAAAATAAAACTACAGACAAATATCCCTGATGAACGTAGATGCAAAAGTACTCAACAAAATATTAGCAAACCGAATTCAAAAATACATCAAGGGGATCATGCACCATGATCAAGTGGGATTCATTCTTCCCAGGGATGCAAGGATGGTACAACATTCGAAACTCCATCAACATCATCCACCACATCAACAAACTGAAGGACAAAAACCACATCATCATCTCCATAGATGCTGAAAAAGCATTTGAAAAAATTCAACATCCATTCATGATAAAAACTCTCCACAAAATGGGTATAGAGGGCAAGTACCTCAACATAATAAATCCATATATGGCAAACCCACAGCCAACATCATACTTAACAGCAAGAAGCTGAAAGTTTTTCCCCTAAGATCGGGAACAAGACAAGGATGCCTACTCTCCCCGCTTTTATACAATATAGTACTGGAGGTCCTAGCCACCGCAATCAGACAACACAAAGAAATAAAAGGCATCCAGATTGGCAAGGAAGAACTCTGTCACTGTTGGAGATGACCTGATACTGTACATAAACAACCCTAAAGAATCCACTCCAAAATTACTAGAACTAATATCTGAATTCAGCAAAGTTGCAGGATACAAAATCAACACACAAAAATATGTTGCATTCCTGTACACTAACAATGAACTAGCAGAAAGGGAAATCCGGAAAACAATTCCATTCACAATTGCATCAAAAAGAATAAAATACCTAGGAATAGACCTAACCAAGGACGTTAAAGACCTATATCCTGAAAACTACCAGATACTCCTATGAGAAATTAAAGAGGATACTAATAAATGGAAATTCATCCCATGTTCTAGGGTAGGAAGAATTAATATTGCCAAAATGGCCATCCTGCCTAAAGCAATCTACAGATTCAATGCAATCCCTATCAAAATAGTGATAGCATTCTTCAACGAACTGGTACAAATAGTTCTAAAACTCATATGGAACCACAAAAGACCCTGAATAGCCAAAGCAATCCTGAGAAGGAAGAATAAAGTAGGGCGGATCTCGCTTCACAACTTCAAGCTCTACTGCAAAGCCACAGTAATCAAGACAATTTGGTACTGGCACAAGAACAGACCCATAGATCAATGGAACAAAATAGAGAGTCCAGATATTAACCCAAGCATATATGGTCAAATAATATGCGATAAAGGAGCCATGGATATACAGTGGGGAAATGACAGCCCCTTCAACAGCTGGTGTTGGCCAAACTGAACACATGTAAGAGAAACTGGATTATTGTCTAACGCCATACACAAAAGTAAACTCAAAATGCATCAGAGACCTGAATTTAAGTCTTGAAATCGTAAAACTCTTAGAAGGAAACAGGTAAAATTCTCTTGGACATAAACATGAGCAACCTCTTCATGAACATATCTCCCCGGCAAATGAAACAAAAGCAATAACGAACAAGTGGGACTATATCAAACTAAAAAGCTCTGTACAGCAAAGGACACCATCAATAGAACAAAAAGGCATCCTATAGTATGGGAGAATATATTCATAAATGACATATCCAATAAGGGGTTGACATCCAAAATATATAAAGAGCTCATGCACCTCAACAAACAAAAAGCAAATAATCCAATTGAAAATTTGTCAGAGGATCTGAACAGACACTTCTCCAAAGAAGAAATTCAGATGGCCAACAGGCACATGAAAAGATGCTCCACATCACTAATCAACCCTCCTACACTGCTGGTGGGAATGCAAATTAGTTCAACCATTGTGGAAAGCAGTATGGAGGTTCCACAAAAAACTAAAAAAAAGAAATACCATTTGACCAGGAATCCCACTCCTAGGAATTTACCCTAAGAATGCAGCAGCCCAATTTGAAAAAGATGTATGCACCCCTATGTTTATCACAGTACTATTTACAATAGCCAAGAAATGGAGGCAACCTAAGTGTCCATCAGTAGATGAATGGATAAAGAAGAGGTGGTACATATACACAATGGAATATTATTCAGCCATAAGAAGAAAACAAATCCTACCATTTGCAACAACATGGATGGAGCTAGAGGGTATTATGCTCAGTGAAATAAGCCAGGCAGAGAAAGACAAGTATCAAATGATTTCACTCATCTGTGGAGTATAAGAACAAAGAGAAAACTGAAGAAACAAAACAGCAGCAGACTCACAGAACCCAAGAACAGAGTAATAGTTACCAAAGGGAAAGGGACTGGGGAGGATGGGTGGGAAGGGAGGGATAAGGGGGATAAGGGGGTATTACGATTGGCACACATAATGTAGGGGAGCGGGCAGGGGACACTGGGAAGGCAGTATAACACAGAGAAGACAAGTAGTGATTCTATAGCATCTTACTACGCTGATGGATAGTGACTGTAATGGGGTATGCAATGGGGACTTGATAAAGGGGGGAGTCTAGTAACCATAATATTGCTCATGTAATTGTAAATGATACCAAATTAAATAAATAAATAAACAAACAAATAAATAATAAATTTGTCACAGGAATGAAAGTACAGCCAGGGGAATATAATAAAAAATTTTGTAATATCTTTGTATGATGACAGATGGCAAGTTTGGTGGTGAGCATTTAGTAATGTGTATAGTTGTACCCCTGAAACCAATATAATGTTGTATATCAACTATACTACAACTAAAATAACAAATTCTGTAACCCCCAAAAAGAGTCTGTTGTTTGTAGATCGCCTGGTCAGTAGTATTTTGTTACAGCAGCTGAACAGACTGGTTTCTAAGGAAAAGTTGTAAGTAGCAGAGGGCATGATTGGTAGTACCCAAAGGGGCACAGCTGTAACGACTGACAAGCACTCTTTGTGGAGGCCCCACCAGCCCAAGCACTCCAGGGTCCTGGGTTGACCAGCCTTGGGGCCAAGAGGTGGGAGGGAGGGCATGGAGAAGGGGTGAGGGTGCCGAGGGGGTGGGGTGGGTCAGTGGGCAGGGCAGTCGAGGGAAGAGGGAACGGCAGGGTCTGAGGGCGAGCTAGGCTGGGTACCCAGTGAGCTTGGTGAGAAGGGCGGGCTGTTATGCCCTGTGCTGGCCCCATGCTGCCCACCTGCGTGTTGGGAATGTGCCCTGTGGCAGCCCAGCGTCCTGCCTGGAGCAGTTGGTCAAGCAGAGTCCCTGCGTCTGCCTGATGCCCGCAGAGCTGCTGCTCTGCATCTTCCCACCTGCTCCTGTTTCCTCTGCTCCTCAGGCTCATTGGGGGCTGCCTCCCCCTCCTCCTAAGCCCTGCCACTCAGACTGTTCTGCCTGTACCTCCAGCTCTTCTTGGGGCCCCATGTTGGCTCTCTGCCTCTGGCCTTCCGCATCCCCAGGGCACCCCTTCTCTGCCCCTTCCTCATCTCTCGCCCTCCCCTGCCTCCATGGGTTGCCTCCCAGCTCTCTACTCCTGGCTTCCTTATGAATCGCCTCGTAGGCCCTCCGTGGTCAAGCCCCAGCTCACATCCTGTGCCCGGCAGGCTGGCCTCACTTTGTACCTTCCCTGGTATCACTGTGCTATTCTTGGTGCCCACACCCAGTCTAGACATGGGCCCAGGGCTCACCCAGCCCAGGCTTCTGGAAGCACCTGCAGGTCCAGAAAGAGGCCCCAGAGCCTGCAGGCTGCTGTTCGGGCCACCACTGCTGGGACCAAACTGGCAGAGAGTTTGTCCTCCTGCTGGGTCTGCTTTCTGTCCTTCCCGCATGGAGCAGTGGCCCTGAACAGCTCTGGTCTCAAAGGGTAGGGCTGAGGCGCTGGGCGAATGAGCATGTGTGTGAGGAAGGTCATTGGTGCCACCTGCCCAGCCCTCAGCCCAAGCCCACCTATTTGCCCACCTGGAAGACCGTGTGCCTGGAGTAGAGGGTGAGGAGCAGGCAGGGAGAGCTGCAGGCCTCTCCTTCCCTTCTCTCCATGCCCCTGGAATTAATGCTCTTTGTCCTGGAACCCCCTGACCACCCCAGTGGTGACGACGACGCAGTGACAGGGGTGCAGAGCGATGGGCAGATGGGCAGGTGCAGGGCATCCACACTGCAGAGCAGGCTGTGGCACTTACAGGGCTGTTACTTGGGTGGAAACTTGGAAGCAGCGTGTATATGCCAAATGCCGGCTGGAACACACCCTGGTATCAAACATACTGGCACTAAAATTGCCTTGTTCTGAATGTAGCTTCAATTTACACTGTTTTCCACCTTTCAATTTAAAAAATTGATTGTCAAGATGGACGCCGAATTATCAGGCTGGGGAGGGCCCTACACCCCTTTGCAGCCTGCCTGGTGTGGAGTTGGGAGTGTCCACTTCTGCTGCAGGTGACAGGGTGGTGGCCCTCACTGGGGGGCTGTGTAGACTGAGAACAGCCAGGGCGTCCTGCAGGACACAGCCAGGTGGGAGGGGCGTGGCAGTGGTGTCATGTGGGCCCTGTGAGCGTAGGGCCCACGGAGAGGGTCAGGTCCCAAGACCCCTGGGGAGACCCCAGTGCAGGGTCATAACCAGTGTTTAGAAAGTCAGAAGTGGGACTTTGGTTTGAGTTGGTTTTATTTTATAAGTAACAGAATTCCTTGCTTGGGAAGCTGGCAGATCTGAGAGGGTCTGGGAATTCACCTCTGTACATACACGCAGCCAGTTGGCCCCCTGGCAGCTGGGGGACAGCTGCCTCACAGATGGGGACTGCTGCTAGGGAGGGTGGCCCGCCCTGGGGTCTCCACAGCGGCTTCCTCCCTCCACTGTCCTGGCGGCAGTGCCCCTCCACTGACGCTGCTCTTTTCCTTCTCAGGCTGGAGTGGGTGGAGATCGTCGAGCCACGCACCCGCGAGCACATGTATGCCAACCTGGTCACAGGTGAGTGTGTGTGGGACCCACCTGCCGGCGTCCGCATCAAGCGTACCAGCGAGAACCAGTGGTGGGAGCTCTTCGATCCCAACACATCACGCTTTTACTACTACAACGCCACTTCCCAACGCACTGTGTGGCACCGGCCGCAGGACTGCGACATCATCCCGCTGGCCAAGCTGCAGACCCTGAAGCAGAACACTGAGTCCCCCCGCGCCTCAGCAGAGAACAGCCCTGGGCGGGGCAGCAGCGTCAGCCGTGAGGGCAGCACCAGCTCCTCCCTGGAGCCCGAGCTGGACGCCAGCGAGAAGGCACAGGAGCCCCTGGCAAGGGCGGGCCGGCAGGCCGCGTTTGGGGCTCTAAAGGGAGAGAGTAGCAGGTGAGGCGGGCAGGGGGCAAGTGAGGGGGCATCAGGTGGGGCCTGAGCGTTTGAGCAGGTGCCAGTGCTAGCTGCCACCGCTGCCCCCTCAGTGCTCCATCTCTATTGGGCAACTCCACCGCCGTGAAAAGAGGGACTTGTCTCCCCCACCAACATCTTGGCTCCAAGACTGTGCTGGGCAGCCTCTGGTGGGGACAGTGAGTGAGGGACACCCTGCACTGCCTTCCAAGACAGCATTTTCTAGCTGATAACAGATTGTTTGGTTCTGGCCACTGGCAAGCGAGAATGTGACGGTAGGACCCCAGAGGCAGAGTGGTGGAGGGGGTATGTCATGGTTCCCGGACCAATTCCAGTGTGTGGCAGGGGAGGGACTTCCCACCCTCAACACCAAGCAATTTTGGACCAGCAGGTATCTGATAATTGAGCTCAGTTCTGACGCTATGTGCGCTGAAGGCACCAGATTCCCCAGGTGAAGGGCTCCTTCCTACAGGACTGCCCTGCATAGCACCACTGTAGATGCCAGTAGTAAGCCCTAGGCTGTCACCCATGCTTCTGACCAACTGGCCACAGATCGGAGGTTCCCCCACCCTCCCCCTTAGGTTCGATTGATTTGACAGAGCGGCTAACAGAGCTCAGGAAAACACGCTTACCAGTGTAATAAAGGATGCCATGAAGGATACAAGTCGACAGCCAGATGAAGAGCCACACAGGACAAAGTACCGAATAAATGAGCATCTGCCTTTGTGGAGCTGGGGCCTGGCTCTGGGGAGGCACATAGAGGCATCTGGCTCCCCAGGTGGGGAATCCCTGAGGCAAGGAGGAGAATGAGGGAGGGGCAGATGCTCTTCTGGTGGGTTTTCATGAGGGCTTTGCTTCCTTGTCATGACTGACAGTCACTGGCCACTGGCTGGTTCGGCTTCCAGCTCCTCTGTATGAAGGCGGTGTGTTTTATAGTTTTCTCCACAAAGGACTTGCATATTGTTTTAAGGTTTATTTCTAGGTACTTTATCAATTTTATAGCTCTGGCTTGTATGTTATATCTCTTAAAGCTGTATTTCCTGATTCTTACTGGTATATAAAGATTCACACACACACACACACACACTGCCTCCCAGGTCGCCTGCGGAGCCGGCCAGGACTTCCAGAACGAGGCTGGGCTGGGGGCTGTGCCCCACCTTTGTTCCCACGCTCAGGCTGCAGGCTGCCCCCGCTGTGCCAGGATGCTGGCTGCCCGGCTTGGGTGCCCTGCATCTTTCAGGCTTTTATCTTGAGTGATGTAATAACTTATCATGTGTATTTTCCAGTCTGTTGACAATGGTGTTGTGTTTTGAGTTGTGTCCTCCAGAAAGATATGCTGGAGTCCTCACCCCCAGGACCTCTGCATGCAACCTTATTTGCAATAGCATTGCTGCAGATGTACTTATTTGAGTTGGGGTCACACTGGAGTAGGGGCCCTAATCCAAGAGGACAAGTGTCCATATAAGAAGACAGAGACACAGAGGGAACATCGTGTGATCATGGAGGCCATTGGAGGGGCGGCACAGGCTGCCGGCACCCCAGAAGCAGGAGATTGGTTTGGGGAAGCCCCACTCAGAGCCTCCAGAAGAACCCAGTCCTGTTAAATGGTCCATTTCACTGAGCTTACGAATCTATTGGCTAACGCTATATTGTAGTGTTATTCCTATTTTGAAATTCCCCTCCTATATGACCTTATTTTTTGCATTTCCAAGGTGAGGTGCATGTGTTCTCTTTTGGTTTTGTAAGGAATTCCCAGTATATCTTGTCAAAGAACCAGCTTTCGGCTTTAGTGACCCTCTGTTCTGTACTTCCTCTGGTCTTCATTTGACATTATTTCCCATTCTTTCTCACTGCTTTGGAAGCTTCACTCATTCATTTTCACTGTTTCATCTGAAATGAAGTCATAAATTTCCCTCAAAATGTGCCTTAGTTTTATTACACAATTTTTGATATGTAGAATTTTCATTGTTGGTCAGTGAAAATAGAAATGTATTCTAATTTTAATTATGATTTCTTCCTTGACTCATTTGTAACTTAGAAATGTCTTCATTTCTAAAACTATAGGGTAGTCTCATTCTTGTTCTTGATGGCTAACTTAATTTCATTTTGGTCAGAATGCATTTTTTTTTTTAGGACTTGCTTTGTGGCCTAGATCCTGAATTTTTGTAAATGATTTTATTACTGCTTAAAAAATAATTTCTATTCTCTGTTTATTAGGTCTAGGGTTTTCTGTGTGTCCATTAAATCAGACCTGTTGATTGTATCACTCAGTTTCTTAATAATTCCTTGCCCGCGCGCCCTGGGAGGTGAGGCGCTCCTGCTGGCTTGGTCGGAATCTGTCTGTCTCGCCTTAGAATCTGTTCATTGCTGCTTACTCTGTGTTGAAGCTACAGATTGGTTGCACCTAAATTTACAGTTGTGTTTTCCCTGTGAATTTTCCTCTTGTCGTCATGTGGAATTCCTTTTACCCCTCATAATATTTTTGTCTTGGGTGTATTTTAATATTAACATAGTGCCCTCTTTCTCTTTGATTCTTATTTGCCTGTTAACATCTTTTCCCAAACTGTAATCTTTATCGGTATACTCTGGTTGTGTTTTTTATCAATTTTGGTTTATTTTTCATCCATTCCAAACACCTGTCTCATGTGGCAGGATGGTTGCAATCATACTTACTGAGATCACTAATACAGCAAAAGGATTTAGTTTATCACCTTGGGGTCCTTTCAGGTACCTGCTTTTCGTGACGCTTTCCTCTCTCACACTGTGTGCCGTGGTGTGTCTTGCTGTTTGAGTGTGTTCTTGTGAGAGGGGAGCTATAGGCTGCACACCTTCTGAGTGGGTGCTGTTTTTAAGCCCCATCCTGCCATTCCATGCAGTTGGCGTTACCTCCCCACATGCGTGCAGCCCTGCACCTCCAGGTGTCCTGGGCTTTGTGCTGTGGGATGAGGGGCCAGCCGATCTTATTAGTCATGGGTGGACTACCCCCATGCTTTCAGTCTCATTTCCTGTTTGCCATTGATGTTTATTCTACCTTCATGAGCTTGTGCACAAGACATCTGAGTTTTCTCTTATGTGAATTGCCTGCTTATACTTTTCACTCATGTTTACCCTGGAGGGGACAGCTTGCTCCCTGTGTCAGTTCCTACGAGTCCCTTGTATGTACCAGATGCCGATTCCTTGTTGGTTTCAAATTTTCTGAGTATCTTATGTTCTGTCACCTGCCCAGCATCCTTGATTTTAATGCAACCAAATTTATCAGTTTTTTTTTTTTTTGCCTTCTGGTTTATGTATTTAATGTTTTGTTTAAAAAGTACTTGCTTGGACTTCCGGGAAGATGGCGGCATGAGCAGGGCGGCAGAAATCTCCTCCCAAAACTATATATATCTATGAAAATTCAGCAAATACAACTATTCCTAAAAGACCAGAATACACAGGAAAGTGCATAGCATGCAGCTACACCTGAGAGGACTCGGCACCCCGTGAGGTGGGTAAGATACAGAGCCGCGACCCGGTGGACCCGAGCACTCCCCCACCCCAGCGCACCGGTGGGAGGAGAGGATTCAGAGCCGGGAGGGAGTGGAAGTACACCCCGCAAAATAACCAGCCCTGGTGATCTGCGCAGGAAACGCTGACACACATCACGCTGTGTAGCAGAGATTGGAGAGACACAGGGTGCAGGATCTGAGCGGGGAATGCGCCAGGATGCTTGCAGCTGGCTCCCGGGAAGGAAAGAAAGAAAAAAAAAAAACAAGAAAAGCGCGCGCTTTTTTCAGCGGTCTTAAAGAGAAAGGAGCCCAGTGGGGGCGCCTGATCGCCCCAGCACACTCAGCCCAGCAGGCTGGGACTCCTGGGGAGTTTCGGACCCCTTAGCTGCCAACTGGGAAAGGGTGGCTGCACTTAGACTTCCCACAGAGATCAACAGTCTCCCATTCGTTCCCACCCCGGCCAGAGCTATAAAGGGCTTTAAGGAGTGGCGCAGCCATGGCTGTGGAATAGTGGAGCAACAGTGCCACCTACAGCATCCCCACAGAATCTACTCCCTGTGGGCATTTTTTTTTCTTTGTTTTGTTTTGTTTTTTCTTTTTTCTTCTCTTCCTTTTTCTATTCTTTTAGTTTTTTCTTATTATTTTTTTCTTTTTAAAGTCTTAAAGAGGCCAGCTGACATACGTGGCAACTGCCAGTGACCACTTCTATAGCCATGAAAAGACAGAGGAATATGGTCCAGACTAAGATCAACCAGACAGCCCCAGCGAGGGAACCTGAAGGGATGGAAATGCACAGTCATCCTAAAAAAGAATTCAGAATAAAAGTCATAAACATGCTGATGGATCTACAGAGAAATGTGCAACAGCTGAGGGAGGAAGTGAGGGAAGTGAGTAAAGACAGTGCAGAAATCAGACAAGCGATCGACGGGCTTAATAGCAGACTGAATGAGACGCGAGAGACTATTAATGGAATAGAAATCAGAGAACAGGAATACAGAGAAGCTGAGGCAGAGAGAGATAAAAGGATCTCTAGGAATGAAAGAATATTAAGAGAACTGTGTGACCAATCCAAATGGAACAATATTCACATTATAGGAGTACCAGAGGAAGAAGAGAGAGAAAAAGGGATAGAAAGTGTCTTTGAAGAAATAATTGCTGAAAACTTTCCCACGCTGGGGAAGGAAACAGTCTCGCAGTCGATGGAAGCCCACATATCTCCCAACACAAGGGACCCAAGGAAGACAACACCAAGACACATAATACTTTAAATGGCAAAGATCAAAGATAAAGACAGAGTATTAAAGGCAGCTAGAAAGAGAAAAAAGATCACCTACAAAGGAAAACCCATCACACTATCATCAGACTTCTCAACAGAACCCTTACAGGCCAGAAGAGAATGGCATGATATATTTAACGTAATGAAACAGAAGGGCCTCGAACCAAGAATATTGTATCCAGCACGATTATCATTTAAATATGACAGAGGGATTAAACAATTTCCAGACAAACGAAAGTTGAGAGAGTTTGCCTCTCATAAACCACAACTACAGGATATCTTAAATGGACTGCTCTAGAGGGAAGCACTCCTAAGGCTAAAAAGATGTCACCAGAGAAAATAAAATCATACCAAAGAGAGCAGACCATCCAAATACTAACTAAAGGCAAAGAATAAAACACCTAGTATATAAAGAATGGAGGAGGAAGAATAAGAAGGGAGAGAAATAAAGAAACATAAGACGGCATTCACAATAACTTAACAAGAAAGATAAGTTAGATTCTCAGATAGGAAACAAGCAACCCTTCAACCTTTGGTGACTACGAATCTAAAGCCAGCAATGGCAATAAGTACATATCTATCAATAATCACCCTAAGTGTAAATGGACTGAATGCACCAATCAAAAGACACAGAGTAACAGAGTGGATAAAAAAGCAAGACCCATCTATATGCTGCTTACAAGAGACTCACCTCAAACCCAAAGATATACACAGACTAAAAGGGAAGGGATGGAAAAAGATATTTCATGCAAACAACAAAGACAAAAAAGCAGGTGTTTCAGTACTTGTATCAGACAAAATAGACTTCAAAACGAAGAAAGTAGGAAGAGATAAAGAAGGACATTACATAATGATAAAGGGGTCAGTTCAACAAGAAGATATAACCATTATAAATATATATGCACCCAACACAGGAGCGCCAGCATATGTGAAACAAATACTAACAGAATTAAAGGAGGAAATAAACAGCAATGCAAGAAGATATAACCATTATAAATATATATGCACCCAACACAGGAGCGCAAGCATATGTGAAACAAATACTAACAGAATTAAACGAGGATATAAACAGCAGTGCATTCATTTGAGGAGACTTCAACACACCACTCACTGCAAAGGACAGATCAACCAGACAGAGAATAAGTAAAGACACAGAGGCACTGAACAACACACTACAATAGATGGACCTAACAGACGTCTACAGAACTCTGCAGCCAAAAGCAACATGGTACACATTCTTCTGAAGTGCACATGGAACATTTTCCAGAATAGACCACATACAGCGCAGAAAAAGAACCTCAGTAAATTAAAAAATATTGAAATCCTACCAACTAACTTCTCAGATCACAAAGGTATAGAACTAGAAATAAATTTTAGAAAGATATCAGAAAGGCTCACATATACATGGAGACGTAACAACATTCTCCTAATTAATCAATGGGTTAATGACCAAATCAAAACACATCAAAGAATATATGGAGACTAATGACAACAACAACACAAAGCCACAACTTCTGTGGGATGCAGCAAAGTTCTAAGAGGAAAGTATATTGCAATCCAGGCCTATTTAAAGAAGGAAGAACATTCCCAAATGAACACTCTAAAGACACAATTACTGAAATTGGAAAAAGAAGAACAAATGAGGTCCAAAATCACCAGAAGGAGGGACATAATAAAGATCAGAGAAGAAATAAATAAAATTGAGAATAATAAAACAATAGAAAAAAATCAATGAAACCAAGAGCTGGTTCTTTGAAAAAATAAACAAAATAGATAAACCCCTAGCCAGACTCATTAAGAGAAAATGAGAATCTACACACATAAACAGAATCAGAAATGAGAAAGGAAAAATAATGACGGATCCCACAGAAATACAAAGAACTATAAAAGAATATTATGAGCATCTATATGCTAACAAGCTGCAAAACATAGAAGAAATGGACAACTTCTTAGAAAAATACAACCTTCCAAGACTGACCAAGCAAGAAACAGAAAAACTAAACAGACCAATCACCAGCAACGAAATTGAATTGGTAATCAAACAACTACCCAAGAACAAAAGCCCTGGACCAGATGGAGTCACCTCTGAATTCTCCCACACATATAGAAAAGAAATAACACCCATTCTCCTTAAAGTTTTCCAAAAAAATAGAAGAGGAGGGAATACTTCCAAACTCTTTCTATGAAGCCAGCATCACTCTAATACCAAAACCGGGCAAAGACCTCACCAAAAAAGAAAATTACAGACCAATATCCCTGATGAACGTAGATGCAAAAATACTCAACAAAATATTAGC
>JAQQAC010013450.1:66598688-66746368 GCA_029783875.1 Phataginus tricuspis | reverse complement strand
GCCCTTTAAATCTGTGGCCGGGTGAGAATGGATGGGAGGCTGTTGAAAGAGAGGGAAAGAAAAAAAGGAAAAGAAAGGGGAGAAAAAACAATAAAAAAAAAAAAAGCCACCGGGCGTGGGTTCTGCACGAGTGCTGTAGGTGGCGCTGTTGCTCCACTATTCCAGCGCCACTATAGTTCTGGCTGGGTTGGAAACAATGGTAAGCTGTTGATCTCCGTGGGGGTCTCAATGGCGGGCACTCTTTCCCAGTCGCCAGCTACGGGGTCCAAAGCTCCCCAGGACTCCCAGCGTGCTGGGCTCAGTTCGCGGGGCTATCCGGCCCCTCTACTGAGCTCCTGTCTCTTTAAGACCGCTGAGGTAGAGCGCGCGCTTTTCTTCCCCTTTTTCTCCTTTCTTTTTCCTTCCCGGAGCCTGCCGCGGGCAACTTGCACGTTCCCGGCTGGGACCCTGTGCCCTCTGTCTCTCCAATCTCCGCTACACCGCAGGCCGTGTGTCGGCGCTCCGGGCTCAGACTTCCACTCCCTCCCGGCTCTGAATCCTCTCCTCCCGCCGGAGCACTGGGGGAGAGGGACGCTCGGTCCGCTCGCGGCTCCCTACCTTACCCGCCTTGCCGGAACTCCCGCCGGAGTGCTGGGGTGGAGGGGCGCTCCGGGCGCAGACTTCCACTCCCGGCTCTGAATCCTCTCCTCCCGCCGGAGCGCTGGGGGAGAGAGCGCTCGGTCTGCTCGCGGCTCCGTACCTTACCCGCCTTGCCGAGACTCCCGCCGGAGTGCTGGGGTGCAGGGGTGCTCTCGTCTCGCTGGATCGTGTTTCCGTCCCGCCTCGCCGGGTGCCGAGTCCTCTGTCCGTCGTGTCTGGCCGCCGGAGCTCTGGGGGGGGGAGCGCTCGGTCCCACCGGATCGCCGCCCGTCCGCCTCACCGGCTGCCAAGTTCTCACAGGTGTAGCTGTACGCTGTGCACTTTCCTGTGTATTCTGGTCTCTCTTTTAGGGATAGTTGTATTTGCTGTATTTTCGTGAATAAATATAATGTTGGGAGGAATTTTTCTGCTAGTCCGTTCACGACGCCATATTCCCGGAAGTCCTTGTATGATCCTCTTGATGTATTTTGAATTCGGTTTGCTAATATTTTGTTGAGTATTTTTGCATCTACATTCATCAGGGATATTGGTCGGTAATTCTCTTTTTTTGTGGTGTCTTTGCCTGGTTTTGGTATTAGAGTGATACTGGCCTCATAGAACGAGTTTGGAAGTATTCCTTCGTCTTCTACTTTTCGGAAAACTTTAAGAAGGATGGGTATTAGGTCTTCACTAAATGTTTGATAAAATTCAGTGGTGAATCCATCTGGTCCAAGAGTTTTGTTCTTAGGTAGGTTTTTGATTACCAATTCACTTTCATTGCTGGTAATTGGTCTGTTGAGATTTTCTGTTTCTTTCTGGGTCAGCCTTGGAAAATTGTATTTTTCTAGAAAGTTGTCCACTTCTTCTAGGTTATCCAGTTTGTTACCATATAATTTTTCATAGTATTCTCTCATAATTCTTTGTATTCCTATGTATCAGTAGTGATTTTTCCTTTCTCATTTCTGATTCTGTTTATGTGTGTAGACTGTCTTTTTTTTTCTTGATAAGTCTGGCTAGGGGTTTATCTATTTTGTTTATTTTCTCAAAGAACCAGCTCTTGCTTTCATTGATTTTTCTACTGTTTTATTCTTCTAGATTTTAGTTATTTCTGCTCTAATCTTTATTATGTCCCTCCTTCTACTGACTTTGGGTCTCATTTGTTCTTCTTTTTCTAGTTTCATTAGTTGTGAGTTTAGCCTGCTCATATAGGATTGTTCTTCTTTCCTGAGGTAGGCCTGTATTGCAATAAACTTTCTCTTAGCACGGCCTTCACTGTGTCCCACAGATTTTGCGGTGTTGAATTAGTGTTGTCATTTGTCTCCATATATTGATTGATCTCTGTTTTTATTTGGTTATTGATCCACTGGTTATTGAGGAGCATGTTATTAAGCCTCCATATGTTTATGGGATTTTTCATTTTCTTTGCGTAATTTATTTCTAGTTTCATACCTTTGTGGTCTGAGAAACTGGCTATTACAATTTCAATCTTTTTGAATTTACCAAGGCTCTTTTTGTGGCCTTGTATATAATCTATTCTTAAAAATGTTCCATGTGCACTTGAGAAGAATGTATACTCTGCTGCTTTTGAGTGTAGAGTTCTGTAGATGTTTGTTAGGTCCATCTGTTCTGTTGTGTTGTTCAGTACCTCTGTCTCCTTACTTATTTTTTGTCTGGTTGATCTGTCCTTCAGAGTGAGTGGAGTGTTAAAGTCTCCTAGAATGAATGCATTGCATTCTATTTCTCCTTTTAATTCTGTTAGTATTTGTTTCACATATGTAGCTGATTCTGTGTTGGGTGCATGGATGTTTATAATGGTTATATCTTCTTGTTGGATTGACCCTTTTATCATTATGTAATGTCCTTCTTTGTTTCTTGTGACTTTCTTTGTTTTGAAGTCTGTTTTGTCTCATACAAGTACTGAAACTCCTGCTTTTCTCTTTCTATTAGTTGCATGAAATGTCTTTTTCCATCCCTTCACTTTTAGTCTGTGTATGTCTTTGAGTTTAAAGAGAATCTCTTCTAAGGCTGCATATAGAGGGGTCTTGTTTTTTTATCCATTCAGTGACTCTATGTCTTTTGATTGGTGCATTCAGTCCGTTTACATTACGGTGATTTTGGATAGGTATGTACTTATTGGCATTGCAGGCTTTAGATTCGTTGTTACCAAAGGTTCAAGGTAAACTTCCTTACTGTCTAAGAGTCTAACTTAACTCACTTAATAATGATATTACAATCAGAATACAAAGGTTCTTCATCTGAGTTTTTGGCCTCTCTCCCGCCGGTCCTGCTCTCTGCCAGGACCACAAGCTCTTTGTGTTACAAGCTCTTTCTGTTGCAAGCTCTTTCCGTAACCCTCTGAGCCAATGGAGGGAAAGGAAGGGAGGGAGAGGGGCTCGCCCCTGATAGGCAGAGCAAGGGAGGTAAGCGCCGACTGTCCGCCCGTTCCCGCAGCCTCCGGCGCTCAGCGCCGCTGCCGCTCACTGCCGCTGCCACTGCCGCTCACAGCCGCCGCTGACACTGGAGACAATCAGACGCGACAGGAAGTTCACTCGAAGGAAGAACTCGTTTATTGGGGCTCAGGGCACGGGATATATAGGATGAAGTCTCTCCTGATCGGTCACCTATGCTAATAAGGCGACTTTCACTTTTCCAAATCACACACAGAGTTGTGCGCATGCACAGCTGTCTCTGACGTAAGAAGTGAACCGGAGTGGGCGCAGCTAAACCCCAGGGGGCTTTCAGCGGCCACCTCCGCAGCGCGGCTGTGTTCTCAGTGGCCATCTTTGTGGCATGGCTGAGATTCAAAGGCAGTTCTCAGCGGCTACCCTCGTGGCGAGGCTGAGATTCAAAGGCAGTTCCCCACAGTTCTTTTTTTTCTTCCTCCTTTTTCTTCCTCCTCCATTCTTTATATATTAGATATCATATTCTGTACTGTTGTCTATCCCTTGATTGACTTTGGGGATAGTTAATTTAATTTTGCATCTGCTTAGTAATTAGCTGTTTACTCTCTTTACTATGGTTTTATTACCTCTGGTGACAGCTATTAAACCTTAGGAACACTTCCATCTATAGCAGTCCCTCCAAAATACACTGTAGAGATGGTTTGTGGGAGGTAAATTCTCTCAGCTTTCGCTTATCTGGAAATTGTTTAATCCCTCCTTCAAATTTAAATGATAATCTGCCCGATAAAGTATTCTTGGTTGAAGGCCCTTCTACTTCATTGCATTAATACATCATGCCACTCCCTTCTGCCCTGTAAGGTTTCCTGTTGAGAAGTCTGATGATCGCCTGAAGGGTTTTCCTTTGTATGTGGTCTTTTTTCTCTCTCTAGCTGTTTTTAATAGTCTGTCCTTATCCTTGATCTTTGCCATTTTAATTACTATATATCTTGATGTTGTCTTCCTTGGGTCCCTTGTGTTGGGAGATCTGTGCATCTCCATGGCCTGAGAGACTATCTCCTTCCCCAGATTGGGGAAGTTTTCAGCAGTCACCTCCTCAAAGACACTTTCTATCCCTTTTTCTCTCTTTTCTTCTTCTGGTGCCCCTATAATGCGAATATTGTTCCGTTTGGATTTGTCACACAGTTCTCTCAATAGTCTTTCATTCTTAGAGATCCTTTTTTCTCTCTGTGCTTCATCTTCTTTGTATTCCTCTTCTCTAGTTTCTATTTCATTTATCATGTCCTCCACCATATCCAGTCTGCTTTTAATACCCTCCATTGTGCTCTTCAATGATTTTATCGCCAACCAGAATCATTCCTGAGTTCTTGAATATCTTTCCATACCTCCATGAACATGTAAATGATTTTTATTTTGAACTCCCTTTCAGGAAGAGTCATGAGGTCGATGTCATTTAAATCTTTCTCAGGAGTTGTATTAATAATTTTACTCTGAACCAGGGTCCTTTGGCATTTCATATATGTATATGGCGCTCTCTAGTGCCCAGAAGCTCTACTCCCTGGAGCTGCTCAGCCCCTGAAGCAATGTCCAGGGCCACAGTGGAGTGGTATTGGTGCCTGGGGGTGGGGGGAAGAGTTGTTTCCTGCTTCCTGACTGCTGTGCCTGTCTCCACTGCCTGAACCAATGGGCCAATCACACAGGTATAAGCCTCTATGCTTTGCGGTTGTAGTTGCTGTGGACAGATCTTCCCTCTGGCTTGGCTAATGCCAGAGTAGGGTTTGCTGGTTTGCAAGTCAGATGGGGCTGGCCGGGAGAAAGGCACAGTAGGCTGCGTATCACAGGGGGTTCCTTGGAGCTATGTATCCAGCCAGGGATCTGGAGCACCTGAAGATCGTCTAAGGAGGAAGATATCTTTTTCCTCCTTAAATATGTGAGTCTATATGGCAAAGCTCCCAACCTGCTGAGCAGAGTGCACCCAGACAATTTTGTCTAAATGTCTTCTCTCCTGAGCAGTAAGCTCTGTGCAATCCTTGCCCCTTTTGCAGCCCTCTTGCTAAGCACTTCCTTGTTAGGAAGTCTCTCAGACTTCCCACCTTTCTTTTGTCCCAGAGTACCCAGATATGGATCCCTGCTTTGCACAAGTGGCTGGAATCTCAGTGTCTCCAGGAATTCTGTCTGTCTTAGTTTTCCAACCCCGTAGTCACAAGAGTATCATGCAAGCACCATGAAATGTAGGTTTGTGCTCCCAGAGCAGATCTCCGGAGTTAGGTATTCAGCATTCCCAGACCTCCACTCCCTCCCTGCTCAGTTTCTCTTCCTCTTGCCAGTGAGCTGGGGTGGGGGAAGGGTTTAGGTCCTGCCAGGCCACCGCTTTGGTACATTACCCTGTTCTGTGAGGTCTGCTCTTTTCTCCAAGTGTATGCAGTCTGGCACCATCCTCTTTCCTGTTGCTCTTTCAGGATTAATTGTATTAATTATATTTTCATATTATATGCAGTTTAGGAGAAACCCTGTGTCTTACCTCTCATGCCACCATCTTTAATCCCAAGGCCTTGGTTTACTTTTTGACTTCTTGACATTACTGCAACTCAGACACTAGCAGTTATTAAAATGACTACTGCAGTGTATGTTTTGAATATAAGTTCTGTTTGCCTCATAATTTTAGGATGAGTTCATTTAGAAACATCATTAAGTCTGCCAAAGAAATAAAACACACATTCAATTTGATAATAATGATTAAGAGACATTTTCCTCATTCAGAAAATTTTAGTGTCAGCCCTGAATTTTTTTTTAATCACAATAAAACCTTTTCTATTGTCAAGCTGTTGAATTGCTGTGTGAAAGGGCAAGTCAGGATATTTAGCTTGTTTCTAACAAAATCCATGGAACTGATGATGGCAAAGTCTATGAGAGTAAATGCCATTCACTGTTGATATTACTGTTTCAGAATTCATGATAAATTCAAGGATGTTCTTCAGAATACCTGCTAATGAGTAATACAACAAACAACCAAAGCCTTAAACGCCTTTCATTTCCACATGCTTTGTAAATTTGGTGTGATCAATTGTAATACATCTAGTAGATTCCACTTCAGTTTATACTGAATTAGGTGTTTTCTCAACTTCTTTGAAAATATCTCAGCTTTACTTGTTCCACATGGGTGATTTATAGAGGCTAATTCCTCTTCAAACTCAGCATTGAGTCCTTGAGTAAAATAACAGCTGCTGAGATGTATCAACAGCATCTGTTGGCTATCAAGGGCCCAGGAGAACACATAAATTATTTCATGTTAATGTTGCCCTCACTGTTCTTGCCAAAAGGCTAAAGTCAAGCAACCTGTTTCCTGTGAACACATAATTTTAGCTGTTGCAATCAACATTGTTTAATTAGCTCACCAGTAGACAGGTTTCCTTGACCTACTAACAAATAAGCCACTTGGAGACTGGTGTCAGAGTCATTTTTATTTTGTGAAATGATTCTGCTATGGTGAGATTTTCTATTTCAGATCCTCTATTTCCATTTAAACATTGTCTGTGGCTGAAGTTGGCACATTGTGGTTATTTGGTCTGGCAATGTTGTCATGTTCTTGTCGCACAGCTGTGTATCACAGCAGGCACCATGCTCTCCCTTGGACCCAGCAACAAACAGCCCGCACTCCATGCCTTAAAGCATAACATGGAAGGTCCACTTTCTCTTCCTATTGTGACATTATGGGTATGCACTGGTAGTAAAAACATAAAAATAAGATGTCTCAGAATGGCAGTATGTGTGACACTGTGGCACTCCTGTGCTATGCCAAACAGCGGCGACAGCAGCGCAGCCCCATGTGCTCTTATCACTATTCAAGTCTGCTGCTCTTGTGCAAAAGCAGCCACAGGCAACACGAAGGTGAACATGGGACTGTGTTCCAATAACATGTAATTATGGACATTGAAATTTGAATCTCATGTAATTTTCACATTTCACACACCCAAAAATGTTAAATATGAAACTTAATCTTAGCTCAAAGGCTATACAAAAACAGGCAGAGGGCTGGACTTGGCCCGCAGGCTGTAGTTTGCTGACCCCTGGCCTTAAGTGATATGCAGGCTTTCCATTTTGGTCAACCCAGAGGGCCCTGTGTGATCCGGCTCACTGAGTCATACTCATTGCTCACTGCCCCACAGAGGGACCTCCTCTCTGTTCCTGGGCGACTCCAAACTCATCCCCCTTGAAATCCCACTGCATAGTCTCCTGTTTCCTCATCACATGCCCCTCTCAGAGAGATGTTCCTGGCTTCCCTCTCTGGGGTTGCTTCCTGTCTGGGTTCTACAGCAGCCTGAGGTTCTGGCTTATTCCATGGTGGACTCCATACCATGAATGAGCTCTGTGGGAACAGAACTGTCTGCCTCACCTGCTTTGTGTTCCTGCCCCCAGCCCAGCCCCAACATGGAGCTGGTGTTCTGGTCAGTGGGCAGCAATCTAGAGGGAAGACCTGGACACTGGTAGCTGGAGTTAGAAATGGAGAGGGAAGCATCAGAGCCCCTGACGATCCAGAGACCCATGACACAATTGAATCCAACAGGAGTCCACAGTGCCTGTAGGATGTTGAAGTGACCCTTGTATCAGCCTGGCCTGGGCACAAGTGACAAAGCCACAGGGGTGTATGGGGTGGTGGCTGCCACTGTGGCCAATGACCAGGGTGCCTTTGCAGGACCTCCGTTCTCTTCTGGAGACTAGTCAAAAATAGGAGGGGATCACTGACTGATGGACACAGAGGAATAGGTATGCCATAGATAGGTTTGCATGTATCACATCTCACCTTTCTAGCTTTGTGTTCTGTGGCTTAATTGTATGTTTGAAGATATTGCCCACCAGTTAATGTTAACATTAGCCATTTATTCAACTCTTTTTTTAATGACATTTTTATTAGAGAAGTGAGGCACATTACTTGTAGAAAATACATATAATCACATAGAAGAAAAAAATGTTAAACCTTACTTGATGCTGTCTGCAATCAGTTTTGTGGCATTTACCCATGAAGTTTTTAGATGCTCTGGTGACATTTTTACAGCTGCATCCTGGCTCGGCATAGGCGGTGCTAATGGGCCATTGCAGACACATGGTTTGTTACTAGTGTGCTTGCCAGATGTGAAAGTTTTGGTTCCTGTTTACCAAATTCTTACATACATTTGGGTCAACATTTGGGCTTTTTGGTGCACTTTAGAATCTGCCTATTCCTCCGTGGGTGCCATATTGTTTTAATTATGTAGCTATGATATTGTTTACATCTGAGTACAAGTGATCCCTCCTATTATCAATTCTGATTTTTCCTTAGTTATTCTTAGGTGTTTCGTTTTGGAGGTTTAACTTTGCAAACATTCCAACTTCTAAAAATCATTCCTTCCTGTTGGAAATGTTATTAGGATTACATTAAATTTATTAACTAATTTAGAAAGAAGTTACATCTTTAAAATTATTACATTTTCCCAAGATTATTTGTTTCTCTGTTACATATTCAGGTTCTTTTATGTACTTCAGTAAAAAATTTAGTTTTATTCATATTGGTTCAACATATTCCTTATTAATGTATGCCTGGACTTTATTTTCATTGTTATCTTTATTTTCATTGTGACAGTGAACTTTGCCTCTAACTAGTTACTGCTAACATACATTAAAGTCACTGATTTCATGTATTATGTAAATGAACACTACATTACCAGTCTCTTAATACTTCTAATGATTTTTCAGTTGATTTTTTTAGTTTTTCTACGTTGAGAACTAATGATAATTTCGTCTCTTTCAAATATTTAAACGCCTTGCTTTCCTTTTTCTTTTCTAACTGCATTGACTAGCATTTCCAAAACTATTACATATTGGTGGTGAGAGTAGATGTTCTTATCCTGACTTTAATGGGTATGCTTTCAGCCTTTTGACAGGTCTTTGGTTAAATAAGGTTATTCTTGATCAAGTTAAGTAAATATTCTTCCACTTCTGGATTACTACGGGTTTTTAAATCATAAATAGATATTAATTTGATCACATGCCTTGAACATCTGCCAAATAATCACCTACTTACTTATTTCCCAGATACTGAGTGCCTACTGTATTCTAAGCGCCCATCCCCATAAGGTTATTTCTCACTAGCCTTCCTTCTTAGGTCATCTGGGGGTGCCTTGTCAACTGTGATTTTTACTAACCCCACCTCTATGCCCTTAGAATAGTAGCCCTGGCTCCAGTCATCCAAGGTCCTAAAATCCAGGACAGAGTAGTGGGTGTCCTTGCCTGCCATCCAGCCTCTGGATAGGGCTGCAGTGGGGCTGTCCCAGCTGGAGGACAAGTGGGTCTCCAGTCCATTCCATCCAGGTCATATGACAGGTACTGCAGGGAGGTGGCTTAGGGCAGAGACACCTTTTTCACTTGATGAAGGGGACAGGTTTGCACATAGGAGCAAGGATACTGGGATCATTTCTCAGAAACTAAAAGGGCAACATCCATATTCTTGAAATTACGTTGTTTTCAATGAACCATAATTTAAAATTATTGTGCTTACATTCACATTTTTTTCATTTTGCTGTATTTCAGTTCTTCGCCACCAGGAGTTTTCCTTGAGAAGGACTATGAGATTTACCGGGATTACACTGCAGATGGCCAACTACTTCACTACAGGTAGAACCCAGTGTCTCAGGCTTGACCCTATCCCCTGACCTGAAGGTAGTTTTCTTGGCAGCTCTTGGGTAAGCTGGAAAAAAATCTGGCTCATCAGGAAACAACTAGCTGAACATGCATAGCACACAGGGTGCTGCACTGGCCAGTGAACATGACAAGAGATTATTAGGGCAACTGACAGGCTCATTGGTCCCAGGCTTATTTATCCCTGGAAAAACCTTATCACTGCCCGTTTTTTTTGTGTGTGTGTGTGTTTTTGCCTTTTTTTTTTTAATTAAGGTATTATTGATATACACTCTTTTGAAGGTTTCACATGAAAAACAATGTGGTTACTACATTCACCCATATTATCGAGTTCCACCCCCATACCCCACTGCAGTCACTGTCCATCAGTGTAGTAAGATGTCACATAGTCACTATTTGCCTTCTCAGAGCTACACTGTCTTCCCTGTGTCCTCCACTCTCACCATGTGTGCCAATCATAATACCCCTCAATCCCCTTGTCCCTCCCTCCCTCCCTGCCCTCCCCCACCACTCCCCTATGGTAGCTGCTAGTCCCCTCTTGGAGTCTGTGAGTCTGCTGCTGTTTTGTTCCTTCAGTTTTGCTTCATTGTTATACTCCAAAAATGAGGGAAATCATATGGTACTTGTCTTTCTCTGCCTGGCTTATTTCACTGAGCATAATATCCTCCAGCTCCATCCATGTTGTTGCAAATAGTAGGATTTTTTTCTTTCTTATGGCTGAGTAGTATTCCATTGTGTATATGTACCACATCTTCTTTATCCATTCTGCCGGGGTTTTTAGCCCTCCACGGAACCCCCCCTGAACCTGCAGAGGAGTGAGAGGAGAGCACGCCCTGGCAAGGCGAGGTCGGGAGAGGCGTGCCGGCTGTCCGCCCGATCCGCAGCCTCCGCCGTCCCCGGAGACAAACAGACGCGACAGGGAGCTCAGTCAAAGCAGGAACTTGTTTACTGCAGAAACAGCAAGGCATATGTAGTACTCATGGGCCAATCAGCACAAAGGTCAGGCAGTCACAAGCCCTTCACGCAGGAAGGCACATCATACAGGTAAATGGTGTCCACGAGCTGATCACGTTCGCGGAAGACTTGAGTCGCCAATCAAGAGCGGGAGGCAGGCCTAAGCAGAAAATCACCTCCCTTTCGAAAGCAGGCAGAGCACCGCCCTTTGTGCATCTGGCAGGTGCCATTTTAACAATGATTCAGCATTTCAGGCATTTTCTTTTGGAGTCTAGAATACCCTACACATTCTTCTACTGATAGACACTTAGGTTGCTTCCATATCTTGACTATTGTAAATAGTGCAGCAATAAACATAGGGGTACATATGTCTTTTTTTTTTTAACATTTATCCAACATACATTTTTATTATTTTTTTTAACTTTTTTTTGGTATAATTAATATTCAATTACATGAGCAACATTGTGGTTACTAGATTCCCCCTGTTATCAAGTCCCGACCACATACCCCATTACAGTCACTGTCCATCAGTGTAGTAAGATGCTATAGAATCACTACTTGTCTTCTCTGTGCTATACTTGCCTTCCCGTGCTGCATCCCTACATTATGTGTGCTAATCACAATGCCCCGTTTTTCCCTTATCCCTCCCTTCCCACCCATCCTCGCCAATCCTTTTCCCTTTGATAACTGTTAGTCCATTCTTGGGTACTGTGAATCAGCTGCTGTTTTGTTCCTTCAGTTTTTTTCTTTGTTCTTATACTTCACATATGAGTGAAATCATTTGTTAGTTGCCTTTCTCCACCTGGCTTATTTCACTGAGATTAATACCCTCTAGGTCCATCCATGTTGTTGCAAATGGTAGGATTTGTTTTCTTCTTATGATTGAATAATATTCCATTGTGTATATGTTCCACATCTTCTTTATCCATTCATCTACTGATGGAAACTTAGGTTGCTTCCATTTTTTGGCTGATACAAGTACTGAAACTCCTGCTTTTTTCTCCCTATTAGTTGCATGAAATATCTTTTTCCATCCCTTCACTTTCAGTCTGTGTATGTCTTTGGGTTTGAAGTGAGTCTCTTGTAGGCAGCATATGGATGGGTCTTGTTTTGTTATCCATTCAGTGACTCTATGTCTTTTGATTGGTGCATTCAGACCATTTACATTTAGGGTGATTATCGATAGGTATGTGCTTATTGCCATTGCAGGCTTTAGATTCATGGTTACCAAAGGTTCAAGGGTAATTCCCTTACTATCTAACAGTCTAATTTAACTCACTTAGTATGCTATTACAAACACAACCTAAAGGTTCTTTTTTTTTTCCTCCTTTTTCTTCCTCCTCCATTCTTTATATATTAGGTATCATATTCTGTACTCTTTGTCAATCCCTTCATTGACTTTGGGGGTAGTTGATTTGATTTTGCATCTGCTCAGTAATTGATTGTTCTACTTTGCTGTGGTTTTATTTCCCCTGGTGACATCTATTTAGCCTTAGAAATGCTTCCATCTATAGCAGTCCCTCCAAAATGCACTGTAGAGATGGTTTATGGGAGGTAAATTCTCTCAGCTTTTCCTTATCTGAAAATTGTTTAATCCCTCCTTCAAATTTAAATGATAACCTTGCTGGGTAGAATATTCTTGGTTCTAGGCCATTCTGCTTCATTGCATTAAATATATCATGCCACTCCTTTCTGTTGAGAAACCTGATGATAGCCTGATGTGTTTTCCTTTGTATATGATCTGTTTTCTCTCTCTAGCTGCTTTTAAAGTCTGTCTTTATCCTTGATCTTTGCTATTTTAATTATTATATATCTTGATGTTGTCTTCCTTGGGTCCCCTGTGTTGGGAGATCTGTGTACCTCCATGGCTTGAGAGACTATCTCGTTCCCTAGATTGGAGAAGTTTTCAGCAAGTACCTCCTCAGTAACACTTTCTATCCCTTTTTCTCTCTTCTTTTTCTGGTACCCCTATAGTGCGGACATTATTCCATTTGGATTGGTCACACAGTTCTCTCAATATTCTTTCATTCTTAGAGATCCTTTTTTCTCTCTCTGCCTCAGCTTCTTTGTATTCCTCTTCTCTAATTTCTGTTCCATTTACCGTCTCTTCTAATATCTAACCTGCTTTTAAATCCCTCCATTGTATGTTTCATTTCAGATATGGAATTTCTTAATGATTGAATCTCTGTCCTAAATTCATCCCTGAGCTCTTAAATATTTTTCTGTACCTCCATGAGCATGTTTATGATTTTTATTTTGAACTGTTTCAGGAAGATTGGTGAGTTCAGTTTCATTTGGCCCTTTTTCTGGTGTTTGTGATATTTTGGTCTGAACCAGGTTCCTTTCACATTTCATATTTCTCTCTGGCGCCCTCTAGTGCCCAGAAGCTCTAGTCTCTGGAGCTCCTCAGCCCCTGGAGTGAGGTTAGGGGTGGCAGAAGAGCAGCGCTGGTACCTGGGGGGAGGAAAGAGCTGTTTCCTGCTTCCCGGCTGCAGTGCCTATCTCATGTCAGAACCAGTGGGCTGAGCACACAGGTGTAAGCCTCTGTGCTTTGCGTCTGTAGCTGTCATAGGCGGGGGCCTCCCTCTGGCTGGCCTGACCCCCATGCAGTGACTGCTGGTTTGCGTGGAAGGAAAGGCTTTCCAGGAGGATGGTGCAGCAGGCTGCATATCACAGTGGGGGACCTCGGAGCTGAGTAGCCAGCCAGGGGTATAGAGTGTCTGAAACTCCTCAAAGTTCCCAAACTGCTGGGCAGAGGGCGCCCAGACCACGTTGTCTACCTATCCCTTCTCCCTCGCAGCAAGCTCCGTGCAATCCCCGCCCCTTCAGCAGCCCTCTTGATGCTAGGAAGCCTCCCAGACCATCTGCCTTTCCTTTGTCCCAGAGCAACCAGATGTGGATCCCTGTCCTCCACAAATGGCTGGAATCTCAGTCTCTCAAGTATTCTGCCTGTCTTAGCTTTCCAACCCCACTAATCTCCAGAGCACCATGCAATGTAGGTTTGTGCTCCAAAACAGATCTCCAGGGCTGGTTGTTCAACAGTCCTAGGCTTCCATCCCCTCCCTGCTCTGTTTCTCTTCCTCACGCCAGTGACTTTGGGTGGAGAGAGGGCTTGGGTCGCGCCAGATCAAGGCTTGGTGCGTTACCCTGTTTCATGAGGTGTGCTCTGCTCTCCAGGTATATGCAGTCTGGTGAGCCTTCTTTCCTGTTGCTGTTTTAGGATTAGTTGTATTAACTATATTTTCATACAATATGTGGTTTTGGGAGGAGTTCTCTGTCTCACCTCACACATCACCATCTTGAATCAATCTCTTGCATGTGTCTTTTTGAATCTGAGAACTTGTATTCTTTGGTAAATTCATAGGAGTGGAATTCCCGGGTCAAATGGTATTTCTATTTTTAGTTTTTTGAGGAATGTCCATATTGCTTTCCACAGTGGTTGAACTAGCTTACATTCCCACCAGCAGTGTAGGAGGGTTCTCCTTTCTCCACATCCTCGCCAGCAGCCTTTTTGATGCTAGCCATCTGAGGTGATATCTCACTGTGGTTTTAAATTGCACTTCCTTGATAATTAGTGATGTGGAGTATCTTTTCATGTGCCTGTTGGCCATCTGAATTTCCTCTTTGGAGAAGTGTCTGCTCATATACTCTGCCCATTTTTTAATAGGGTTATTTCCTTTTTGGTTGTTGAGGCGTATGAGTTCTTTATATATTTTGGATGTTAACCTGTTGTCGGATATGTCGTTTACAAATATATTCTCCCACACTGTAGGATGCCTTTTTGTTCTGCTCATGGTTTCCTTTGCTGTACAGAAGTTTTAGCTTGATGTAGTCCTATGTGTTCATTTTTGCTTTTGTTTCCCTTGCCCGAGGAGATGCATTCAGGAAAAAGTTGCTCGTGTTTATATTCAGGAGATTTTTCTTATGTTGTCTTCTAAGAGTTTTAGGGTTTCATGACTTACATTCAGGTCTTTGATCCATTTCAAATTTGCTTTTGTGTATGGAGTTAGATAATAATCCAGTTTCATTGTTTTACATGTAGCTGTCCAGTTTTGCCAACACCAGCTGTTGAAGAGGCTGTCATTTCCCCATTGTATGTCTATGGCTCCTTTATCATATATTAATTGACCATATATGCTTGGGTTTATATCTGTGCTCTCTAATTTGCTCCATTGGTCTATGGGTCTGTTCTTGTGCCAGGACCAAATTGTCTTGATTACTGTGGCTTTGTAGTAGAGCTTGAAATCAGGGAGTGTAATCCCACCAGCTTTATTCTTCCTTCTCAGGATTGCTTTGGCTATTTGGGGTCTTATTTAGTTCCATATGAATTTTAGAACTATTTGCTCTAGTTCATTGAAGAATGCTCTTGTGTTTTAATAGGGATTGCATTGAATTAACTGCCCGGTTTCAGGAGCAGTGGAGCCTGTGGTGCTGCCCTCAGCTTCTGGCAGAGGAGCAAGACCCTGGGGGTTCTCAGTGTCCATTCTCCCTGGGGTCTCTGGGCCATGCCTCAGAGTGCTTTCCAGGCAAAGTAGGGAAAATGGTGTTAGTTACAGAGATGGAAGGCCCAAGCTGGCCTTTCAGGGCGTTGGAAGTTTCCAGAGATGACCCCCTGGGGCATAGCATCTGTCAGGCTGCACAGGAGCCATCCCTTGGCCAATTTATTTGTCCAGGTTGGAGCAGGGGCATCCTCTGCCAGTTGTGGGTGGTTAGGCAGTGTGTCGTGCCTCTGGGTGCCTTGAATACTCCCAGCACAGACCACCTGGAGGGCTGGGGAGGAACTTGAATGCCTGAGGGGCATCTGGCCATTTGCTGCGATAGTTCAAGGTCGGACTTGAGTTTGTTGACGTGCAAGGTGATCTGAGCCCCCCTAGGTCCAGCTGTGTGGCTCTGTGACTGTGAGAGTGTTTTGTATTCTCCTTGTGCTTCTTCATCCTCATCAGTAAAGCGGGATTTGGGTGGCTGACTGGGCAGGGCAAAGGTCTCCAGACACAGTGTCTCCCATGCATTGAACAGTGCTCCAGCGGGCTGCCCATGAAAGGCCCCCACACTGTAGCTTCATGTGCCCACCTGGTCTGTGGTGACCCAGCCCTACCCCCGCCATGTGAGTTGTACATGAGAACACATTGTAGGAGTAGATGCACTCACCAGATAGAGCGGAAAACATTTATGGACAGACTGGGGGACAGATGTTGACCCTAACCCCTAGGCACTGTGAACAAGGTCTGTAAGGACGAAGGAAAGCAAGAAGCAGCCTGTACAGGCACAGCCCATGCCACCCACAAAGTTGCACACTGCACAGGGCAGGGCTGGTGATCCTAAGCCAGGAGTGGTGATGGGGACACCCAGTAGACAGCCCATCCAGCCCAGGCACAGAGAGGCATCTCTGGGCCTGAAGGCTTGCAGGGAAGCTGGAAGCCTGATAGTTCAGTTTGTTTTCAAACGTAACTTTAGGTGCACGTTCCTTTTGTTCATATGACATGCGTCTGAATTGCACTTACAACCTCTGGCATCAGGTTCATGTGTCCGTTTCTCCCTTGCTACTTCCGGACATTGCACAGAGCACCCACTTCCCTGAGGAGGTGACAGCAGAGCAGTGCTTCCTCCCACTTTGGTTTTATGCAGTGCTGTCCATTCTTTTGAAAACAGGCCCTGGGAAAAACAGCCTGAGCTGAATGGATACCTCTGTCCCTACACCTGCCCACCTGACTTCCAGCTTTCCAGGGCAGTGGAAGGTCCTTCCCCTTCCCTGTTTTGAAGGAGTACACTGAACAACCATATCAGTCCAGTTTTATTTCAGGATGGAAGGTGTCTCTCTTCCTCGATGCCTCCACCCCAGGAGAATGGATGGGGAGTAAGAGAACATGTGAGAAAAGGACAGGCTTCATGACCTTGGGGAGCCAAAAGGAGCAGAGGTATGAGGGCAGGCCAGGGAGGCCAGTGGAAGGGCAGCTGCAGTGGCAGGTCCATTGGGCCACTCAGTGGTCCAAGGATGGGACAAGATTAACAGACTCTGGATGAGAAGCAGACAGCAGAGCCTGGAAATGGGAGGTGAGGGTTAGGATAGGGTTCCTGAGAGCATTCTAGAGCAGTGGGGTCAGGTAGGGACACAGACAGGTGGCTACAGAAAGGCCCTGCAGGGTCTGACCTGGAGGTACGAGGTGATGCTGCCTGCACAGTGACTGGGTGCATGAGGCCAGAGGGACAGCATTAGAGAGAGGTCTCATCAGCCCAGAAAATTTGATTGAGGCCCCATGTGGCTGCTGGGTGTCTGCTGTCTATGGTCAAGGGCCATCTTGTGGCCCCTGTGGGCTCATTTCCCTATCTGTGAAATAGAACTCAAGAGTCAGGTGCCCACATGGGCTTTGGACCTGCCCTGAGGATGAAATGAGAGACTTCTATGGAGGTGCTTGGTACACGGATGTCCTGCAACACTGGCCTCTGCCCCTCAGCCCAGGGGTGCTGTCTGCATGGTAGAGGGCAAGGCCACAAGTCTTCATTCTTCCTGCCTCATTCTCTCCCATATCTGCCCTAACTAGATGGAACCACTCTTGGGTCCTACAGTAGATACGTCCTCTGACCAACAGGCCTCCTGTGTGCTTTTGGATGTCTGACTCTCCCACCTGTCTCATCTTGTAGCATGACATTGATGCCCCTCACTTGACAGGCTGATGAGGTGCGATGTCGGGCCACAGCCCTCAGCACCCTCATCAGGCAGGGGTCATTCTTTACATCACAGCCCCCATGGAGGGCCTGGCATGGGGACTGGTCACTGACTGCTTAGCAGTGAAAAGATGTTCACAATTGATGGCTCACTTGCTGAGGGTTTCCTGTATGTCAGTACTAAGCTCAGAACTTTATTCTATGCACATTGTTACTTAATCTAGTAAGAACAGATGAGGACTGTGTCAGGGATGGTGATTTTCCCAAGTCCTACAGACAGGAAGCAATGGGCTTGAGTCCAGTCCCGCATCACTCATACTCCAAAGCCAGTCCTCAGGGTTTGCTGGCACCAGCACACTAACTCTGTCCCTACACCTGCCCACCTGGTTGCCCCACATCCTCTGGCAACCAGGAGCAGAATTCCCAGGAATGGGAGCCTGCATCCCAAGTCCTGCCACTGTCTGACTACTCCTTAAGGTGGTGAGGCCAAGCTGCTGGGCACTGTCATTGGCAGCAGGTTTGATCCTGGCTGTGCCAAGTCGGCCATGCACCTACACACTGGAGCCAGGCTGTGTCCCAGCTAGCTTGGGCCCTGTCATTCTCACCATGGTCTCACATTGCTGACCCTTGTTCTCCAAGTCCTGTTTCACCCACCCCCAATAATGGGACTCATAGCCTTGTCCACTAAGGCCCAGCAGTGATCAGAAGATGGACACAGAGGGACTAAACTACACAACTGGTTTCTTAAGACACTTGGAACTTCAACTTTCTGCACTGGTAGATTAACTTATCTGAGACCACCCTCCACACCAAGAACAAAATAGACAAAATTTCTGAAGTCATCAGTTATCTATTAAGGAGCAAAGACTTGAGGGCCAAAGTATGGAGATCAGTGCAGCCCAACTTGTGTGACACTGCCTCTCCCTCCGGACAATAAAGAGTCTGAGAGGCTGAGCTGAACAGACCTTTGGGTGGTTCCATGGGCTGGAGGTCCAAACATCAGAGTTAAGGAGCTACAAAGAGGAACCTTAGTTAACATTCCATGTTACAACTTTTGCTCCTAAAGGGCTATACCTAGGAATAGCATGAGTCATAAATGGGCCAGCCCGCAAAACACAAGTCCAATTCCAGTCAGCTCCATCCCAGATGGGATTCAGGTGGTTTACCCTCACCCCAAATGCCTGCAGAAACAAAAGCAAACCAAAGCCTCAATTTATCTCTACAGTTTATCAATTATATCTCTACAGTTTTATACACAGTCACCAGAATTTCAGTCTAAAATGACCAGGACTGGTTAAAAACAAAAACAGAAACAGACCCACAAGAGATCTGTATTTTGGAATTTCCAGACACTGACTCCAATAAATATGATTCATATGTATATATGTATAAGACTTAAAAAATCAAGTAATTTCACCAAGATAGATCACATTTGGGGCCATAAAACAACCCTTAACAAATTGAAAAGAATAGAAATCATCTCTGTTGTCAGACCACAATGGAATTAAAATAGAAATTAATAACAGAGATACAGCTAGAAAACCCTCCAAAATTCTTGGAGACTAAACAACAGATTTTAAATAACACATGGGTCAAAGAGATCTCAAGAGAAATTTTTTAATATTTTAAACTAAATAAAAATAAAAATACAACTTACCAAAATTTGTGGGATGCAGCAAAAGCAGTGTAGAGGGAAATTTACATCAGTGAATGTATATATTAGAAAAGAAGATCTAAAGTCAATCATCCAAGCATCCATTCTGGAAAACTAGAAAAAGAAGAACAAATTAAATCCAAAGTAAGCAGAAGAAAAGAAATAAGAATTAGATTAGAAATCAATGAAATTGAAAGAAGAAATCAATACAGAAAAAAGAAAGGACACAAATTAGTAATATCAGAAATGAAAGATGAGTTATTACTACAGATTTCATGGACATTAAAAAGTTAATAAAGGACTACTATGAACAACTCTATGCTCACAAATTTGATAACTGAGGTGAAATGAACCAATTATTGAAAGACACAATCTGCCAAAACTCACACACACAAAAAATAGAGACCTGAATAGGGCTATATCTGTTAAAGAAATTGAATTAATAATTAATTATATTCCAAAACAAAAGCTCCAGGTCCAGATGGGTACACTAGTGAATTCTACCAAACATTATGGAAGAAATTATACCAATTATCTACAATCTCTTTCAGAAAATAGAAGCGGAGAGAATACTTCCTAATTCATTATATAAGGTCAGCATTACCCTAGTCACAAAACCAAAGACATTATAAGAAAGAAAACTACCAACTGATCTCGCATGAACGCAGATGGAAAAATGCTCAACAAATGATTTCTCAACATGGTGGCATGAGTAGGGCAGTGGAAATATCCTCCAAAAACCATATATATTTTGAAGATACAGCAAATACAACTATTCCTAAAAGAGATACCAGAATATACAGCACAACAGCCAGGCTACATCTACATCTGTGAGAACTCAGCATCTCACAAAAAGGGTAAGATACAAAGCTGTGACCCGGTGGGACCCGAGCACTCCCCCTACCCCAGCTCACCCATGAGAGGAAAAGAATTAGAGTGGGGAGGGAGTGGAAGCACAGGACTAATAAATAACCAGCCCTAGTAATCTGCACCAGGAGCATAGACACACATTGCATGATGTACTGGATATTAGAGGAAGCGAAAAGTAAAACCCGAGACTAAGACTGCAAACAGGTACCCTCAGCCAGCTCCTCTGGGACAAAAGAAAAGCAGGCGCTTTAAAAGTATTAAAGGAGCAGCTGGTGTTGGAAAAGCTGGACAGCTACATGTAAGAGAATGAAACTGGACTACTGTCTAGCCCCATACACAAAGGTAAACTCAAGGTGGATCAAAGACCTGAATGTAAGCCATGAAACCATAAAACTCTTAGAAAAAAACATAGGCAAAAATCTCTTGAACATAAACATGAGCGACTTCTTCATGAATATATCTCCCCAGGCAAGGGAAACAAAAGCAAAAATGAACAAGTGGGACTATATCAAGCTGAAAAGCTTCGTACAGCAAAGGACACCATCAGTAGAACAAAAAGGCATCCTAGAGTATGGGAAAATATATTCATAAATGATGTATCTGATAAGGGGTTGACATCCAAAATATACAAAGAACTCACGCACCTTAACAAACAAAAAGCAAATAACCCAATTAAGAAATGGGCACAGGACATGAATAGACACTTCTCTAAAGAAGAAATTCAGATGGCCAGCAGGCACATGAAAAGATGCTCCATATCGCTAATCATCAGAGAAATGCAGATTAAAACCACAATGAGATATCACCTCACACCAGTGAGGATGGCCAACATCCAAAACACAAACAACAACAAATGTTGGCGAGGATGTGGAGAAAAGGGAACCCTCCTACACTGCTGGTGGGAATGCAGATTAGTTCAACCATTGTGGAAAGCAGTATGGAGGTTCCTCAAAAAACTCAAAATAGAAATACCATTTGACCCAGGAATCCCACTCTTAGGAATTTACCCTAAGAACGCAGCAGCCCAGTTTCAAAAAGACAGATGCACCCCTATGTTTATTGCAGCACTATTTACAATAGCCAAGAAATGGAAGCAACCTAAGTGCCTATCAGTAGATGAATGGATTAAGAAGATGTGGTACATATACACAATGGAATATTATTCAGCCATAAGAAGAAAACAAATCCTATCATTTGCAACTGCATGGATGGAGTTAGAGGGTATTATGCTCAGTGAAATAAGCCAGGCAGAGAAAGACAACTATCAAATGATTTCACTCATCTTGGAGTATAACAAAGAAAAAAACTAAAGGAACAGAACAGCAGCAGACTCACAGAACCCAAGAATGGAGTAACAGTTACCAAAGGGAAAGGGACTGGGGAGGGTGGTTTGGAAGGGAGGGATAAGAGGGGAAAAGGGGCATTGTGATTAGCACACATAATGTATGGGGGGGCACAGGGAAGGCAGTACAACACAGAGACAACAAGTAGTGATTCTATCATGTCTTAGTACGCTGATGGACAGTGACTGTAATGGCTTATGTGGTGGGGACTTGATAATTGGGGGAGTCTAGTAACCATAATGTTGCTCATGTAATTGTACCTTAATGTTAGCAACATTTTTTTAAATGCTCAACAAGTTTTTAGCAAATGAAATCCAACAGTGTATAAAAGGAATTATACACCATGAGCAAATGCAATTTATTGCAGGCTATGTAAAGCTGGTTCAACATTCTAAAATCAGTATAATCCATCACATCAAAAGGCCAAAGAAAAATCCATGACCATCTCAACAGAGGAAAGGCATTTGACAAAATCCAATACTCATTCATGACAAAAACTCCCAGTAAACTAGGAATAGAGAGGAACTTCCCCAATTTGTTAAAGAATATCTACAAACAACCTACAGTTAACATCATACTTTATGCTGACAAGCTCAAAGCTTTTCTACTAAGATCAGGAGCAAGGCAAGGGTGTCCCCTCTCACCTCCGCTTACCACCATTGTATTGGAAGTCCTTGATAATGCCATAAGACAAGAAAAGGAGGTTAAAAGTATACAGATTGGGAAGGAAAAAATAAAACTGTTCTCAGATGACATCATCTATGTAGAAAATCTTGAACAGTCAACAACAGAAACTCAGAACTAGTAATTATAGCAAGGTTGCAGGATACAAGGTAAATATACATGTCAACTGTTTTCGTATATACTAGCAATGAACAAGTGGAATTTGAAATGAAAAACAATACCATTTCCATTAACATCCAAAAATTGAAATGCTTAGGTATAAATCTAACAAAATATGCACAAAATCTATTTGAGGAAAATTACAAAACTCTGAAGAAAGATATCAAAGAACTAAATAAATGGAGAAATATTCCATGTTCATGGATAGGGAGACTCAATATTTTCAAGATGTCAGTTCTTCACAATTTGATCTTTAGAGTCAATGCATTTGCAATCAAAATCAAAAGTTATTTTATGGCTGTGAACAAATGAATTCTAAAATATGTATGGAAAAGCAAAAGACCAAGAATAGCCAAACAGTATTCAAGGAGAACAAAGTTGAAGGAGTACTACTACCTGATTTCAAGACTTACCATAGAGCTCCTATAATTAAGGCAATATAGTATTGGCGAAAAAAAAAAGACATATAGATCAGTTTAACAAAATAGAGAGCCAAGAAATAGACCTTCACAAATATTGTCAACTGATCTTTGACAGAGTGGCAAAGGCAACACAATGGAGCAGAGATAGTCTTTTCAACACATGGTGTTGGAACAACTGGACATCCACATACAAAAAAATTAATCTAAACACAGACTTTATACCCTTCATAAAAATTAGCTCAAAATAGATCACAGATCTAAATGTAATATACAAAACTTACTCCTGGAAGATAACATAGGCGAAAACTTAGAAGACCTTGAGTATAACAGTGCCTTTTTAGATACAACACTAAAGGCAACATCCATGGAAGACTGGACTCCATTAAATTTAAAACTTCTGCTCTGTGAGAGACAATGTCAAGAGAAGGAGAAGACAAGCCACAGACTAGGAGAAAATATTTGGAAAAGACACATCTGGTAAAAGACTGTGACTCAAAGTAGAAAAAGAATTCTTAAAACTCAACAGTAAGAAGGCAAACAACCTGGTTTTAAAATGGGCCAAAAACCTAAACAGACATCTCACCAAAGAATATATACAAATGGCAGATCAGGATATGAAAGATGTTCTACATCATGTCATCAGGGAAGTGCAAACAGAACAGTGAGATGCCACCACACACCTACCAGAATGGCCCATATCCAGAGCACTCACAGCAGGGGAGGATGTGGAGCAAGAGGAACTCTCATGCGTTGCTGGTAGAATGCAAAATAGACCACCACCGTGGAAGACAGTTTGGCAGTTTCTTAAAAAATTAAACATATTCTTAATGTAGGATTCAGCAGTTGTGCTCCTTGGTGTTTACCCACAGGAGCTGAAAATTTATATCCATATCAAAACCTACACAGGGTTGTTTATAGCAGCTTTATTCATAGTCACCAAAATCTGGAGGCAACCATGATGTCCTTTAGTAGGGGATGGATGAGCTGTGGCCCATCCAGACAATGGAATATTGCTCTGCAGCAAAAAGAAATGAGCTAACAAGCCATGAAAAGACATGGAGGAACCTTAAATGCACACACTAAGTAAAAGAAGCCAATCTGAGAAGGCTCCGCACTGTATGATTCCAACTCAGTCACATTCAAAATTCATACTGTATGGAGCCTTTTCAGACTGGCTTCTTTGGAGGCCAAAGATTTGCTCATTGATTTGGCTTCAGGTTTGACATCTATGGAGACAGTAAAAAAATCAGAGGTTGCCAGCAGTTGGAGGAGGAGGAAAGAATAAATAGGCAGAGCAAGAGGATTTTTAGGGCAGTGAAAATACTCTGTATGATACTGTAATGGTGGATATGTGTCATTATACATTTATCCAAACCCATAGAATGTCCACCACCCAGATTGAACCCTAATGTGAACTTTGGGCTCTGGGTGATGATGATGTGTCAGGGTAGGTCCATCAGTCACAACAAATGTACTGTTCTAGTGCAGAATGTCAGTAACCAGGAGGCTGTGCATGAGTCAGGGCAAGAAATTCATGGAAAAGCTCTGCAACTTACACTCATTTTCGCTGTGAACCTAAAAGTACTCTATAAACAATGTTTATCAAAAGAAGAACAAGAAGGGGGGAGGGAGAAATTAAATAGATATTCTGGAACTGAAAAATAACAAAAACTAAGAAGTCAGTAGACGGGTGTAAGAGCAGATTAAAAATTAGTAAATTGAGAAGTAGATCAGAAGAAAACATCTATTATGAAGTATGGAGCGGCCAGGAGATGAGAAATACAGAATACATCATGAAAACTACATGACACACACAACAGGCACATGAAAAAGTGCTCCACATCGCTAATTATCAGGGAAATGCAAATTAAAACCACAATGAGATATCACCTCACACCAGTTAGGATGGCCACCATCCAAAAGACTAGGAACAACAAATGCTGGCGAGGATGTGAAGAAAGGGGAACCCTCCTATATTGCTGATGGGAATGAAAACTCGTTCAACCATTGTGGAAAGCAATATGGAGGTTCCTCAAAAAACTAAAAATAGAAATTGCATTTGAGCCGGGAACTCCGCTCCTAGGAATTTACCCAAAGAAAATCACTTCTCAGATTCAATAAGACATATGCACCCCTATGTTTACTGCCGCACTATTTACAATAGCCATGATATGGAAGCAACCTAAGTGTCCATCAGTAAATGAACAGATAAAGAAGAGGTGGTACATATACACAATGGAGTACTATTCAGCCATAAGAAAGAAACAAATCCTACTATTTGCAACAACATGGATGAAGCTGGAGGGTATTATGCTCAGTGAAATAAGTCAGGCAGAGAAATACAAATACCAAATGATTTCCCTCATTTGTGGAGTATAACAACAAAGCAAATCTGAAGGAACAAAATAGCAACAGACCCAGAGACTCCAAGAAGGGACTAGTGGTTACCAAAGGGGAGGGGTGTGGGAGGGCGGGTGGGAGAAGGGGATTGTGGGTATCATGATTGGTGCACATGGTTTGTGGTGGGGTCACAGGGAAGACAGTGTAGCTCAGAGTAGACAAATAGGGACTCTGTGGCATCTTACTACACTGATGGACAGTGACTGCAATGGGGTATGGGGGGGACTTGATAATAAGGGTGAATGTAATAACTACATTGTTTTTATTGTGAAACCTTCATAAGAGTGTATATCAATGATACATTAATAAAATATAAATAAATAAATGAAACTATATGGCACACAATGAAAAGGACTGTAATAGATTCCCAGTAGAGAGGAGAGAGGAAGTGGGATAGAAGTAATATTTGAAAAGATAATGTTCAAGAGTTTCCAAAAATCATAAAAGATGTCAAGCCACAGATCGCAAAAGTGCTGCAACTCCCAACTTCTGAGAAAATGTGCTGAATACTAAAAACAAAAGATCCCTAAAATAAGCTGGAAATTGTTTGAAGGAGAGAGTGGCAGAGGTGAGCCCTACTCATCTCTCCTGGACTCCAGCTTAAGCCCCTCGCATGCCAGACACAACTGTTGGATACCAGGCTGACCTCTTGCAGATTGAGCATGGGGTGTGTGTGTGGAGTCCATATGTCTTGCCTGCGGTGCCCCAGGGGCAGTGTCACCAAGGAAGGCTCAGAAGAGGCCACTCAAGAACAATGGCTCACACTAGGTGAAGAGGCCAGGATTCAGGCTCTGCAGCTCCCCGGGCTGTGGGTGCCCCTAGCTGCTGTGGGCTTTAGAAGGCACTGGGGGACAGTATCATCACCTCCATCCAGGCGGAGAGTGCTGTGTCTGAGGGCAGAGCCCCAGAAGCACAGTCAGCCTCTGGAGCTCACCAGAGCCTCTGTGGTTGAAAGTCAGAGCCCAGATGCTGATGTGCCTGGTGCATCCAGTAGGAGCGTGGGCTGGTGCTGAGCCCAGGAGTGAGGACTACAGGGAAACACTTGTACAGAATCCAGAGTCAGAGGGCCACCCCTGGCTCTCCATTACAGAAATAGTTCTGTACCTGGCGCTAGGCTGGGACCAGAGCAGACACACTGGAGAGGCCCTTGTAGCGAGTGTCATGATGTGCAGCATCAGGGGCAGGGTAGGTGCCTGGGGGAAGCTCCCTGGAACGCCCCTTAAAGGGGAAGGCTGCAGGGCTGAGTCAAGAGGTGTGTGAGGGGTACTCTGCCCAGGGTCAGAAAGGAGGGGTGCATAGGCCATTGACCAGGAGCCCCCAGCAAGTACCAGGCCCTGCATACTACTCTTCCCATTGCAGGATGTGAGGACACAGAAATGATCAGGTATTTGGGCCCTGACTCTAGACACCCTTGAGGACAGGGCAGGTGGATAATCGGTCTAAGCTGGCAGTGGAACCAGACTCATGCCTTCCCCCGGGTAACCTGTGCCCCCTAGCATGTCCGCCAAGTAACCTGTGGTACCCCCGCCCAGGACCTCCCTCAGGTAACCTGTGACTCCTAGGACCTTCCCCAGGCAACCTATGCCCCTTAGGACCTCCCTCAGGTACCTTGTGCCCCCCAGTACTTCCCCTAGGTAACCTGGGCCTGTCCCCTTCCAGGACCTCCTCACTCCGGTGGAACTCAGGCACCAAGGAGCGCATACTCATCAAAGTTGCCGACAGGGAGCCCAGCTTCCTCTCGCCCCAGGGCAACGGCTACCCACTGGACAGCCAGCCTGGGGTCCGCTCCCGCAGACCCTCAGGTGGGCAGCACTCGCCCAGCCTACAGACGTTCACCTCTGACACAGACGGCCCTGTCTTCTTCCCTGAGCGGAGACCATCGCCCTTTTTGAAGAGGGCTGAGCTGGGGAGCTGCTCCCCACTGCTGGCCCAGCCCTGCAAGCCTGCCAGCGACATGCAGCCCTCTTCCCCACGCTACGCCTATGAGCCCCCCTTGTATGAGGAGCCCCCTATGGAGTACCAGGCCCCCATCTATGATGAGCCCCCAATGGACATGCAATATGAGGCCGGTGGGGGCTACCAGGCCAGCTCCCCTCAGCGGTCTCCAGGCCGCAAGCCATCACCTAAGCCAGCCTCTGCCTCGCCCTACCAGCAGCTGGCAGCCACCCGGCAGAAGGGCCCCGAGCGCCTACTCAACCTGGAGTACAGCCCCGCGGGAAAGGAGTATGTGCGGCAGCTGGTGTACGTGGAGCAGGCCAGCTCAAGCCCCACGCTGCGCTCAGGCTCACGGAGCAAGTACGCGGCCACCCCCAGCCGGGGTGTGCTCTCCCTGCAGCCCAGCCCCTGCCTGCTGCGGGAACAGCACCTGGGGGTCATGTCTGGGGACTACAGCAGCATGGAGGGGCCTGGGCTCCGGCCCACCCAAACTCCCACACCCCTGCCACAGGCCCAGGATGACTCCATGTCCTGGTCCAGCCAGCAGGACACCATGTCCTCAACAGGCTGCTCCCCAGGCTCACGTAAAAGGAAGAGCAGGAACCCCTCTCTCTGCCATGCCCCCAGCACCTCGTCCACAGAAGGCCCTGGGGACCGGGACCTGCTTGGTGAGCAGCCCCTGGCAGAGGAGCGGCCCCCATGTGGGCCCAGCCTGGGCCTGACGAAGCGCACAGAGAGCAAGGTGGGCGAGGTAGATGGGGTGCGCGGTATGGCTGAGCCCCTTCTGGCACAGGCACGGCTGGCCTGGGAGGCACAGCAGGCTCACTTCCACATGAAACAGAGGGGCAGCTGGGATTCCCAGCAGGACGGCTCAGGCTACGAGAGTGATGGAGCTGTGCCACTGCCCATGCCTGGGCCAGTGGTGCGTGCCTTCAGCGAGGACGAGGCGCTGGCCCAGCAGGAGAGCAAGCACTGGCAGAGGGGCGCCTTGGAGAGGCTTGCCTTCCCCCAGATCTTGCTGGAGAAAAGCGTCTCTGTGCAGACCAACCTGGCCTCTCCAGAGCCTTACCTCCACCCCTCACAGGTAGGGACACATGGCTGGGGTCTCCTGGCAGGGCTGGGGCAGGTGGTGGTCCCAAGACATGGTGCAGTCCTCAGAGTTCCTAACGGGCATGCAGGCTCCCTCACCTTGGTCCCCAGTGAGTCTTGGCCAGATCCTGGGAAGTTACCTGGGGGCCAGAGGCCATGTCTTGATTCTGAGTCACAGAGGCAGGGGACATGGGCAGGCAGCCACCCAGCCACTGCCTTCCTGAGTCTCTGACCTCCCACCTGTGAAGGGGCTCCCAGGGGAGAAGCTGTGAGGGAGAGTGTCAGGCACCCTAGCTCAGAGTCCTCCTCAAACTGCACTCCCGCATGCAGGGAAGCTGGACAATTGGCCTTGGGGCCAGGACCATGCTCAGCAGGCACCAGGTGTCTTCCAAGACCGTGTGCTGCATCTGGAGCCAAAACAGAGGCCAGCCTGGCATGTCCACATGAGTCTATGTGTGCCTTCTGTCCAGATTGTGTGCTGGGAGCTTGGTGCCCCAGAAATTGGTATGTGCTGATGTCCTGGTTCTCACCTCCTCACCCCTGACCTTTCACACCAGTCTGCTGCATGAAGCCAAGGCTGAGGGTCTGCCAGGGCAGGGCCACCTTAGTGCCCTCTAGGCTGGAGAGTCAGAGCAGCACTTCTGTCCACAGCAGACAGGAAGAGTCAGCCTGGGGAGGCACAGGGTGGAGAGTGAGCAGTGAGGACCTGCCTTGTAGACAGAGGGGACAGATGCCCCCAAAGAGAGCCCCTAAGAGTGCCAGGCAAGGAAGGGCTGTTATCCAAGTGACAGGCCTTGGGCAGTTATACTGAGGCCGTTAGGGAGCCAGAGGGGTCTTGGGGCAAACTCCTCCTCCCTGGCCTTGTGGGAAGGAAGGGCCACAGCCCAAAGCCTCTCTCAGGCCTAGTCCTGCCTCCCAAGTGTCACTGCCCACAGCAGCAGCGAGGCCAGCAGGAGGCAGTGCCCTGCCATCCCGTGGGGTGCCCACACGGGTCCCGGGATCCTGCGTGGGGTGGCCCATGTAAGCACGGTCGGGTGCTGGTCACTCAGAACCTTACCGCCTGGGGCTGCAGTAGCCCAAGAGCTGATGAAGTGCACTCATGGCTCCCTGTCTGCATGCCTATGCTGGCCTCTAGCCCTTGGCCCCAGAGGCAGGCCTGGAAGGGGAGAGCCTGTAAGAAGAGCCTCTCTGAGCCCGCCCTGCCTTGCACAGAGGATCCTAGCATGTGTTTAAGGGGCGGGCAGAAAAAGGCAAGGCGCAAGGTGGGAAACCCAGCCCAGCCTGCCCTGGGCCTAGCCCCTTCAGCATGCTTGGGGCAGCAGGGGAGGCCACACCTCCCCGCTGGCTGACTGAGTTGGGGCTCTTCTGTCCTCTCAGTCTGAGGACCTTGGCTCCTGTGCCCAGTTTGAGAGCAGCCGGCAAGCTCGCAGTGTGATGCCCAGCACCAGCTGTGTGTTCCCCACCTTCACATTGCGCAAGCCGTCCTCAGAGACCGACATCGAAAACTGGGCCTCCAAGCACTTCAACACGCACACACAAGGCCTCTTCCGGCGGAAGGTGTCCATCGCCAACATGCTGGCCTGGAGCAGCGAGTCCATCAAGAAACCCATGATCGTGACCAGCGACCGCCACGTGAAGAAGGAGGCCTGCGAGATCTTCAAGCTGATCCAGATGTACATGGGCGACCGGCGTGCCAAGGTGGACCCACTGCATGTGGCCTTGGAGGTCGCCACCAAGGGCTGGAGCGTGCAGGGCCTGCGAGATGAGCTCTACATCCAGCTGTGCCGGCAGACCACTGAGAACTTCCGCCTTGAGAGCCTGGCCCGCGGCTGGGAGCTCATGGCCATCTGCCTGGCCTTCTTCCCACCCACACCCAAGTTCCACTCCTACCTGGAGGGCTACATCTACCGGCACATGGACCCTGTCAATGACACCAAAGGTAAGGCCCACTGCATGGGACCCCCAGGCACCTTGGGCTCTGCCACCAACTCAGGTAAGAGCCATGTGAGAGCTTCCTGGCCTGCGTCGGGTGGCGCCTTGGAGACAGCAGGTATGTGGGGACGAGGGCAGCACCTCCAAACAGACACATGTGTCTCCTAAGTGCTACATCCTAGGTCTCCACTAAGACATGGGGTCCTCAGGGGACTCCTCCTTGGCACTGAGGCCCTGGGAAGAGCCACAGGTATCATGGCACAGGGTCCCCAGCCACAGGGCAACAGGTAGAGGGGCCTTGATATGTGGCATCCATGTCTCTGCCAGCCAGTGTCCATTCTCCTTTGAGCCCTCTGTCAGGGGTAGGGGCAAAGAGGCAAGAGCCGGGGGGCCACAGTCAGCCCAGGGGCACTTACTGCATTTGCTTGCAGCCATCCTGCTGCCTGGAGGGGTGACTGACCCAGCCAGGTTCAGGCCATCTGTGTGGGTGGGGGTGAGATGAGTCCTGCAGAGCGGCTCCTGAGAGCCAGGAGGAGCTTGAGGACTAGAGTGTACTTGCCCAGTGCTGGGTCTGGTGAGACCAGCAGGCCATTGGGGCTCCACAATATAAGCTGGCCTGGAGCTGCCCCAAGGGGTCAAAGGTTGGGACCAGTACTGGTAGCCACCTGCTGACAGCAGCCTGGGGCTGAGTGCAGGGACAGATTCTGCCTGGGGCTCCGAAAGGCCGTGTGTCAGGTGTGTCTGAACCCAGGTCCTGCCACCTGGACAGTGCCTTTGCAGCTGACCTAGTGTCATCCCTGAGTCCGAGGCCAGGCTGAATGCACACAGGGACAGGGCCACAGCAGCACCTGCATGTGCAGCAGGCCATCTGTCACACCGGCAGTTGTAGGTGTCCACAGGACACAGTCACAGAACCAGTGTCTAGACACGTGCATAAGCATGCTTGCACACACTCTCCAGTCAGACAGGCCACAGACTGCTCTGTGGGAGTGACCAGTCAACCTGGTCTGGCCAGAGCCTTGCCCAGCCCAAGTGTTGGGGGCCAGAGTGTGTGCACCGAGTAACAGGCTGCAGCTGCAGGGCAGTCGTGGCCCCAGGGAAGGTGTGCCAAGCAGACACCACACAGCTCTTCAGCCGTCTTCAGTGGGTAGATTCTGGAAGCCTGGAGATTTTCATAACTGAAAACAGCAGAGGGGTCTCCCCCAGTTCCTCAAAAAATTAAACATAGAATTACTGTAGAACCCAGTGATTCCACTTCTGAGTATATACCCCAAAAAATTGAAAGCAGGGTCTCAAAGAGATAATTGTACCCCCATGTTCATAACAGTATTATTCGCAACAGGGAAGAGCTGGAAGCAGCTCAAGTGTTCACTGGTGGATGGATGGATAAACAAAATGTGGTCTGAACGTATGGAATATTCAGCCTAAAAAAGGAAGGAAATTCTGAGACACACTACAACATGGATGGCCCCTGAGGACATTATGCTGAGTGAAATAAGCCAGTCACAAAAAGACAAACACCGTGTGATCCCACTTGTATGGGGTTCCTAGTTGTCAGAATCAGAGTCAGAAAGTGGCCTCTTCCTGGTGGTTGTGGTGAGTTGCAAGTGGGAAAACTGGGGAATTGCTGCGTAGTGTCTCAAGTTTCCACCTGGGACGGTGAACAGATGCTGGTGATGTTCGCCACATAGTAGAAATGCGCTTAATCCCACTGAGCCGTACAATTAAACACGGTTCAAATGGTGAGTTTCATGTTACATATATTTTATCACAATACAAAAAATAAACCCACAAAGACAAAGAATGGAAAGGCAAGAACTATGACGTTTTGGAAGCTGAGAAGCATGTGGACAAGTGGCAGTAAACTAACCTGGCAGACCAAGAAAGGTGGGTCCCAAGGAGACAACAGGAAGATTTAAGAAGCTGAAGCAGGTAGCAAACCCTTTAAAGCTCAGGAGTGGGTAGAGCCAGCTTCCTCTAGTAATGGTTTGGAGAAGGGGTGACCTTGAAGCCAAAAACAAAAGGACCTGCCGAAGTCTGTTTAGGAAGAAGGCAACTGCAGTGTAGTAGGTGAGAGCCTACAGATTCTGGACCCAGAGCATTCGGACTCAAATCCCATATTTCATTCTTTCATGTGTTCCAAGTGTACAACACAGTGGTTCAGCAGTTCCCCACATTATTAAATCCTCACCCCCACTAGTGCAGTCATTGTCTGTCAGTAGGAAGATATTACAGAACCACTGGCTGTGTTCTCCAGGCTGCACGTCCATCCCCATGACCAGCTTACATTATGATTGAGAGTTTCTGTGCCCCTTTATCCCCCTCATCCTCCTCACGCACCACACCCTTCCCCATGGCAACCACCAGTCCCTTCTCAGTGTGTCTATGAGTCTGCTGGTGTTTTGTTCATTCTGTTTTGCTTTTATGTTCCACAAATAAGTGAAACCATATGGTATTTGTCTTTCTCTACCAGGCTTATTTCACTGATCATAATACCCACTAGGTCCATCCATGTAGTTGCAAATGGCAGGATTTTTTTTTTTATGGCTGAATAACATTGTGTATATGTACCACATCTTCTTTATTCATTCATCTATTGATGGACATTTAAGTTGCTTCCAAATCTATGCTATTGTAAACAATGCAACAATAAACATAGGGGGGAATATGTATTTCTGAATTGGGAATTTTGTTTCCTTTAGTTAAATTCCTAGAAGTGGAATTAGTGGGTATTTCTATTTTTAGCTTTATGAGGAACCTCCATACAGCTTTCCACAGTGGCTGCACCAATCGACATTCCCACCAACAGTGTAGGAGGGATCACATTTCTCCATATCCTCGCCAACACTTGTTATTTCTTGTCTTTTGGATAGTGGCCATCCTAACTGGTGTGAGGTGATAGATACTTCACTGTGATTTTTATTTACGTTTCGCTGATAATTAGCAATATGGAGCATCTTTTCATGTGCCTGTTGGCCATTTGTATTTCTTCTTTGGATAAATGTCTGTTCAGGTACTCCACCCATTTTCTAATGGGGTTATTTGTTTCTTTGTGTTGAGGCATATGAGCTCTTTATATATTTTGGATGCTAACCCCTTACCGGATAAATCATTTACAAATATATTCTCCCATACTGTAGGGTGCCTTTTTGTTCTGCTGATGGTATCCTTTGCTGTACAGAAGCTTTTTAGTTTGATGTAGTACCACTTGTTCATTTTTTATTTTGTTTCCCTTGCCTGAGGAGATGTGTTCAGGAAAAAGTTGCTCATGCTTATATTCAAGAATTTTTGCCTATGTTTTCTTCTAAGAGTTTTATGGTTTCATGACTTACATTCAGATGTTTGATCCATTTTGAGTTTACTTTTGTGTATGGAGTTAGACAATAATCAAGTTTCATTCTCTTACATGTAACTGTACAGTTTTGCCAACACCAGTTGAAGAGGCTGTCATTTCCCAATTGTTTATCCATGGTCCTTTATCATATATTAATTGGCTGTATATATGTGGGTTTATTAGGGCTCTCTATTCTGTACCATTGGTCTATGGGTCTGTTTTTGTGCCAGTACCAAATTGTTTTGATTACTGTGGCTTTGTAGTAGAGCTTGTAGTCAGGGAGTGTAATCCCCTCAGCTTTGTTCTTCTTTCTCAGGATTGCTTTGGCTATTCGAGGTCTTTTGTAGTTCCATATGAATTTTAGAACTATTTGTCCTCCTTCATTGAAGAATACCTTTGGTATTTTGATAGGGATTGCATTGAATCTGTAGATTGCTTTAGGCAGGATGGCCATTTTGACAACATTAATTCTTCCTATCCATGAGCATGGGATGTATTTCTATTTATTGGCATCTTCTTTAATTTCTCTCAAGAGTGTCTTGTAGTCGCTGATGGACAGTGACTGTAATGCGGTGTGTGGTGGAGACTTGATAATGGGGGAATCTAGTAAACACAATGTTGCTCATGTAATTGTATATTAATGATACCAAAAAAAGAAAATGTCTTGTAGTGTCTTTGCCTGGTTTTTATGTTAGAGTAATGTTAGCCTCGTAGAATGAGTTTGGGAGTATTCCCTCCTCTTCTACTTTTTGGAAAACTTTGAGGATGGGTATTAGGTCTTCACTAAATGTTTGATAAAATTCAGCAGTGAAACCATCTGGTCAAGGAATTTTGTTCTTAGGTAGTTTTGTGATTACCAATTCAATTTCCTTGCTAGTAATCTGTCTGTTCAGATTTTCTGTTTCTTTCTGGGTCAGCTTTGGAAGGTTGTATTTTTCTAGAAAGTTGTCCACTTCTTCTAGGTTATCCAGTTTGTTACCATATAATTTTTCATAGTATTCTCTCATAATTCTTTGTATTCCTGTGTATCAGTAGTGATTTTTCCTTTCTCATTTCTGATTCTGTTTATGTGTGTAGACTTTTTTTTTCTTGATAAGTCTGGGTAGGGGGTTATCTATTTTATTTTCTCGAAGAACCAGCTCCTTGCTTTCATTGATTCTTTCTGTTGTTTTATTCTTTTCTATTTTATTTATTCCTGCTGTAATCTTTATTATGTCCCTCCTTCTATTGACTTTGGGTCTCATTTGTTCTTTTTTTTCTAGTTTCGTTAATTGTGAGTTTAGACTTTTCATTTGGGATTGTTCTTCTTTCCTGAGGTAGGCCTGTATTGCAATATACTTTCCTCTTAGCACAGCCTGTGCTGGGCCCCACAGATTTTGCAGCGTTGAATTGTTGTTGTCATTTGTCTCCATATATTGCTTGATCTCTGTTTTTATTCGGTCATTGATCCATTGATTGTTTAGGAGCATGTTATTAAGCCTCCATGTGTTTGTGGGCTTTTTCATTTTCTTTGTCTAATTTAATTCTAGTTTCATATCTTTGTGATCTGAGAAGCTGGTTGGTACAATTTCAATCTTTTTGAATTTACTGAGGTTCATTTTGTGGCCTAGTATATGATCTATTCTTGAAAATGTTCCATGTGCACTTGAGAAGAATGTGTATCCAGTTGCTTTTGGATGGAGTGTTCTGTAGATGTCCATTAGGTCCATCTGTTCTAATACATTGTTCAGTGTCTCTGTCTCTTTATTTATTTTCTGTCTGGTTGATCTGTCCTTTGGAGTGAGTGGTGTGTTGAAGTCTCCTAAAATAAATGTATCGCATTCTATTTCCCCCTTTAATTGTTAGTATTTGTTTCACATATGTAGGTGCTCCTGTGTTGGGTACATAGATATTTATAATAGTTATATTCCTCTTGTTGGACTGACCCCTTTATCATTATGTAATGTCCTTCTTTGTCTCATTACTTTCTTTGTTTTGAAGTCTATTTTGTCTGATACAAGTACTGCAACTCCTGCTTTTTTTTCTCCCTATTGTTTGCATGAAATATCTTCTTCCATCCCTTCACTTTATCTGTGTATATCTTTTAGGTCTGAAGTGATTCTCTTGTAGGAAGCATATGGATGGATCTTGTTTCTTTATCCGTTTCGGTCTTTTCATTGGTGCAGTCAGTCCATTTACATTTAAGGTAATTATTGATAGGTATGTACTTATCACCATTTTATTCATTTCTGTTTTTTTTTTTTTACAATTTATTTTGCTATCATTAATCTACAATTACATGTGCAATATTATGGTGATTAAACAACCCCCTTCATCAGGTCCCCCCCGCCAACCCCATTACACTCACTGTCCATCAGCGTAGTGAGATGCTATAGAGTCACTACTTGTCTTCTCTGAGTTGTACAGCCCTCCCCGTGCCTGGCTACCTTACGTCTGCTAATCGTAATGCCCCTTTTACCCTCTTATCCCTCCCTTCCCACCCATTTTCCCCAGTCCCTTTCCCGTTGGTAACTATTAGTCCGTTCTTGGGTTCTGTGAGTCTGCTGCTGTTTTGTTCCTTCAGTTTTTTTCTTTGTTCTTATACTCCACATATGAGTGAAATAATTTGATACTTGTCTTTTTCGGCTTGGCTTATTTCACTGAGCATAATACCCTCTAACTCCATCCATGTTGTTGCAAATAGTAGGATTTGTTTTCTTCTTATGGCTGAATAATATTCCATTGTGTATATGTACCACATCTTCTTAATCCATTCATCTACTGATGGACACTTAGGCTGCTTCCATTTCTTGGCTATTGTAAATAGTGCTACAATAAACATAGGGGTGCATCTGTCTTTTTGAAACTGGGCTGCTGTGTTCTTAGGGTAAATTCCTAGGAGTGGGATTCCTGGGTCAAATGGTATTTCTATTTTGAGTTTTTTGAGGAACCTCCATACTGCTTTCCACAATGGTTGAACTAATTTGCATTCCCACCAGCAATGTAGGAGGGTCCCTTTTCTCCACATCCACGCCAACATTTGTTGTTGTTTGTGTTTTGGATGTTGGCCATCCTCACTGGTGTGAGGTGATATCTCATTGTGGGTTTAATCTGCATTTCTCTGATGATTAGTGATGTGGAGCATCTTTTCATGTGCCTGTTGGCCATCTGAATTACTTCTTTAGAGAAGTGTCTATTCATGTCCTCTGCCCATTTCTTAATTGGATTATTTGCTTTTTGTTTGTTAAGGTGCGTGAGTTCTTTATATATTTTGGATGGAAACCCCTTCTCAGATGCATCATTTATGAATATATTTTCCCATACTGTAGGATGTCTTTTTGTTCTACTGCTGGTGTCCTTTGCTGTACAGAAGGTTTTCAGCTTGATATAGTCCCATTTGTTCATTTTTGCTTTTGTTTCCCTTGCCTGGGGTGATATGTTCATGAAGAAGTCGCTCATGTTTATGTCCAAGAGATTTTTGCCTATGTTTTATCCTAAGGGTTTTATACTTTCATGACTTACATTCAGGTCTTTGATCCACCTTGAGTTTACCTTTGTGTATGGGGTTAGACAGTAGTCCAGTTTCATTCTCTTACATGTAGCTGTCCAGTTTTTCCAACACCAGCTGCTGAACAGGCCATCATCTCCCCATTGTATATCCAAGGCTCCTTTATCAAATATTAATTCGCTGTAAGTGTTTGGGTTAATGTTTGGATTTTCTATTCTGTTCCACTGGTCTGTGGGTCTGTTTTTGTGCCAGTACCGAATTGTCTTGATTACTGTGGCTTTGTAGTAGAGCTCGAAGTCAGGGAGCGTAATTCCCCCTGTTTGATTCCTCCTTCTCAGGATTGCTTTGGCTATTCGGGGTCTTTTCTGGTTCCATATGAATTTTAGAATTATTTGTTCCAGTTCATTGAAGAAAGCTGTTGGTAGGTTGATAGGGATTGCGTTGAATCTGTAGATTGCTTTAGGTAGTATAGCCATTTTGACAATATTTATTCTTCCTAGCCAAGAGCATGGGATGCATTTCCATTTGTTAGTGTCCTCTTTAATTTCTCCTAGGAGTGTCTTGTAGTTTTCAGAGTACAGGTCTTTCACTTCCTTCGTTAGGTTTATTCCTAGGTATTTTATTCTTTTTGATGCAATTGTGAATGGAATTGTTTTTCTGATTTCTCTTTCTGTTAGTTCATCATTAGTGTATAGGAAAGCAACAGATTTCTGTGTGTTAATTTTGTATCCTGCAACTTTGCTGAATTCAGATATTAGTTCTAGTAGTTTTGGAAAGGAGTCTTTAGGGTATTTTATGTACAGTATCATGTCATCTGCAAATAGTGACAATTTGACTTCTTCTTTACCCATCTGGATGCCTTGTATGTCTTTGTTTTGTCTGATTGCCGTGGCTAGGACCTCCACTACTATGTTGAATAACAGTGGAGAGAGTGGGAATCCATGTCGTGTTCCTGATCTTAGATGAAAAGCTTTCAGCTTCTCGCTGTTAAGTATGATGTTAGCTGTGGGTTTGTCATATATAGCCTTTATGATGTTGAGGTACTTGCCATCTATACCCATTTTCTTGAGAGTTTTAATCATGAATGGATGCTGAATTTTGTCAAATGCTTTTTCTGCATCTATGGAGATGATCATGTGGTTTTTGTTCTTCTTTTTGTTGATGTGGTGGATGATGTTGATGGATTTTCGAATGTTGTACCATTCTTGCATCCCTGGGATGAATCCCACTTGATCATGGTGTATGATCCTCTTGATGTATTTTTGAATTCGGTTTGCTAATATTTTGTTGAGTATTTTTGCATCTACGTTCATCAGGGATATAGGTCTGTAATTTTCTTTTTTGGTGAGGTCTTTGCCCGGTTTTGGTATTAGAGTGATGCTGGCTTCATAGAATGGGTTTGGAAGTATTCCCTCCTCTTCTATTTTTTGGAAAACTTTAAGGAGAATGGGTGTTATTTCTTCTCTATATGTCTGGTAGAATTCAGAGGTGAATCCATCAGGTCCGGGGGTTTTGTTCTTGTGTAGTTTTTTGATTACTGATTCAATTTCGTTGCTGGTGATTGGTCTGTTTAGTTTTTCTGTTTCTTGCTTGGTCAGTCTTGGAAGGTTGTATTTTTCTAAGAAGTTGTCCATTTCTTCTAGGTTTTGCAGCTTGTTAGCATACAGATTCTCATAATATTCTCTTATAATTCTTTGTATTTCTGTAGGGTCCGTTGTTTTTCCTTTCTCATTTCTTATTCTGTTTATGTGTGTAGATTCTCTTTTTCTCTTAATGAGTCTGGCTAGGGGTTTATCTATTTTGTTTATTTTTTCAAAGAACCAACTCCTGGTTTCATTGATTTTTTCTATTGTTTTATTCTTCTCAATTTTATTTATTTCTTCTCTGATCTTTATTATGTCCCTTCTTCTGGTGACTTTGGGCCTCCTTTGTTCTTCTTTTTCCAGTTTCAATAATTGTGTCTTTAGACTGTTCATTTGGGAATGCTCTTCCTTCTTTAAATAGGCCTGGATTGCAATATACTTTCCTCTTAGAACTGCCTTTGCTGTGTCCCACAAAAGTTGTGGCTTTCTGTTGTTGTTGTCATTAGTCTCCATATATTCTTTGATTTCTGTTTTTATTTGGTCGTTAACCCATTGATTATTAGGAGAATGTTGTTAAGTCTCCATGTATTTGTGGGCCTTTTTGATTTCTTTCTAAAATTTATTTCTAGTTTTATACCTTTGTGATATGAGAAGTTGGTTGGTAGGATTTCAATATTTTTGAAATTACTGAGGTTCTTTTTGTGGCCTAGTATGTGGTCTATTCTGGAAAATGTTCCGTGTGCACTTGAGAAGAATGTGTACCCTGTTGCTTTTGGGTGCAGAGTTCTGTAGATATCTGTTAGGTCCATCTGTTCTAGTGTGTTGTTCAGTGCCTCTGTGTCTTTACTTATTCTCTGTCTGGTTGATCTATCCTTTGGAGTGAGTGGTGTGTTGAAGTCTCCTAAAATGAATGCATTGTTGTCTGTTTCCTCCTTCAATTCTGTTAGTATTTGTTTCACATATGTTGGCACTCCTGTGTTGGGTGCATATATGTTTATAATGGTTATATCTTCTTGTTGGACTGACCCCTTTATTATTATGTAATGTCCTTCTTTATCTCTTGCTACTTTCTTCGTTTTGAAGTCTATTTTGTCTGAAACAAGTACTGCAACACCTGCTTTTTTCTCTTTGTTGTTTGCTTGAAATATCTTTTTCCATCCCTTCACTTTTAGTCTGTGTATATCTTTGGGTTTGAGGTGAGTCTCTTGTAAGCATCATATAGATGGGTCTTGCTTTTTTATCCACTCTGTTACTCTGTGTCTTTTGATTGGTGCATTCAGTCCATTTACATTCGGGTAATTATTGATAGATATGTACTTATTGCCATTGCTGGCTTTATATTCGTGGTTACCAAAGGTTCAATGTTTGCTTCTTTACTATCTGAAAATCTAACTTAACTTTCTTGTTAAGTTATTGTGAACGCTGTCTGATGTTTCTTTATTTCTCCCTTCCTATTCTTCCTCCTCCATTCTTTATATATTGGGTGTTTCATTCTTTGCCTTTAGTTAGTAATTGGATGGTCTTCTTTCTTTGCTATGATTTTATTTTCTCTGGTGACATCTTTTAGCCTTAGGGGTGCTTCCCTCTAGAGCAGTCCGTTTAAGATATCCTGTAGTGGTGGTTTATGAGAGGCAAACTCTTTCAACTTTCCTTTGTCTGGAAATTGTTTAATCCATCCATCATATTTAAATGATAATCGTGCTGGATACAATATTCTTGGTTCGAGGTCCTTCTGTTTCATTACGTTAAATATATCATGCCATTCTCTTCTGGCCTGTAAGGTTTTTGTTGAGAAGTCTGATGATAGTCTGATGGGTTTTCCTTTGTAGGTGATCTTTTTTCTCTCTCTAGTTGCCTTTAATACTCTGTCTTTATCTTTGACCTTTGCCATCTGAATTATTATGTGTCTTGGTGTTGTCTTCCTTGAGTCCCTTGTGTTGGGAGTTCTGTGGGCTTCTGTGGACTGCGAGACTATTTCCTTCCCCAGTGTGGGAAAGTTTTCAGCAATTATTTCTTCAAAGACACTTTCTATCCCTTTTTCTCTCTCTTCTTCCTCTGGTACTCCTATAATGCAAATGTTATTCCGTTTGGATTGGTCACACAGTTCTCTCAATATTCTTTCATTCCCAGAGATCCTTTTTTCTCTCACTACCTCAGCTTCTTTGTATTCCTCTTCTCTAGTTTTTATTTCATTTATCGTCTCCTCCACCATATCCAATCTGCTTTTAACACCGTCCATTGTGTTCCTCAAGGATTGGATCTCTGACCAGAATTCATTCCTGAGTTCTTGAATATCTTTCCGTACCTCCATGAGCATGTGAATGATTTTTATTTGAACTCCCTTTCAGGGAGAGTCATAAGGTCCATATCATTTAAATCTTTCTCAGGAGTTGTGTTAAATAATTTTACTCTGGACCAGGTTCCTTTGGCATTTCATATTTGTGTATGGAGCCCTCTAGTGCCCAGAAGCTCTACTCTCTGGAGCTGCTCAGCCCCTGAAGCAATGTCAGGGATTGTAGGGGAGTGGTATTGGTGCCTCGGGGGAGGAAAGGGCTGATTCCTCGTTCCTGTCTGCTGTGCCTGTCTCCACTGTCTGAACCGGTTGGCTGAGCACACAGGTATAAGCCTCTGTGCTTTGCCTTTTAAGTTGCTGTAGACAGATCCTCCCTCCGTTTGGCCCAACACCAGGGAAGGGCTTCCAGGTTTGCAAGCCCGGTGGGGCTGGCCAGGTGAAAGGTGCACTAGTCTGCCTGTCACCGAAGGGGTTCCTGGAGCCGTGCAGGCAGCCAGGGAGCTGGCACACCTGAAGATCAGAAAACCCCCAATCTGCTGGGCAGAGTACACCGGGACAATCCTGTCCACCTGTCCTTTCTCCCGAGCAGCAAGCTCTGTACAGTCCTTGCCCCTCAGCAGGCCTCCTTCCAAGGTCCTCCCTGCCAGGAAGTCTCTCATACTGCCTGCCCCTCCCCTGTCCTGGAGAAGCTGGGTATGGATCCCTGATCTCACAGGCAGCTGGAATCTTAGTCTCTCCAGGAACTCCGCCTGTCTTAGCTTTCAAAGCTCCTGATTACAAGAGCATCATGCAAGCACCATGAAATGTAGGTTTGGGCTCCCAGAGCAGATCTCCAGAGTTAGGTATTCAGCAGTCCCAGTTCTCCACTCCCTCTCAGCTCCGTTCCTGTTCCTCCTGCCGGTGAGCTGGGTGGGGGAAGGGCTTGGATCCCGCAGGACCACAGCTTTAGTACATTACCGTTTTCTGTGAGGGCTGCTCTTGTCTCCAGGTGTATGCAGTTTATTGTAGTTCTCTTTCCCGTTGCTCTTTCAAGAGTAGTTGTAGTAGCTTTATTTTCATATTACATGCGGTTTTAGGAGGAAGCCTCTGTCTCACCTCTCATGCCGCCATCTTTAATCCCCTCTCCGTTTCTGTTTGTTTTTATAATTCCTCTCTGTTCCTTTCTTTCTTGTGCTCTTGTTATTTGATGGTTTTCTTTAGTGTTGTGATTCCTCCTTTTCAGTGTTTTTGTATGTATTCTAGTCCTTACGTTTGTTGTTTTCAAAGGCTCAAGGACAGCTTCCTGATTATACAATGGTCCATATTAATTTTTGGATTGCTCTATTTCAATCACAGTTTAAGAGTTTCCTCTTTCTCCTCCATACTCAATGTATTAGTTGTCATAATCTGCACTTCTTGTGTATCCCTTGACTGATTTTGTATATACTTGATTTTGCTACTTTTGTTTTAATTTTGTACTTGCTTGGTAATTAACTGATCTACATCCTTTACTGTGTGTTTAATTTCACTAATGAAAACTATTTAGCCTTAGGAACATTTCCATCTACAGCAGTCCCTTTAACATATCCTGTAATGCTGGTTTAGTTGTTATAGATTCTTGGAGCTTTTGTTTATCTGGAAATTGTTTAATCCCTGCTTCAAATTTGAATGATAATTTTTCTGGGTAGAAAATTCTTGGTTGAAGGTCCTTCTGTTTCAGTACATTAAATATTACATGCCACTCCCTTCTGACCTGTAGTTTTCTGCTGAGAAATCTGCTGATGGCCTGATGGGGTTTCCCTTATAAGTAATCTTTCTTTTTTCTCTGGCTGCTTTCAGTACTCGCTCTTTATCCTTAATCTTTGCCATTTTAATTATTATATATTTTGGTGTTGTCTTCCTGGGGTTCCTTTTGTTAGGGGCTCTCTGAACTTCCATGACATGAATGTCTATTTCCTTCCCAAGATCGAGGAAGTTTTCAACTATTATTTCCTCAAGGAGACTTTCTATCCCTTTGTCTCTCTCTTCTTTTTGGTACCCCTATTATGTGAATATTGTTTTGTCTGGATCCATCACACCACTCTCTTACCATTCTTCCATTCCTAGAGATCCTTTTTTCTTTCCATTCCTGTTTCATTGTGTTCCTGTTTGCTAATTTCCATATTATTGATTGTTTATTCTACTTGCAACAATCTATTATCCATTTCCTCCATTTTTTGTTTCATTTCAGTTACTGTATTCTTCAGCTCTTGTATCTCTTTATTGAAGTCCTCCCTGAGATCTTTAATACATTTTAGCAGTACAGTGACCATACTTATGACTTTTACTTTGAAGTGTTTATCAAGAAGATTGGTGATCTCTGTTTCATTCAGGCCTCTTTCTGGTGTCTTATCCTGTAGTTTTGTTTGGAACATATTCCTCTGCCTCCTCATTTTGTCAAGGTTTGTATTTCTTCCTTTGTATTGGATGGATCTGCTATGCTTCCTGATCTCTAGAGAGTAATGGCTTTATGAAGAAGGTGTCCTGTGGTACCCAGAAGCTCAGGACTCTTTCCTCTCCAGTGCCTGGTTCTCCTTTGCTGTGAAGCCTCAACTGCTGTTGGTGGGCATTGGGTGGCGTCGTCCCTTTATCTGCCAGCAGTGATTTATCTCAGTCTGCACTTTGCCTCAGCAGCCCTTTTGTGTTCAGAACAGTATCATTGTAGGCAGAACCATCCTCTGCTTGCCCTGCAGCAGTGGCAAGGCTGCTGGATTAATAGAGTGGGCAGGGTGGTCACACAGAAAATTGCACAATGACAGGGCACACAGCTTACAGTGGTGGCAACTTACTTGGTTGTGGAGCACAGAGATACTTAGCAGTGGTGGTGAGTCATACAGTGGGAGGGCATGTGCGCTTGCTGAAGCCATGCAACATGTGGAGTGGGAGACTATACCAACAGCAGAAGTAGTTAGTCAAGTTGCTGCAGTGGTGAGCAGCTGCTGCAGTGAGTTGCACGGGTGGCCCCTAGCAGCAGTAAGACCACACAGCACTGAGCTAGGCCATCTGTTGGGAGGAAGGAGCTTCTGGATGACTCCTGCAGGCACCTTCCCAGTTGGGCTAAAACAGGGCCATGAAAGCTGAGAGAGTCTGCCTCTGCCCACCAGGCATCAAAGTCCACTGCTGGGCTGAGTAGGCTGGCGTGTCAGCACTGCACAGGAAGGTGCATCAGGGATGAACCATCTGTGAAAGGGATCGAGCGTTTGGAGCTCCTGAGAGTGCCCAAATTATTGGGCAAAGGTAGGGTTGGGGAGATATGGTCCACCTGCCCTTCCTCCTGCAGAGAGCTCTCTGTCAAACCCTCGCCACTCTGGCTTCCTCCCACTATTGGCAAGTCTTTCAAACTGCTGCCTCTGTGCTGGGTCTCAGGGGGACCAGTGGAGGATGCCTGTCCTCCACTGGTAGCTGGTGTCTCAGCCTTCCAGAATGTTCCAGCTCTCCCTGGTGTCCAGTCCTGCTAATTACCAGAACCCAGTGCAATGTGGATTTGGGTTCCCAGAGCAGATCTCCAGGTCCAGGTGTGCAGAGTTCCTGGGCGCCTATCCCCTCTCTCCTTCATTCTCTTCTTCCTACCTGTGGATGGGGGAAGGACTTGGGTCCTTCTCAATCTAATATCTGCCATTTTACCCTTTTCTGTGTGGTCTTTTCTTCTTCCCCAGGTGTAGGTGGTCTGTTCAGCAGTCTTCAGTTCGTTTTCAGAGTTAGTTGTATTTGCTGTAGTTGCTTCCTCGGTGAATGTATGGGAGGAGGGCTCCATCTTGCCTTCCTACTCCACCATCTTGAGCCTCTTCCAGATGCCACATTTTCAAGACAGGCCATATTCTCAGCCATAAAGTAAGTCTCAACGAATGTTAAAGAGCATAAATCATAGAAAATGAGTTTTTTAACCACAAGAGAACTAAGTCAGCAATCAGTAACATACCTGGAAAATCCCCAGTTATTTGGAAACTAAAGAAAGTACCACTGAATAACCCATGGGTAAAGTGGAAATCAAAAGGGAAATTAGAAAAGTATTTTGAACTGAAAGAAAATGAAAACAAAACATATTAAAATTCTTTCAGGGAATTTATAGCACCTATATGCCTATATTAGAAAATAAGATCTTAATTCAATGACCTCAGTTTCTACTTTAAGAAACTTTTTTTAAAAAAGTAAATTGTACCACAGTAAGCAGGAGAAAGGAAATAATGATCAGAGTAGGAATTAATAAAAGAGAAAACAGAAAAACCATGCAGGAAATCAATGAAACAAAAAGTTGATTCTTTGAGAAAATCAGTAAAATTTGTAAATCTCTACCCAGACTGATCAGGACAAAAAGAGAAGACATATTTACCAATATCAAGAATGAGAGATAATATCACTACAGATTCAACACATGTTAAAAGGAAAATAAGAGAATATTATAAACAACTTGATGCCAACAAATTTGACAATTGAGAAGAAATGGACAGATTCCTTGAAAGACACAAACCACCAAAAGTCACTCTGTAAAAAATAGATAACCAGAAAACTCATATCTATTATACAAATTGAATTGGTACTTAAAAACCTTCCCACAAAGAAAATTCCAGACCCAAGTGGCTTCATCTAAGTTCTACCAAACACTTTACTGGTTTTGTAGCAATTTTTTACAAATTCACTGGGAAAACTGAAGTGGAAGGAGTATTTCCCAATATTCTACAGCAAAATTATAAAAGGACACTAAAAAAGGGAAGCACAGACAGTATCCCTCCTGAACACAGAACAAAAACTGCTAACAATAATTTAAGAACCGGAATCCAGCAATACATAAAAAGGATAATGCATCTTGGATATGTGAGGTTGATCTGAGGAATGAAAGGTTGGTTTAACATTTGAAAGTTGGCCAATTAATATAATTTTCCATATCAGGAAAAAAGAAAAACCATGTGATCATCTCCGGAAGTACAAAAAAGCATTTCAAAAATCAAACATTCCATTCCTGATAGAAACTCTAAAACTAGGAATAAAAGGGAATCTCTTCATGTCTTCTATGAACCTGTGTCAATTTTATTTACTTACATTTATTTATTTACTTACTTACTATAATTAATGTACAATTACATGAACAACATTATGGTTATTAGACTCCCCCTATTATCCAATCCCCACCACATATGCCATTACAGTCACTGGCAATCAGCAAAGTAAGATGCTATAGAGTCATTACTTGTCTTCTCCCTGTTATACTGCCTTCCCCATGTCCCCACCCCCCATATTATAAGTACTAATCATGATGCCCCTTTTTCCCCCTTATCCCTCCCTTCCTACCCATCCTCCCCAATCCCTTTCCCTTTGGTAACTGTTAGTGCATTCTTGGGTTCTGTGAGTCTGCTGCTATTTTGTTCCATCAGTTTTGCTTCGTTGTTATACTCCACAAATGAGGGAAATCATTTGGCACCTGTCTTTCTCCACCTGGCTTATTCCACTGAGCATAATACCCTCTGGCTACATCCATGTTGTTGCAAATGGTAGGATTTGTTTTCTTCTTATGGCTGAATAATATTCCATTGTGTATATGTACCACCTCTTCTTTATCCATTCATCTACTGATGGACACTTAGGTTGCTTCCATTTCCTGGCTACTGTAAATAGTGCTGTGATAAACATAGGGGTGTATATGTCTTTTTCAAACTGGGCTTCCGCATTCTTAGGGTAAATTCCTAGGAGTGGAATTCCTGGATCAAATAGTATTTCTATTTTTAGATTTTTGAGGAAACTCCATACTGCTTTCCACAATAGTTGAACTAACATACATTCCTACCAGCAGTGTAGGAGGGTTTCCCTTTCTCCACATCCTCACCAACATTTGTTGTTGTTTGTCTTTTGGATGGCAGCCATCCTAACTGGTGTGAGGTGATATCTCACTGTGGTTTTTATTTGCATTTCCCCGCTAATTAGCGATGTGTAGCATCTTTTCAAGTGCCTGTTGGCCATCTGAATTTCTTCCTTGCAGAGTTGTCTGTTCAGCTCCTCTGCCCATTTTTTAATTGGATTATTTGCTTTTTGTTTGTTTAGGTGCGTCAGCTCTTTATATAATTTGGATGTCAACCCCTTGTTGGATATGTCATTTATGAATATCTTCTCCCATACAGTAGGATGTCTTTTTGTTCTATTGATGGTGTCCTTTGCTGTACAGAAGCGTTTTAGTTTGGTATAGTCTCACTTGTTCATTTTTGCTTTTGTTTCCCTTGCCTGGGGAGATATGTTCATGAAGAAGTTGCTCATGTTTATGTCCAAGAGATTTTTGCCTATGTTTTTTTCTAAGAGTTTTATGGTTTCATGACTTACACTCAGGTCTTTGATCCATTTTGACTTTACTTTTGTGTATGGGGTTAGACAATAATCCAGTTTCATTCTCTTATATATAGCTGTCCAGTTTTGCCAACACCAACTGTTGAAGAGGCTGTCATTTCCCCATTGTATATCCATGGCTACTTTCTCGTATATTAATTGACCATGTATGCTTGGGTTTATATCTGGGCTCTCTAGTCTTTTCCATTGGTCTGTGGGTCTCTTCTTGTGCCAGTACCAAATTGTCTTGATTACTGTGGCGTTGTAATAGAGCTTGAAGTCAGGGAGACTAATTCCCCCCGCTTTATTCTTCCTTCTCAGAATTGCTTTTGTGGTTCCATATGAATTTTAGAACTATTTTCTCTAGTTTACTGAAGAATTCTGTTGGTATTTTGATAGGGATTGCACTGAATCTGTAGATTGCTTTAGGCAGGATGGCCATTTTGGCAATATTAATTCTTCCTATCCATGAGCACAGGATGTGTTTCAATTTATTGGTATCTTCTTTAATTTCTTTCATGAGTGTCTTGTGGTTTTCAGAGTATAGGTCTTTCACTTCCGTGGTTAGGTTTATTCCTAGGTATTTTGTTCTTTTTGCTGTAATTGTGAATGGAATTGTTATCCTGATCTCCCTTTCTGCTAGTTCATCGTTAGTGTATAGGAATGCAACAGATTTCTGTGTATTAATTTTGTATCCTGCAACTTTGCTGAATTCAGATATTATATCTTGTAGTTTTGGAATCAATTCTTTAGATTTTTTTATATACAATATCATGTCATCTGCAAACAGGGACAGTTTTACTTCTCCCTTACCAATCTGGGAGCCTTTTATTTCTTTGTGCTGTCTGATTGCCATGGCTACGACCTCCAGAACTATGTTGAATAAAAGTGGGGAGAGTGGGCATCCTTGCCTTATTCCTGATCTTAAAGGAAAAACTTTCAGCTTCTCACTGTTAAGTATAATGTTGGCTGTGGGTTTGTCATATATGGCCTTTATTATGTTGAAGTACTTGCCCTCTATACCCAATTTGTCGATAGTTTTTATCATGAATGGATATTGAATTTTGTCAAATGCTTTTTCAGCATCTATGGAGATAATCATGTGGTTTTTGTCCTTCTTTTTGTTGATGTGGTGGATGATGTTGATGGATTTTCGAATGTTATACCATCCTAGCATACCTGGGATGAATCCCACTTGATCATGGTGTATGATCCTGTTGATGTATTTTTGAATTCGGTTTGCTAATATTTTGTTGAGTATTTTTGTATCTATGTTCATCAGGGATATTGGTCTTTAATTTTCTTTTTTTGTGTGTGGTGTCTTTGCCTGGTTTTGGTATTAGAGTGATGTGGGCCTCATAGAATGAGTTTGGGAGTTTTCACTCCTCTTCTACTTTTTGGAAAACTTTAAGGAGGATGGGTATTAGGTCTTCACTAAATGTTCGATAAAATTCAACAGTGAAAACTATATGATTCATGCATTTTGTTCTTAGGTAGTTTTGTGATTACCAATTCAATTTCCTGGCCAGTAATTGGTCTATTCAGATTTTCACTTTCTTCCTGGGTCAGCCTTGGAAGGTTGTATTTTTCTAGAAAGTTCTCCATTTCTTCTAGGTTATCCAGGTTGTTACCATAAAATTTTGCATAGTATTCTCTCACAATTCTTTCCATTTCTCTGCTGTACATAGTGACTTTCCTTTCTCATTTCTGATTCTGTTTATGTGAGTAGACTCTCTTTTTTTCTTGATAAGTCTGGCTCCGGGTTTATCTATTTTGTTTATTTTCTCAAAGAACCAGCTCTTGTTTTCATTGATTCTTTCTATTGTTTTGTTCTTCTCGATTTTATTTCTTTCTGCTCTAATCTTTATTCTATCCCTCCTTCTACTGACTTTGGGCCTCATTTTTTTTTTTTTACTTACAATTTATTTTGATATCATTAACCTACAATTACATGTGCAATATTATGGTTATTAAACTACCCCCTTCATCAGGTCCCCCCCACCAACCCCAATACAGTCACTGTCCATCAGCGTAGTGAGATGCTACAGAGTCACTACTTGTCTTCTCTGAGTTGTACAGCCCTCCCCGTGCCCCCACTACCTTACATCTGCTAATCGTAATACCCCTTTTACCCTCTTATCCCTCCCTTCCCACCCATCTTCCCCAGTCCCTTTCCTTTTGGTAACTATTAGTCCGTTCTTGGGTTCTTTAGGTATGCTGCTGTTTTGTTCCTTCAGTTTTTTTCTTTGTTCTTATACTCCACATATGAATGAAATCATTTGATACTTATCTTTTCGGCTTGGCTTATTTCACTGAGCATAATACCCTCTAGCTCCATCCATGTTGTTGCAAATGATAGTATTTGTTTTCTTCATATGGCTGAATAATATTCCATTGTGTATATGTACCACATCTTCTTAATCCATTCATCTACTGATGGACACCTAGGTTGCTTCCATTTCTTGGCTATTGTAAATAGTGCTGCAATAAACATAGGGGTGCATCTGTCTTTTTGAAACTGGGCTGCTGCATTCTTAGGGTAAATTCCTAGGAGTGGGATTCCTGGGTCAAATGGTATTTCTATTTTGAGTTTTTTGAGGAACCTCCATACTGCTTTCCACAATGGTTGAACTAATTTGCATTCCCACCAGCAATGTAGGAGGGTTCCCCTCTCTCCACATCCTCGCCAACATTTGGTGTTGTTTGTGTTTTGGATGTTGGCCATCCTCACTGGTGTGAGGTGATATCTCATTGTGGTTTTAATCTGCATTTCTCTGATGATTAGCGATGTGGAGCATTTTTTCATGTGCCTGTTGGCCATCTGAATTTCTTCTTTAGAGAAGTGTCTATTCATGTCCTGTGCCCATTTCTTAATTGGGTTATTTGCTTTTTGTTTGTTAAGGTGCGTGAGTTCTTTGTATATTTTGGATGTCAACCCCTTATCAGATACATCATTTATGAATATATTTTCCCATATTGTAGGATGTCTTTTTGTTCTACTAATGGTGTCCTTTGCTGTACAGAAGCTTTTCAACTTGATATAGTCCCATTTGTTCATTTTTGCTTTTGTTTCCCTTGCCCGGGGGGATATGTTCATGAAGAAGTCACTCATGTTTATGTCCAAGAGATTTTTGCCTATGTTTTTTTCTAAGAGTTTTATGGTTTCATGACTCACATTCAGGTCTTTGATCCACCTTGAGTTTACCTTTGTGTATGGGGTTAAACAGTAGTCCAGTTTCATTCTCTTACATGTAGCTGTCCAGTTTTTCCAACACCAGCTGCTGAAGAGGCTGTCCTCTCCCCATTGTATATCCAGGGCTCCTTTATCAAATATTAGTTGACTGTAGGTGTTTGGGTTAATGTTTGGATATTCTATTGTGTTCCACTGGTCTGTGGGTCTGTTTTTGTACCAGTACCAAATTGTCTTGATTACTGTGGCTTTGTAGTAGAGCTTGAAGTCAGGGAGCGTAATTCCCCCTGTTTGATTCCTCCTTCTCAGGATTGTTTTGGCTATTCGGGGTCTTTTCTGGTTCCATATGAATTTTAGAATTATTTGTTCCAGTTCATTGAAGAAAGCTGTTGGTATTTTAATAGGGATTGCGTTGAATCTGTAGATTGCTTTAGGTAGTATTGCCATTTTGACAATATTGATTCTTCCTAGCCAAGAGCATGGGATGCATTTCCATTTGTTAGTGTCTTCCTTAATTTCTCCTAGGAGTGTCTTGTAGTTTTCAGAGTACAGGTCTTTCACTTCCTTCGTTAGGTTTATTCCTAGGTATTTTATTCTTTTAGGTGCAATTGTGAATGGAATTGTTTTTCTGATTTCTCTTTCTGTTAGCTCATCATTAGTGTATAGGAAAGCAACAGATTTCTGTGTGTTAATTTTGTATCCTGCAACTTTGCTGAATTCAGATATTAGTTCTAGTAGTTTTGGAGTGGAGTCTTTAGGGTTTTTTATGTACAGTATCATATCATCTGCAAATAGTGACAATTTGACTTCTTCTTTACCAATCTGGATGCCTTGTATGTCTTTGTTTTGTCTGATTGCCATGGCTAGGACCTCCAGTACTATGTTGAATAACAGTGGAGAGAGCGGACATCCCTGTCTTGTTCCTGATCTTAGATGAAAAGCTTTCAGCTTCTCACTGTTAAGTATGATGTTAGCTGTGGGTTTGTCATATATAGCCTTTATGATGTTGAGGTACTTGCCATCTATACCCATTTTCTTGAGAGTTTTAATCATGAATGGATGCTGGATTTTGTCAAATGCGTTTTCAGCATCTATGGGGATGATCATGTGGTTTTTGTTCTTTTTGTGATGTGGTGGATTATGTTGATGGATTTTCGAATGTTGTACCATCCTTGCATCCCTGGGATGAATCCCACTTCATGGTGGCGTATGATCCTCTTGAGGTATTTTTGAATTCGGTTTGCTAATATCTTGTTGAGTATTTTTGCATCTATGTCCATCAGGGATATTGGTCTGTAATTTTCTTTTTTGGTGAGGTCTTTGCCCGGTTTTGGTATTAGAGTGATGCTGGCTTCATAGAATGAGTTTGGAAGTATTCCTTCCTCTTCTATTTTTTGAAAAACTTTAAGGAGAATGGGTGTTATTTCTTCTCTATATGTCTGGTAGAATTCAGAGGTGAATCCATCACGTCCGGGGGTTTTGTTCTTGTGTAGTTTTTTGATTACCGATTCAATTTCGTTGCTGGTGATTGGTCTGTTTAGTTTTTCTGTTTCTTGCTTGGTCAGTCTTGGAAGGTGTATTTTTCTAAGAAGTTGTCCATTTCTTCTAGGTTTTGCAGCTTGTTAGCATACAGATGCTCATAATATTCTCTTATAATTCTTTGTATTTCTGTGGGGTCCGTCTTTATTTTTCCTTTCTCATTTGTGATTGTTTATGTGTGTAGATTCTCTTTTTCTCTTAATGAGTCTGGCTAGGGGTTTATCTATTTTGTTTATTTTTTCAAAGAACCAGCTCTTGGTTTCATTGATTTTTTCTATTGTTTTATTCTTCTCAATTTTATTTATTTCTTCTCTGATCTTTATTATGTCCCTCCTTCTGGTGACTTTGGGCCTCCTTTGTTCTTTTTTTTCCAATTTCAATAATTGTGTCTTTAGAGTGTTCATTTGGGAATGCTCTTCCTTCTTTAAATAGGCCTGGATTGCAATATACTTTCCTCTTAGAACTGCCTTTGCTGCGTCCCACAGATGTTGTGGCTTTGTGTTGTTGTTGTCATTAGTCTCCATATATTCTTTGATTTCTGTTTTGATTTGGTCATTAACCCATTGATTTATTAGGAGAATGTTGTTAAGTCTCCATGTATTTGTGAGCCTTTTTGATTTCTTTCTGAAATTTATTTCTAGTTTTATACCTTTGTGATCTGAGAAGTTGGTTGGTAGGATTTCAATATTTTTTAAATTACTGAGGTTCTGTTTGTGGCCTAGTATGTGGTCTATTCTGGAAAATGTTCCATATGCACTTAAGAAGAATGTGTATCCTGTTGCTTTTGGGTGCAGAGTTCTGTAGATATCTATTAGGTCCACCTGTTCTAGTGTGTTGTTCAGTGCCTCTGTGTCTTTATTTGTTTTCTGTCTGGTTGATCTGTCCTTTGCAGTGAGTGGTGTGTTGAAGTCTCCTAAAATGAATGCATTGTTGTCTATTTCCTCCTTCAATTCTGTTAGTATTTGTTTCACATATGTTGGCACTCCTGTGTTGGGTGCATATATGTTTATTATGGTTATATCTTCTTGTTGGACTGACTCCTTTATCATTATGTAATGTCCTTCTTTATCTCTTGCTACTTTCTTTGTTTTGAAGTCTATTTTATCTGATACAAGTACTGCAACACCTGCTTTTTTCTCTTTGTTGTTTGCTTGAAATATTTTTTCCCATCCCTTCACTTTTAGTCTGTGTATATCTTTGGGTTTGAGGTGAGTCTCTTGTAAGCAGCATATAGATGGGTCTTGCCTTTTTATCCACCCTGTTACTCTGTGTCTTTTGATTGGTGCATTCAGTCCGTTTACATGTAGGGTGATTATTGATAGATATGTACTTATTGCCATTGCTGGCTTTAGATTCGTGGTTACCAAAGGTTCAAGGGTTGCTTCTTTACTATCTGAAAATCTAACTTAACTTTCTTGTTAAGTTATTGTGAACACCGTCTGATGTATCTTTATTTCTCCCTTCCTATTCTTCCTCCTCCATTCTTTATATATTGGGTGTTTCATTCTTTGCCTTTAGTTAGTATTTGGATGGTCTTCTTTGTTTGCTATGATTTTATTTTCTCTGGTGACATCTTTTTAGCCTTAGGAGTGCTTCCCTCTAGACTCCGTTTAAGATATCCTGTAGTGGTGGTTTATGAGAGGCAAACTCTTTCAACTTTCCTTTGTCTGGAAGTTGTTTAATCCCTCCATCATATTTAAATGATAATTGTACTGGATACAATATTCTTGGTTCGAGGCCCTTCTGTTTCATTACATTAAATATATCATGCCATTCTATTCTGGCCTGTAAGGTTTCTGTTGAGAAGTCTGATGATAGTCTGATGGGTTTTCCTTTGTCGGTGATCTTTTTTCTCTCTCTAGCTGCCTTTAAAACTCTGTCTTTATCTTTGACCTTTGCCATCTTTATTATTATGTGTCTTGGTGTTGTCTTCTTTTAGTCCCTTGTGTTGGGAGTTCTGTGGGCTTCCGTGGACTGTGAGACTATTTCCTTCCCCAGTGTGGGAAAGTTTTCAGCAATTTCTTCAAAGACACTTTCTATCCCTTTTTCTCTCTCTTCTTCCTCTGGTGCTCCTATAATGCGAATATTGTTCCGTTTGGATTGGTCACACAGTTCTCTCAATATTCTTTCATTCTTAGAGATCCTTTTTTCTCTCAGTACCTCAGCTTCTTTGTATTCCTCTTCTCTGGTTTCTATTTCATTTATCGTCTCCTCCACCGTATCCAATCTGCTTTTAATACCGTCCATTGTGTTCTTCAAGGATTGGATCTCCAACCGGATTGAATATCTTTCCTACCTCCTTGAGCATGTTCATGATTTTTATTTTGAACTCCCTTTCAGGGAGAGTCATAAGGTCCATATCATTTAAATCTTTCTCAGGAGTTGTATTCATAATTTTACTCTGGACCAGGTTCCTTTGGCATTTCATATTTGTGTATGGAGCCCTCTAGTGCCCAGAATCTCTACTCTCTGGAGCTGCTCAGCCCCTGAAGCAATGTCAGGGATTGTAGGGGAGTGGTATTGGTGGCCTCGGGGGAGGAAAGGGCTGTTTCCTGGTTCCTGGCTGCTATGCCTGTCACCAGTGTCTGAACCAGGTTTAAGCCTCTGTGCTTTGCCTTTTTAGTTGCTGTAGACAGATCTTCCCTCTGGCTGGCCTAACACCAGGGAAGGGTTTCCAGTATGCAAGCCTAGTGGGCCTGGCCAGGCGAAAGCTGCACTAGTCTGCCTGTCACAGAAGGGGTTCTTGGAACTGTGTAGGCAGCCAGGGATCTGGCACACCTGAAGATCAGAAAACTCCCAATCTGCTGGGCAGAGTACCCCTGGACAATTTTGTCTACCTGTCCTTTCTCCTGAGCAGTAAGCTCTGTGCAGTGCTTGCCCCCTTAGCAGGCCTCTTGCTAAGGTCTTCTTTGTTAGGAAGTCTCTGAGACTGCCTGCCTTTCTTTTGTCCCAGAGCAGCTGGGTATGGATCCCTGATTTCACAAGCAGCTGGAATCTTAGTCTCTCCGTCTCTCCAGGAACTCTGCCTGTCTTAGCTTTCCAAGCTCCTAATTACAAGAGTATCATGCAAGCACCATGAAATGTAGGTTTGTGCTCACAGAGTAGATCTCCAGAGTTAGGTATTCAGCAGTCCCAGCTGTCCACCCGCTCTCTGCTCTGTTCCTGTTCCACCCGCTCTCTGCTCTGTTCCTGTTCCTTCTGCCGGTGAGCTGGCGTGGGGGAAGGGCTTGGATCCCGCAGGACCACAGCTTTAGTACGTTACCGTTTTCTGTGAGGGCTGCTCTTGTCTCCAGGTGTATGCAGTTTGTTGCCGTCCTCTTTCCTGTTGCTCTTTCAAGAGTAGTTGCAGTAGCTTTATTTTCACATTATATGCGGTTTTAGGAGGAAGCCTCTGTCTCACCTCTCACGCCGCCATCTTTAATCCTCGCATTCTTCAAACTCTAATGGGCCTCATTTTTCTTCCTTTTCTAGTTTCATTAATTGTGAGTTTAGACTGTTCATTTGAGATTGTTCTTCTTTCCTGAGGTAAGCCTGTATTGCAATATACTTCCCTCTTAGCACAGCCTTCGCTGCATCCCACATACTTTGCGGTGTTTCATTATTGTTGTCATTTGTCTCCATATATTGCTTGATCTCTGTTTTTATTTGGTCATTGATCCATCGATTATTTAGGAGCATGTTATTAAGCCTCCATGTGTTTGTGGGCTGTTTCATTTCCTTGTGAAATTTATTTCTAGTTTCATACCTTTGTGATCTGAGAAGCTGGTTGGTACAATTTCAGTCTTTTTTAATTTACTGAGGTTGTTTTTGTGGCCTAGTATATGATCTGTTCTTGAAAATGTTCCATGTGCACTTGAGAAGAACGTGTATCCTGTTGCTTGTGGATGAAGTGATCTGTAGATGTCCTTTAGGTCCATCTGTTCTAATATGTTGTTCAGTGCCTCTGTCTCTACTTATTTTCTGTCTGGTTGATCTGTCCTTTGGAGTGAGTAGTGTGTTGAAGTCCCCTAAAATCGATGCATTGAATTCTAGTTCCCCCTTTATTTCTGTTAGTATTTGTTTCACATATGTAGGTGATCCTGTTTTGGGTGCATAGATATTAATAATAGTTATAGCCTCTTGTTGGACTGACCCTTTTATCATTATGTAATGTCCTTCTTTGTCCCTTGTTACTTTCTTTGTTTTGAAATCTTAATTTGTCTGATACAAGTACTGTAACTCCTGCTTTTTTCTCCCTATTAGCTGCATGAAATATCTTTTTCCATCCCTTCACTTTCAGTCTGTGTATGTCTTTGGGTTTGAAGTGAGTCTCTTGTAGGCAGCATATGGATGGGTCTTGTTTTTTTTCCATTCAGTGACTCTATGTCTTTTGATTGGTGCATTCAGACCATTTACATTTAGGGTGATTATCGATAGGTATGTACTTATTGCCATTGCAGGCTTTAGATTTGTTGTTACCAAAGGTTCAAGCATAATTCCCTTACTATCTAACAGTCTAATTTAACACACTTTGTATGTTATTACAAACACAACCTAAAGGTTCTTTTTCTTTTCCTCCTTTTTCTTCCTCCTCCATTCTTTATATGTTAAGTATCATATTCTGTACTCTTTTTCTATCCCTGGATTAATTTTGGGGGTAGTTGATTTGATTTTGCATCTGCTTAGTAATTAATTGTTCTACTTTGCTGTGGTTTTATTTCCCCTGGTGACATCTATTTAGCCTTAGGAATACTTTCATCTAAAGCAGTCCCTCCAAAATGCACTGTAGAGGTGGTTTGTGGAAGGTAAATTCTCTCAGCTTTTGCTTATCTGAAAATTGTTTAATCCCTCCTTCAAATTTAAATGATTACCTAGCCGGGTAGAGTATTCTTGGTTAAAGGCCCTTCTGCTTTATTGCATTAAGTATATCATTCCACTCCCTTCTGGCCTGTAAGGTTTCTGTTGAGAAATATGATGATAGCCTGATGGGTTTTCCTTTGTGTGTGATCTGTTTTCTCTCCCTAGCTGCTTTTAAAAGTCTATCTTTATCTTTGATCTTTGCCATTTTAATTATTATACGTCTTGATGTTGTCTTCCTTGGTTCCCTTGTGTTGGGAGATCTGTGCAGCTCCATGGCTTGAGAGACTATCTCCTGCCCCAGATTGGGGAAGTTTCCAGCAAGTACCTCCTCAATAACACCGTCTATCCCTTTTTCTCTCTCTTCTTTTTCTGGTACCCCTATAGTGCGGACATTATTCCATTTGGATTGGTCACACAGTTCTCTCAATACTCTTTCATTCTTAGAGATCCTTTTTTCTTTCTGTGCCTCAGCTTCTTTGTATTCCTCTTCTCTAATTTCCATCCCATTTACCGTCTCTTCTACTACATCTACTCTGCTTTTAAATCCATCCATTGTATGTTTCGTTTCAGATATGGAATTTCTTAATGATTGAATCTCCGTCTTAAATTCGTCCTTGAATTCTTGAATATTTTTCTGTACCTCCATGAGCATGTTTATGATTTTTATTTTAAACTCTCTTTCAGGAAGATTGGTGAGTTCAGTTTCATTTGGCCCTTTTTCTGGAGTTTGTGATATTTTGGTCTGAACCAGATTCCTTTGACATTTCATCATTCTATGTGGTGCCCTCTAGTGCCCAGAAGCTCCAGTCTCTGGAGCTGCTCAGCCCCTAGAGTGAGGTTGGGGGTCGTAGGGGAGTGGCGCTGGTGTCTTGGGAAGGAAAGAGCTGTTTCGTGATTCCCTGCTGCAGTGCCTGTCTCTGGTATCAGAGCCCGTGGGCCAAGCACACAGGTGTAAGCCTCTGTGCTTGGCATCTCTAGCTGTTGTAGGCGGCACCTCCAGCTGGCCTGACACCAGCGCAATGACTGCTGGGTTGCGAGTAGGTGCTGGCAGGCCAGGAGGAAGGTGCAGCAGGCTGTGTGTCACAGTGAGGGGCCTCGGAGCTGACTAGGCAGCCAGGGGTATGGGGCGTCTGAAGCTCCTCAAATTTCCCAACCCACTGGGCAGAGTGCGCCCAGACAACCTTGTCCAGCTGTCCCTTCTCCCTTGCAGCAAGCTCCATGCAAACCCTACCCCCTCAGCTGCCCTCTCGCTGGTAGGAAGCCTCTCAGAGTACCTGCCTTTCCTTTGTCCCAGAGTGGCCAGATGTGGATCCCCGTCCTCCACAAATGGCTGGAATCTTTCTCAAGCACTCTGCCTTCACAGCTCCCCATCCTTCAAAGCACCACACAGTGCAGGTTTCTGCTCACAAAGGAGATCTCCATGGCTAGGTGTTCAGCAGTCCCAGGCTTCCACCCCCTTCCCACTCCATTTCTCTTCCTCACACCTGTGAGCTGGGGTGGGGGAGGGGCTCAGGTCCTGCCGGATCAAGGCTTTCGCATGTTACCCTGTTTCATGACGTCTGTTCTGTTCATGAGGTCTGTATGCAGTCTGGTGCAGCCTTCTTTCCTGTTGCTGTTTTAGGGCTAGTTGTATTAACTATATTTTCACACTATATGTGCTTTTGGGAGGAATTCTCTGTCTCACCTCTCACACTGCCATCTTGAATCCACTATGTGTCAATTTACTTTAAGCAACATAAGTACGTGTATATTCCCATTTCTCTCTGGTAAGTGAGGCTACATTTCACAAGATTCAAGCCCCAAGCCTTTAAATTTTCTATGATCCCACAGATCTATAAGTTTGTCATGACTGTCCTCCCCTTGCACCACTCTAAGATGATCCTATCAAGTATGGTCATTAATTGCTTTTAAGTGCAAAAAATAATCAGTAAACAGAAAGAAATTCCTTCTCTAAAGAACTTCTATCAAAGTAAAACTAAAGGTCAAAAAGTCAAGTTAATATGGGGTTTTTGAGTTTATAAGTGATAAGGAACCCTGACAAGAAACATCACAGTGCTGATTGCTACTACCATGTTTTCACTTTCCATTACAGTTGTTTATATTATTTTCGTGGGATTTCAGTGAAGTTATCAAGGTTTTTATAATAGTCAAATTAAAAAAACAAAATCCCTTGAAATGCCAATACAAAGAAAAGTGTCAGAACATGGAAAATGTTTTAGACAAGTTGACAACATATATTCTTTGTTCATTTCTTTTTTCGAGAGAAGTTCCATTTTATTCACACCCACATGTGTAATACACTGAATAAAATACAACCAATTATCATATGGGAATAAAAAAGAAAAGCTGCCTCCAGAAAACTCATCCACACTATTCCTGATATCTCAGTGCATTTGGCAAATAAAAACATTTTGAAACATTAAAAAAAAAGGGGGGGAACATCTTCAACCTGATATAAAAAAGCTACAGTACCCAAAAAATGAAAAGCAGGGCCTTAAACAACCCATTATATTGTTCACAGCAGCATTATTCACAACAGTCAAAAAGTAGAAACCACACAAAGTCCATCAACAGATGAATGGATAAAGAAAATGTATTCTCTCATACAATGGAATATTTCTCAGCCATAAAAAGGAATTCAGTTCTGATATATACAACGACTCAGATAAGCCTTGAAAAATCATGCTAAGTGAAAGAAGTCAGACACAAAAGGGCAAATACTGTATGATTCAACTTATGTAAAATACCTAAAGTAGGCAAATTCATAGAGACAGAAAGTAGATTAGCGGTCCCCAAAGGAGGAGTAATGAGCACTTGCTTAATGGGAACAGAGTCTGTCTGTGTTGATGGAAGGATGTTAGAAATAGATGTGGCGATGGCTGCAGATACTGTGATTATACTTAATGCCACTGAACTGGACACTTAAAAATGCTTAAATGGCAGTATTTTTGTTTACATTTTACCACAATTAAAACAAAGCAGCCAGGAGACTTCCGTGAAGATGGCAACGTGAGCAGTGCGGCAGAAATCTCCCAACACTATTTATCCACAAAAACACAGCAAATACAACTATTCCTAAAAGAGAGACCAGAATACACAGTAAAGTGCACAGCGTGCAGCTACACCTGAGAGGACTTGGCACCCCGCGAGGCGGGTAAGATATGGAGCAGCGACGCGGCGGGACCCGAGCGCTCACCTACGCCAGTGCACCGGCGGGAAGAGAGGATTCAGAGATGGGAGGGAGTGCAAGTACAGGCCCGCGAAATAAACAGTCCCGGTGATCTGCGCGGGTAGCGCTGACACACATCATGCAGTGTAGCGGATATTGGAAAGACAGAAGGTGCAGGATCCGAGCGGGAATCGTGCCGGGGGCTTGCAGCCAGCTCAGGGAAGGAAAAAAAAAAAGAAAAGCGTGCAATTTTTTCAGCAGTCTTAAAGAGACAGGAGCCCAGCGGAGGACCGGATCGCCATGGCACACTCAGCCCAGCAGCCTGGGAGTCCTGGGGAGCTTCAGACCCCTTAGCTGGCGACTGGGAAAGGGTGGCCGCACTTAGACTTCACACAGAGCTCAACAGCCTCCCATTCATTCCCACCCCGGCCAGAGCTATAAAGGGCCCTGCGAAGTGGCGTGGCCACGACTCTGGAATAGTGGAGCAACAGCACCACCTACAGCATCCCCACAGAATCCACTCCCGGTGGGCGTTTTTTTGTTGTTTTCTTTTGTTTTTTGTTTTATCTTCTCTTTCTTTTTTCTTTTCTTTTTTTTTCTTTCTTTCTATCTGTTTTTTTTTTACTTTTTAAAGTCATAAAGAACCCAGCTGACATATGTGGCAACTACCAGCAACCACTTCTATAGCCATGAAAAGACAGAGGAATATGGTACAGACAAATCTCCAGAACCAGACAACCCCAGAGACAGAACCTGAAGGGATGGACATGCACAGTCTTCCTGAAAAAGAATTCAGAATAAAAGTCATAACCATGCTGACGGATCTACAGAGAAGAAATGTGCAAGAGCTGAGGGAGGAAGTGAGGGAAGTGAGGAAAGACTATGCAGAAATCAGACAAGCCATCGATGGGCTTAACAGCAGACTGGATGAGATGCAAGAGACTGTTAATGTAATAGAAATCAGAGAACAGGAATACAGAGAAGCTGAGGCAGAGAGAGATAAAAGGATCTCTAGGAATGAAAGAATATTAAGAGAACTTTGTGACCAATCCAAACAGAACAATATTTGCATTATAGGAGGACCAGAGGAAGAAGAGAGAGAAAAAGGGATAGAAAATGTCTTTGAAGAAGTAATTGTTGAAAACTTTCCCACGCTGGGGAAGGAAATAGTCTTGCAGTCCATGGAAGCCCACAGAACTCCTAACATAAGGGACCCAAGGAAGACAACACCAAGACACATAATAATTAAGATGGCAAAGGTCAAAGATAAAGACAGGTATTAAAGGCAGCAAGAGAGAGAAAAAAGATCACCTACAAAGGAAAATCCATCAGACTATCATCAGACTTCTCAACAGAAACCTTACAGTCCAGAAGAGAATAGCATGATATATTTAACGTAATGAAACAGAAGGGCCTCGAACCAAGAATATTGTATCCAGCACGATTATCATTTAAATATGACGGAGGGATTAACCAATTTCCAGGCAAACAAAAGTTGAGAGAGTGTGCCTCTCATAAACCACCTCTACAGGATTTCTTAAACGGACTGCTCTAGAGGGAAGGACCCCTAAGGTTAAAAAGATGTCACAAGAGAAAATAAAATCATACCAAAGAAAGCAGACCATCGAAATACTAACTAAAGGCAAAGAATAAAACACCTAGTATATAAAGAATGGAGGAGGAAGAATAAGAAGGGAGAGAAATAAAGAAACATCAGACAGTGTTTACAATAACTTAACAAGAAAGTTAGATTCTTAGATAGTAAAGAAACAGCCCTTGAACCTTTGGTAGCCACAAATCTAAAGCCAGCAATTGCAATAAGTACATATCTATCAATAATCACCCTAAATGTAAATGGACTGAATGCACCAATCAAGACACAGAGTAACAGAATGGATAAAAAAGCAAGACCCATCTATATGCTGCTTACAAGAGACTCACCTCAAACCCAAAGATATACACAGACTAAAAGTGAAGGGATGGAAAAAGATATTTCATGCAAACAACAAAGAGAAAAAAGCAGGTGTTGCAGTACTTGTATCAGACAAAATAGACTTCAAAACGAAGAAAGTAGCAAGAGATAAAGAAGGACATTACATAATGATAAAGGGGTCAGTCCAACAAGAAGACATAACCATTATAAATATACATGCATCCAACACAGGAGTGCCAGCATACGTGAAACAAATACTAACAGAATTAAAGGAGGAAATAGAAAGCAGTGAATTCATTTGAGGAGACTTCAACACACCACTCACTCAAAAGGACAGATCAACCAGGCAGAAAATAAGTAAAGACACAGAGGCACTGAACAACACACTAGAACAGATGGACCTAACAGATATCTACAGAACTGTGCACCCAAAAGCAGCAGGATACACATTCTTCTCAAGTGCACACGGAACATTTCCCAGAATAGACCACATACTAGGCCACAAAAGAACCTCAGTAAATTCAAAAATATTGAAAACTTACCAACCAACTTCTCAGATCACAAAGGTATAAAACTAGAAATAAATTTCAGAAAGAAATCAAAAAGGCTCACAAATACATGGAGACTTAACAACATTCTCCTAATAAATCAATGGGTTAATGACCAAATCAAAACAGAAATCAAAGAATATATGGAGACTAATGACAACAACAACACAAAGCCACAACATCTGTGGGACGCAGCAAAGGCAGTTCTAAGAGGAAAGTATATTGCAATCCAGGCCTATTTAAAGAGGGAAGAACATTCCCAAATGAACAGTCTAAAGACACAATTACTGAAATTGGAAAAAGAAAAACAAATGAGGCCCAAAGTCACGAGAAGGACGGACATAATAAATATCAGAGAAGAAATAAATAAAATTGAGAATAAAACAATAGAAAAAATCTATGAAACCAATAGCTGGTTCTTTGAGAAAATAAACAAAATAGATAAACCCCTAGCCAGACTCATTAAGAGAAAAAGAGAATCTACAAACATAAACAGAATCACAAATGAGAAAGGAAAATTAACGACGGACCCCACAGAAATACAAAGAATTATAAGAGAATATTATGAGCATCTGTATGCTAACAAGCTACAAAACATAGAAGAAACGGACAAGTTCTTAGAAAAATACACCTTCCAAGACTGACCAAGTAAGAAACAGAAAAACTAAACAGACCAATCACCAGCAACGAAATTGAATCGGTAATCAAAAAACTACACAAGAACAAAACCCCCGGACGTGATGGATTCACCTCTGAATTCTACCAGACATATAGAGAAGAAATAACACCCATTCTCCTTAAAGTTTTTCAAAAAATAGAAGAGGAGGGAATACTTCCAAACTCTTTCTATGAAGCCAGCATCACTCTAATACCAAAACCGGGCAAAGACCTCACCAAAAAAGAAAATTACAGACCAATATCCCTGATGAACATAGATGCAATAATACTCAACAATATATTAGCAAACCGAATTCAAAAATATATCAAGAGGATCATACACCAGGATCAAGTGGGATTCATCCCAGGGATGCAAGGATGGTACAACATTCGAAAATCCATCAACATCATCCACCACATCAAGAAAAAGAAGAACAAAAACCACATGATCATCTCCATAGATGCTGAAAAAGCATTTGACAAAATTCAGCATCCATTCATGATTAAAACTCTCAACAAAATGGGTATAGAGGGCAAGTACCTCAACATCATAAAGGCTATATATGACAAACCCACAGCTAACATCATACTTAACAGCGAGAAGCTGAAAGCTTTTCATCTAAGATCGGGAACAAGACAGGGGTGCCCACTCTCTCCACTGCTATTCAACATAGTAGTGGAGGTCCTAGCCATGGCAATCAGACAAAACAAAGACATACAAGGCATCCAGATTGGTAAAGAAGAAGTCAAATTGTCACTATTTGCAGATGACATGATACTGTACATAAAAAACCCTAATGACTCCACTCCAAAACTACTAGAACTAATATCTGAATTCAGCAAAGTTGCAGGATACAAAATTAACACACAGAAATCTGTTGCTTTCCTATACACTAACGATGAACTAACAGAAAGAGAAATCAGTAAAACAATTCCATTCACAATTGCATCAAAAAGAATAAAATACCTAGGAATAAACCTAACGGAGGAAGTGAAAGACCTGTACTCTGAAAACTACAAGACGCTCCTAAGAGAAATTAAAGAGGACACTAACAAATGGAAATGCATCCCATGCTCTTGGCTAGGAAGAATAAATATTGTCAAAATGGCTATACTACCTAAAGCAATCTACAGATTCAACGCAATCCCTATCAAACTACCAACAGCTTTCTTCAATGAACTCGAACAAATAATTCTAAAATTCATATGGAACCAGAAAAGACACCGAATAGCCAGAGCAATCCTGAGAAGGAGGAATCAAACAGGGGGAATTACGCTCCCTGACTTCAGGCTCTACTACAAAGCCACAGTAATCAAGACAATTTGGTATTGGCACAAAAACAGACCCACAGACCAGTTGTACACAATAGAAAATCCAAACATTAACCCAAACATATACAGTTAATTAATATTTGATAAAGGAGCCTTGGATATACAATGGGGAGATGACGGCCTGTTCAGCAGCTGGTGTTGGAAAAACTGGACAGCTACATGTAAGAGAATGAAACTGGACTGTCTAGCCCCATACACAAAGGTAAACTCAAAATGGATCAAAGACCTGAATGTAAGTCATGAAACCATAAAACCCTTAGAAAAAAACATAGGCAAAAATCTCTTGGACATAAACATGAGCGACTTCTTCATGAACATATCACCCCAGGCAAGGGAAACAAAAGCAAAAATGAACAAGTGGAACTATATCAAGCTGAAAAGCTTCTGTACAGCAAAGGACACCATCAGTAAAACCAAAAGACATCCTACAGTATGGGAAAATATATTCATAAATGATGCATCTGAAAAGGGGTTGACATCCAAAATATATAAAGAACTCACGCACCTTAACAAACAAAAAGCAAATAATCCAATTAAGAAATGGGCAGAGGACATGAATAGACACTTCTCTAAAGAAGTAATTCAGATGGCCAACAGGCACATGAAAAGATGCTCCACATCACTAATCATCAGAGAAATGCAGATTAAAACCACAATGAGATATCACCTCACACCAGTGAGGATGGCCAACATCCAAAACACAAACAACAACAAATGTTGGCGAGGATGTGGAGAAAAGGGAACCCTCCTACACTGCTGGTGGGAATGCAGATTAGTTCAACCATTGTGGAAAGCAGTATGGAGGTTCCTCAAAAAACTCAAAATAGAAATACCATTTGACCCAGGAATCCCACTCCTAGGAATTTACCCTAAGAATGCAGCAGCCCAGTTTCAAAAAAACAGATGCACCCCTATGTTTATTGCAGCACTATTTACAATAGCCAAGAAATGGAAGCAACCTAAGTGCCCATCAGTAGATGAATGGATTAAGAAGATGTGGTACATATACACAATGGAATATTATTCAGCCATAAGAAGAAAACAAATCCTACCGTTTGCAACAACATGGATGGAGCTAGAGGGTATTATGCTCAATGAAATCAGCCAAGCCGAAAAAGACAATATCAAATGATTTCACTCATAAGTGGAGTATAAGAACAAAGAAAAAAAAAACTGAAGGAACAAACAGCAACAGACTCACAGAACCCAAACGGACTAATAGTTACCAAAGGGAAAGGGACTGGGGAAGATGGGTGGGAAGGGAGGGATAAGAGGGTAAAGGGGGCATTACAATTAGCAGAAGTAATGTTAGGGGGGCATGGGGAGGCCTATACAACTCAGAGAAGACAAGTAGTGATTCTATAGCATCTTACTGTGCTGATGGACAGGGCTGGTGGGTGGGACCTGATGAAGGGGATAGTTTAATCACCATGGTATTGCACATGTAATTGTAGATTAATGACACCAAAAGAAATTATAAAAAAAAAACTAAAACTAAAACAAAAACACAGCAGCCTTAGGTTCCTCCCTGAAGAGGATGTTGGTGGCCAGGGGTGCCAGGGATCTGGAACCCAGCGATACTCAGGATAAAGCCACAGACATGGGCACGAGCAGCATGGTGTGGCTGCCTCAAGTGCTGAAGGGCAAGGACTGTGGCCTGGCCACTGATAAGCCCCTGGTCCTGGAAGAGGACGGCACCACGGTGGGCAAAGATGATTACTTCCTGTGTCTATCTCCCAACACTGAATGTGTAGACTTGGCTGGTAATGGGAAGTGGACATACAGCAATGCAGATAGAGATGCAGCTTGGATTTCCAGGAGTCCTTTAATGTAGATGAAACTGACAGTGGGGCAGGATTTAAGTGGAAGAACGTGGCCAGGCAGCTGAAAGAAAATCTATCCAGCATCCTCCTCCTGGGAGAGGATGACCTCCAAGTGCTCATTAATGTGCCGTGTTCAGACCTGGCTCAAGAACTGTGCCAAAGTCCAGAACACCCTCCAGCAGGTCCTTGAGCAGAGAAAGGAAGCCCATCAGTCCAAGCAGCTCTTGGAGCTTTACCTCCAGACTTTGGAAAAGGAAGGCAGCATCCTGTCCAAGCAGCAAAGGTGCAACCTGACAAGATGGATGCTGCTGACACAGGTATTAGCAGAGAGGACTCCTCCGGAATTGAACTTACAAGCCAGACCCTCACTGCGCTGAGGAGAGGCCTGCTCCAGAGCTGGGTTTCTCCAGTCAGTATTTGGAGGTGGTTATCAGGAGAGACCCCAAAACACTGGGTATTGCTTTGAACTGGGACATAAGGAAGATGGAAACTGTTAAACAGGCCTGTAATCAGGAACTTAGCCATGCCTCCAGCAGATAGAGCTTGCATTCTCTAAGGGCTATTTTCAGCAAGGAAGAATTCACTGCCTAGAGAAGTACAGAATCCTAAAGGAGCCAAACAAGCCCACATGACTGTGGCAAGACAACGCCAAGGAAAACCTTGTACCCTTGTTTTTTATTATCAGTAAATACCTCCAGCCTAATTATATTAGCTGCTTAACTACTCTACCCCATCTTAGAGCACGTTCTCCTGGAACAGGCAGGAAGACTAGTCCCACAGCCCTTCCAGAAAAGCAACTCCAGGGCTCACTGTATGCCCTTCACCTACTTTGAATGACATAGCTGCACCAACAGTATCCCACCTCTTTTAATTATGTGTTCTTATGTTCTCTGTTCAAAAATTGTCAAGGCTATAAAAAGACATTGTCATATATCAGACTCACTATCTTTGTTAGAACTGCAGAATTTTAATCACAAATAATAGTAGAGAAGGTGACATAAAAGAGTGCTGCTTAGGGCCACAAACTTGTTTCTCAATTTAATGAACTTTTTTGTTTGTTTAAAGGCACATATTAAGTTTGTAGACCACAAGGACAGAGGGAGAGTCTAATTCACCATTTCTAATATCTAATTCAGTATTGTCAAATTTTATCTGTTACCACTGTGAAACTCTTTTCAGTTCCCTAGTATGTTTTATCAATAGGGGGTAAAAAGGTCTTTAAATCGATCTCCACGCATTATGACTCCAAGTCTCTCCAGGTGCAGAGTGGAGGCTTCTGGTTTATGCACCTCCTATCTCTGTACAAACTTGTCCTTCAGGTTTTGTAATCTACAATACAGCCTCCTTGCAGGGAAAGGATTTGGGGGGGCAATGGGAAGCCTGTAGCGAGCATCATATCTAATGGTAAAAGACTGAATGCTTTCCTCCTAAGATCAGGAACAAGGCAAGGACCTCCAGCCTCACTGCATGTACTGTACATCGTGATGGAGGGCCTGGCCAGTGCAAAGTCCATGAAGAAGAAATTAGACATCCTAATTGGAAAGGAAATGTGCAACTGTCCTTATTTACAGGCAACCAATTTGTAAAATACTACTAGAACTAATAGAAGAGTTTAGCAAAGTTACAGTATGTAAGACCAGTATATAAAAATTAATGTTTCTATATAATTACAACAACCTATTGGAAATTGATATTTTAAAAGTATAATTTACTATAAAGCATTAAAAAATATGATAAACAGGAATAAAGCTGACAAAAGATGTATAAGACTTTTATGCTAAAAACTATAAAATATTGCTGAAAGTCAAGACCTACATTAATGGAGAGATATACTGTTTGTGAATCAGAGGACACAGTGAGTATTATGATGTCACTTCCACCCAAGTTTATCTATAGATTCAACCTTAATCAATATCTTCATAGTTTCTTTTTTTTAATTTAAAAGCTAACAGGCTGATTCTAAAGTTCATAGAAAGTACAAAGCACCTAGAATAGCCAAAGTACCTTTGAAAGAGAAGAATGAAGTGGGAGGACTAAGAGCGCCTGACTCCATGGCTCATCATAAAAGCTGTTGGCATGCAGGTAAACAGTATGTCAGTGGGCAGAACAGAATCCAAAAGCAGACCCAGACACACAAGGCGACATGCTTCCAGAAATGCGGAGGCAGCTTGGTGAAGAAAGGATAGTGTTTTCCTCAAATGGTGCTAGGACAATTGGATATCCAATTGGGATATTTGGATACCCGAAAAAAGGTGAGCATCAACCCATACTTTGAACTATATGCAAAAATTAACTGAAAATGGATCATAATTCAAAAACCTAAAACCTAAAACTATAAAACTTCTAGAACAAAACAGAGCAGAAAATCTGTTTTCTTGAATTAGATAAAGGTGTTTTTATATATGGGGCATTAAAAGAAAGCACTATCTATAAGAGAAAAACATTGATAAATTGAACTTCCTCAAAATTAAGTCTCCTGCTCTTCCAAAGACACTATTAAGAGAATGCAAAGATAAAACAGTTACAGAGAATAGAGAAGAGGCCAGAGGGATCCATGTGATGACAGATTAGAGTTGGAGGTATCGTATGGAGACACATGTGGAGATGTAAATGCATGAGGACCTCACACACGTCTTCCTTTGCTCTCTCAGCCAAGAGGGCCTAGAAGCAGTGAGAGCCCAGGAGCAGTGAGTGCACGTGACACCAGCTCTGGGTTTCTAATAGCATTTTCCACTACAAGGAACCAGAGCTCATTAGAGACCCAGCCAATCCTTGGGCTGGTGCAGGGAATGTACAAGACGCAGTGCCACAAGTGCGGGCATGCTGGAGGGGACACAGGGAGACAGTGGGGCATGTGACAGGACACAGGACACAGGCCACTGGATGAGCTCCAGTGGCCAAAGCTGGAGCAATTTGAGCAACAAAATAAAGTCATATTCGTTATAATCAAAAGTGAATACTCCCAAGCCCATATTCATATAAATGAATGATTAGATAGGTATCCCCCATGGAGCAGAATTACAAATAATGTAGATAGATGGTCACCATCAGGCAGGGAGAGCATAACTCCCACCATCGTGTGGGCTAGGCATAGGGACTTCCTTCCAGAGAGCACAGGATGAAGGGGAATGAGGGCTCCACACCAGCAGCCCCAGGTTATTCCATGCAGGGTGGGAGCCATGCCCAAATCAGCCCCATAAGGGAGTCCCTCCACTTGCTCAGGATCGCGGATCCCTGAAGGCAGCCCTTTAACAGCCAGATGCTGTGCCAGAGGGTCATGAACTGGCTGGCTGCGCTCCCCACTGTGCAGGGGCACCTTCCTGCCCACCTCCAGCACTCGGAGAGCTGGCCTTCTGGTTGGCGGTGCCCAGAAGGGTCCCAGCACCTCCCCTGGCCACATGGGCCACATGCTCTCCCACGGGCCACCTGTACAGGCACACACCCTGTCAGGGATGGGGTGAACAGGAAGCAGTCCCTTGTAGGGCACCGGAGCAGGGCATCGGCCTGGTGGCCCTGTCTCCCCTCGAGGAATCCAGCAGGGATATCAGCCATTCCCAGCTGGCCAGGGCCTGCTCATGGCCACATCGGGACCCCGTGGGCACACTCTCCTGGCTTCGTGCCCCGTCCTTATCCTCTGTTTGCTCCCCAGTGACACAGCACATGAGAGAGCTCCTGGAAAGGAACGCTAAGAAGAAGTCCAAGTTGAGAAAGAAACCCAAGCCCTATGTTGAGGAGCCGGATGGTAGGGCCTCCCCCCGCAGCCCCTTCGCTGCGTGCACACAGCTCTGCTCTCCGGCCTCGGCCGCCTGGCCTCCTCTCTCTAACTGCTTCTGGGCTGGGAGGTGGCGGGGCATGGCACTAACCATCAGGCATGCAGCCTTCTGAGCCGGCTAGAGGCCCCAGGTTACTGACAGGGCTCCGGGGAGAGGCCACACACCTGCCCTGTGCCTTTCCCATGGTCCTCAGAACAATTTACAACTTGCATGCTTGGCTCTTGGCAGGGAGGGGTGTGAGGACATTGGCTGAGGCTACAGGAGGCACCCCAGGTGAGTGAGGGTGAGGAGTGCCCTGTGGAAAGCACTGCCTGGCTGACCTCCACTCCAGGCCGCCTCTGGAGCAGGGGGCATAGCCTGGCTTTGCTTCCCTAGTGGGACCCCTAGCACAGACCAGGGGCTTCTTGACCTACCCACAATCCCTGCCCTTCTCCTGGGCCCTGACTCAAGGCCCCCACCCCAGTCCAAGCTCTAGGGAAGCCCTGTCAACCAAAGCTGTACCCTCCCCACTGGGGAGAGTTGGTGATCCCACTGCTGCCACGGCTGCTTCCCCTCCTGGCCACTTCCCCCAACCCTTGCACATCTCGTCCTCAGCCCCTGCCCAACACCTTTTCTTCTCAGACCCTCAACCTCAACACCCCTTGCTCTAGAAGGCTTTCTCCAGGGCTGCATTGTACCCTTGACAGGAGAGGGGCAACTGTGCTCCAGGATTCCAAGCTGTCCTCAGGCCGTCCCCATCTGGGACAGGAGTAGAAAGAGCTCTGAGCTCCTGCCTGAGGCTGTCCACCAAAGTCCTGTCACAGCAGCAGGGGGCATCTGGGGAGGGCCAGGCACAACACTGCAGCCAGGTGGAGGAGGAAACTGGACCTCCAGGACCCCGCAGGTCAGCGCTGAGGCGGCACGTTCTGGACACCCCGGGAAACCTGAGGCTTGCCCCCTCAGAAGCGCCAGGCCCCATGGTGGGCACAGCAGCATAGACTCTGGGGGAGCTGCCTCTGTTGGTCCCTCCAGAGGCCACTGTCTCCCTCACACCATAAAATCAGGTACGCGTGCTCTGGTGAGGCCAGGACAGGGCAGTGGGCTTGGAGCAGAGCACCCCACACCTCCACGAGGGTTTCCTTGGGCTGGCTATGGACACTGCCCATCCCTGAGAGTGCTCAGCAAACAACCAGGAGTCCAGGGCCTAGAGGCTGTCGGCCCCTACTCTGCCCACAGAAGCTGTGACGTCAGCAGCCATGTTGCCTTTACCAGGTACAGGACTCTGAGGTCTGCCCTTCACGGGCACCTGAGACAGATGCTGTCCTCCCCATCCTACCCAGCAGGACATGGAGCCTGTATCATGCCCACGGTCTCTGGCTGAGAGTGTCAGCCTCGGCCTGGGCCCTCAGACCCAGCCTGCTGGGGAGGCCAGCCTGGGCCAGGACAAGGGGCAGAGGGTGCACACCCCAGGGAAGGCTAAGCATGCCCCAGTATGGCAGTGAGTCAGTCCCAGGCTCCTGCTGCCTGCCGCATGCCTTTTTGGGCTCTCAGTGGTCAGAGTCAGCCCAGACCTTATTTGCTAAAGCACCTGCTCCCCAAACAAGGGGCCACATTAGCGTATGGCAGAAGGTTCCAGGTGCTGTGCCGGGCTGGCTGATCAGGGGCTGTGGCAAGAATTCACTGCCAAGGCCTGTGGGTTCCTAAGGACCTGAAACAGATTCTAAAGTGTTTAACATCTCTGAGAAATGTTTGTTTTCATTTTTATTATTCTAAAAAAGAATCTCCTTACCACTTACAATGACAAAACTATTTTGTAATAATCAGAAATGAAAAGATTGTCATGGACCCCCAGGTCCTCAGATGTTCACCAAAAACTTAATTCCTTTAAAAGAAGACTCAGGCATTTAGACTTCAGATGGGTCCAGAGGCCTCCCTGTGGCAGGCAGCAGGTGCTGGGACAGGTGGGCTCAGCAGGGGCAAAGCTTTCCAGAGAAGGAGCCAGCCCTTATCCTAGAGGCACGTGCTCCAGCCTGGCTGTCCATCGGTGCATCTATCTGTTCCACCCGGGCCTGGGCAGCTCCTCGGGTTTGGCCTTACTGTGGGTTCTCTGTCCTGCTTCTGCTTCTCCTTCCCTTCCTTTGCCAGGCCAGGAAAGATGCTCCACGCATTTCAGATCCATCGGGTGGGATCTGCCACCCACTCGCTTCTCCTTCCCTCGTCTCTGTATCTGGAGAGCCGCCTGGGTGAGGATGGCAGCCTGGCAACCCACCAGTGACCACCAGCTGGATCTTACAGCAGGGCAGAGTTTGAGGAAGTCACCTCCCTTGAGAAAGGAGACCAGCCTCCTCCTTTCTGCCGTCAACCCTGTGGCTAAGCTCAAAGGCGTTGCCCTCCCAGGGACACCCAGGCTGAAGATACAAGGCAACCTGTCCACACTTGTCCCCGGACCTCAGCCCAGGCAGCCCTAGACAGCAAGCATGGGGCCCTGCAGGCTGAGGCCCTCTCCTAGGGCTTCCTAGAGTCCCCGACTGGAGGGAGGGCTGCAGAAGAGCTGGGTCTGATGTCAAGCCAGCCCAAAACCCCTCCCCCAGTGCTGGCCCACCACTGTGGGCACTGAGCACCTCCAGGCCTGCTGCACATGAAAATTATTCTTTTGGGGGCTTGCCAGGGCCAGCTGGGGGAGAGAGCATGGGGTTTGGAGGCTCTAGGCCAGGTCCTGTCCTGTCCTGTCTGTGTCTTCTCAGGGGGAATAGGCCTCACGCTAAGCCTGCTCTTCCTGGCCGCTGGGAGGGGTAGGTGGGTGGGCTGGCAGAAGGGTTCCTTCCCTGGCCTGGCTCCTCTGGATGTGAGAGAAGTGCCCCTTGCCTCTCCATGTGGGTTTCTGCTCCAAAGGACATAGCCTGGGAAAGTGAGGACCCACTGACCTGGGCAAGGGGTGGGCAGGAGCCTGGCCAGGCCAGCCTGGACCCCCAGAGTTCTTGAGGGAGCTGCCTCTCCTGCCCCCTTGCTGCTTTCTCTTAGTCACTGGCTGACCTGCAGCCTCTGCTCCCACACATCCATGCCAAGCCAACCAGCACCTTTTCTTTTCCAGGGGTGGCCATAAGCACATATGCCAAGTACTGTTACCACAAGCTGCAGAAGGCAGCCCTGACTGGGGCCAAGAAGGTATGAACTTCTCCCAGGACAGCAGGCAGGGGTGGACGATCTGCACTGGTGGCACCTAGACAGGGTCAAAGGAGCTGGGGATGCTTGGGTAGGCAGCCTTCATGTCCTGGAGAGGGCCCTGCTCGCCTTCAGTCAGCACACACATTTCAGGCAGGGGCGGGGAAACAGCTCACAGCACAGACGGCGCTACAGGAAACCCACCTAGGCAGTGGTCAGGGAAGCCCTTGGGCACGGCCTGTACCCCAGGTTCAGGAGCTGGTTCTGGCAAAGGGGCGTGTGCTGGGCCAGGATATCAGGTCACCAGCCCAAGAAACTGAGCACGCTTCAGCAGCGACACCAGCTGCCCCAGACCTGACACTGTCTGGTTGGAGTGGTGAGGTGCAGAGGGTGGGCATGGCCATGGGAAGGCCAAAAGACCACCCCTCCTGGAGGGGACCTTACCCCCAGCAGGCTGCCTTTGACTCAGGAGTGGCCCAGCCTTGGATTGCAGGCAGGCTCAGAAGACTACCACATGGCCCTCCACTCACATTGGGCCACCCACCCAGGCAATCCAGGACTCCTCCCCGCACTAGCAACCAGGGCTAGACACCACCCCACAGTGGAGCCTGTCCCAGGGTGGGCAGACAGGCAGGCAATCCCAGCAGTGCCCTTCGCACCACTTCCCTGACCCCAGTCAGTCGCCGGGACTTCTTACTGCCCGGTAGAGCTCAGCAGCCCCACCCCTTCCCACAGCCAGTCCCATCCTTTCTGCCCTGAGCCCAAACTCTGGCCCCTCTTGAGGATGGGAGGCCTCAGTCACACCAGATAGCTGGACCTTGTTCCCTGGCCCTGTGACATGCTACTCTTGGCCATCTTCTCCTTCTGTGTTCCCCTGCTAGTGTCTGTGCCCCTGCCTCTTCCTCCTTTTCAGCCCACCAGTCTCCAGGAAGCCCCTCTGGCCCTCCTGTGCCTGACCCTTGCCCACCTGTGTTGAAGGCAGCTGCCCCCTAAGTGTCCCTAAGCCTAGCCTCATCTCCCATTAATGCTTTGCTCCAGCCCTGCTACAGTCAGACTTGCAGAAGCTGCTGTCTGGACCGCCCCAGATTTCTCCCTCCTGCCTTGCTCCACCCTCGGGGTAAGCTCATGTGACCAATATCCACCAACCTCCCCTCTCTGTGGACCCAGTCAGCTCCCAGACTAGCCTGTCCAGGAGTCACTCCACCTTCCTCCTGTGTGACCAGTGGGGAGACTTGAAGCTTCAGGATGTTGTAGGTGGCCAAGCACAATGCCCCCCTGGTGACTCAGGGACCAGGTAGTTGGGGTTGCCCCCAGCTCTCGCTGGGCAAAAGCCAGGAGTTCACAGGGATGCAAGGACAAAGGGATAGGAGAGGGTAGCGGAGTCAGGGACGGCCCTGGGGAGTGCAGTGGGAGGGACGGCTGGGACAGAGCTGGGCTGTCCTTGCAGGGTCTGAAGAAACCCAACGTGGAGGAGATCCGGCACGCCAAGAACGCTGTGTTCAGCCCATCCATGTTTGGCAGTGCACTGCAGGAGGTCATGAGCATGCAAAAGGAGCACTACCCTGACCGGCAGCTGCCCTGGGTACAGACACGGCTGTCTGAGGAGGTGCTGGCACTCAACGGTGACCAGACAGAAGGCATCTTCAGGTGCCCTGCAACCTGGGACCTGGGTGTGGGGGCCTCAGGTGTCTCCATCGTTTATGCAGGCAGGGGCCTACTTCCATGCCCCAGCCTTGGGCAGTGGAGTCAGGAGACCGATGCCCTGCCTCAAAGCAGCCAAAGAGGCCCCCCAAGAGGCCAGCATGTGGACCAGTAGGGTCACCCTGAAGCAAATGAAAGGGCCAGGCCACTGTGCAGTTGGGTGGGCCCCGACCTTAGAAGGCAGTTCAGAGGAGTGCCCAGACCCAGTCAGGAGGGCTAGCCAGAGACAGTGCCCCTGCAGAAATGGACACCACGGGCCTGAGGAGATGCAGCCACCCTCCACCCCCAGCAAACAGCTGTCACTTGTGAATAGGGGTGATGGCTCCGGTCCCAAGAGAAGTGGTACTTGACCAGTCACCTATTGTCGTAACTCACCTATCCAGGTTCCAGGACAGCTGGGGGCACCGAGGCTTAAGGGTTTGGGTTTTAGTGGCCCTGACGAGGAAGGCATCTGCATGGGGGCGGCCAGCAGAGGGACAAGTGGCCCTGACCTCTCAGCCTTAGCAAGCCAAGCTGCTCCTCCCTGAGACCTACCTTGTGCTCTACAGAGTCCCTGGGGACATCGATGAAGTGAACGCCCTGAAGCTACAGGTGGACCAGTGGAAGGTGCCTACAGGCCTGGAGGACCCTCATGTCCCTGGTGAGCCCCCAGCCCCCTCGGGAGCAGGAGCAGGCTTGCTGCAGGCAGTTCAGACAGCTGGGCGCCCCCTACTTCCCCTAGTGTTGCCAGGGCTCCCCAGGCCATTTCCAGCACAGACATCCGCCTGCCCATTGGACAGTCTCCGGAATGTCTTCCTCCAGCCTTGCCTGCCCAGCGCAGCTGCACGAACTTCCTTTTGAGAAGTCGTATTTTGCCCGTCACTCCTGGTACAATCCTCCAGGCCGTCGGGACCATGAGCAGACTAAGGTCTGGGCCGTGCAGCCAACCTAGGCCCGGAGGACCCTTTGTAGTTAGGTCCAGCCCTTCACGCCGCCTGCTGTCCCTGCCCACACGGCCCCTTTCACGCCCTTGGCCGCTGGTCAGGCGGGTTCACCACCCCACCGAGCTCCGCCCAGGCCTGCCCGTCGGGGCCCCGCTGAGTCCCACCATGTTCGCAGCGTCCTTGCTGAAGCTCTGGTACCGGGAGCTGGAGGAGCCCCTGATCCCGCACGAGTTCTACGAGCAGTGCATCGCGCACTACGAGAGCCCTGAGGCCGCCGTGGCCGTGGTGCACGCCCTGCCTCGCATCAACCGCCTGGTGCTATGCTACCTCATCCGCTTCCTCCAGGTGGGCGCGGGCCCCGCCCCGGGCACGCCCCTCGAGTCCCATCCTGGCACGCCCCTCGAGCCCCGCCCCGCCCCTACCCTCCGCTCCTCCTCCCCCGAGCAGGTGTTCGTGCAGCCGGCGAACGTGGCCATCACCAAGATGGACGTCAGCAACCTGGCCATGGTGATGGCACCCAACTGCCTGCGCTGCCGCTCGGACGACCCGCGCGTCATCTTCGAGAACACTCGCAAGGAGATGTCCTTCCTGCGCGTGCTCATCCAGCACCTGGACACCAGCTTCATGGAGGGCGTGCTATAGCTGTAGGCACCGAAGGACCGAGAGTGGAGACAGAGCCGAAGCTCGGGTGCGCCCGGGCCCGGGAGCACGCGGGAGGGGGGAGGGAACGCCCCAGCCGCGGAGGTAGCATGCCAGGCTCCGCCCATGACGGCCCCAGACCTGAAAGTCCCATTTCCCCTACCCAGGCCCTGGGCCTAAGGGTGCAGCCAGGGCAGAGGGCCTGCGGGAAGGGCGCCTCTGGCCCCCTGCTTCGTGGTCAGTTTCGTGGGCACCGCCCTGCCCACCGCCGGGCCGCGGTCCCGAGAAAGTGCCTTCTACGCCCTGGAGCCAAGTGACACTGCCCCTCCCGGGCCGGCCGAGAGCACAAGCCACCCTTCCCTGAGGTGAGCTGCCTGACTGGCCTCGGCCTTCGGCCTTCTCCCCTGTCTCCTGGCCTGCAGCTTCCGCCCTCCCCAGCCCCTGCACCCCACTCTCCACATCCCTGCCATCTGTGGCCTCCAACGTGGTGATTGCCCGGGAATTTGGGGACTTCCAGGCATGAGCTGTCCACCACCAAAGCCGGGCCCAGGGCCCAACGAGGCTCGGTCTGGGTGGTGGGAGACCCCCAAACCAAAGTCTTCTATGGTGGGGGCAGGGTTGGGTAGGCATTCTTGGGGCAGGGTGGGGGAGGATGAGAGTATTTTTTCTTCGAATAACTATAAATTCAGAGTCTATCCTGCACATCAGTCCGCCTGTGAATAGAGATATAAATAGAGCGAAAGATTTAAGAACTAAATTTGCTAATGACATAGTTTTAACCCAGATGCTATGATCTCGAACCGTCCTCGCCCATCCTCTGTGCAGAGCAAGTTAGTATTCTTCCATTTTCTTCACTTTCTTGGCTTCTGACCAAAAACCAAACCCTGCCCCATCCCCATCCGGGGCCTACAGCAGATAAGGGAAGAGACTGGAGTCTGGGGGACCAGAGGGACACCCAGGACTGCCCTTCTGCATGGCCAGAGCTGGGGTGGGGGCTGCCCAGACTCTCAGTTTGTACATTTTCTATTTTGGAATTTTGAGTTCCAGTTGTTGTAAAACTTAATTTCTCCCATTTATATATATACACACACACACACACACACACACACACACACATATATATGTATGTATGTATGTATTTTTTTTTAGAGTTGAGTTTTTATTTATTAAAAACAAAAAAGCCCAGCCCTGCTGACGCTTGGGGTAGTGTCCTCAGTCGGGTGGTCTCGGGGCCTGAACCAGGGCAGCCAGGCCACAGACTCGCTCTGACGCATGGACTGAAGAAGTGACAACACTGTGTGAATAAAGTACAGATGGATACTTGCCAGTCATGGTCGCTGCGTGTAACTTCCCGTACCTTCTTCCAGTGGCAGTGGGGCTGCACGGGTATGGGTTGGGGGCAGGGCAGGGCACTACAGCGCCCAGCCGGTTGCAGGTATGGATACCTGGGTGGACCATACTGGGGAGGATTGGGGGAGTGGCGAGGGGTGGGACAGCAAGACTACTACTTCTCTGGACTGGGGGCAAGGTAATGGACCTGGGAGGAGGCGCCCGGTAGACGGGAAGCCCCCAGAACCAGCTGCTTCCCCCTGGAATATCGGACTTCATACCAAAGCCCAGGTGGAGGAGTGGCTTTTTCTGACCCGCCCTCCCCCAGCCTGGCAGAGGCTTAAGAACCTAAGTAGACCGGCAGGCTGTCCGACCCAGCTGGCTTTCTAAGGGACGGTGAAGGAGACAGGCAAGCGCGGGTGCCTCACCCACGTGCCAGCGGCCAGCCTCCGAGGGAGGAGGGTCAGCCGCACTCCCTCTGGCGCCCCGTCCTCAGCCCTTCTCCCCACTCCAGAACTCGCCTGCCCAGGGCTAGGGAAATGGGCGTGGCCAAGCCGGGCGAGCTGCGCGACGGCCGCCGGAACCCAAAGCGCAAAGCCGCGGCCACCCGGGGGCGCGTGTTCACGCAGCGCCATCCCCGCGTGACCGCACGGCCGCTTCCGGCGCGACGGGAGAATGTGGCCAACGTGCGAATCGGTCAGGGCCCAGGCCCGGGCTTTAGCGCGATTCCGCGGGTCCCGGGCCTGCAGTGGGAGCGGAGACGTCTCCTATACGCAGGGCCAGAGCCCGGAGCCCCGGACGCGAGAGTATTTTTACTACGTGGATCATCAGGGCCAGGTTGGCTGGGAGCCGGGCCTATGCGAGTCTGGGGCTGGGCCAGAGGCAGGGCGTCCCCGAGAGGGCGGGGACGGGTGGAGGCGCCCGCGATGGGGCGGGACTGGAAGATGGGTGGGTCGGTGGAGCCGGGGCTCGAGAAGGGAGGACGGGCGCCTGTGGGCTGAGGGCCTGAAGCGGTGGACTGGGTCTAAGGTAAGTAAACCTGACCGTGATAAACTGGAGTGGCACACTGGAGATAAGGGAGCTTGGTCCCAGCCCGAGAGGTCCCCCAGCGGCCAGGGTCTCACAAGTAGCTGCTGCCGGCGCACTCTGCATCCCCAAGTCCTGCCCTGCCTGCGACCCCCAGCACCTCACCGCCCAGCCAGCTTTGGAAGTCGTGGCGAGGGCAACCAACATATCTAGGAGGAAACTTGTCAGGTAGCCTCTGTAGAGGAAATGGCACATCTGATTAGAAACTTGAAGAGGGAAGAGGCGCGGGAAAGGGACGCCAGCCCGGGAACCTGTGCACGAGGAAGCACCGCCCAGGGTGCGGGGCAGTCAGCAGGGGCCCCAGGTTTACCTTCATGCTTTTCTGCACGTGGTGTGTACAAGACGAGCAAGGAAAGCAAACACAGGCCCGCCCCTGCCTCCCTGCCCTGGAGCCAGTTCTGTAAGGTTCCCAGCCGGAACTTAGGGGCCACGGCCTGCTCTTCTGTCTGCAGCTTTTCCTGGATGACTCCAAAATGAAGAACTTCACCACCTGCTTCAAAGGTACTGCCACGCCCTCCTCCCCCACTTTCCTTCTTCCTTCTGGAAGGCCCTGGCGGGCGGCCTGCACTCAAGAGCCCTACTGTCTCGACTGAAGCTAGGGCGAGCCCCCTGCCTAGGGAAGCAGGGCCTCGGGAGCCCGGCATGGTGAGCAGCCAAGCTCTTTGCCCTCCTAGACCCGCAGTTCCTGGTCACCTTCTTCTCTCGCCTGAGACCCAACCGCAGCGGGCGCTACGAGGCCTCCTTCCCCTTCCTCTCACCCTGCGGCAAGGAGCGCAACTTCCTTCGCTGCGAAGACCGGCCCGTGGTCTTCACGCATCTGCTGACCGGGGGCCCGTGGCCCCCGCTCCTCTCTTACTGCGGCGGCGGTGAGGCCCTGGCCGTACCCTTTGAGCCGGCGCGCCTGCTGCCCCTTGCCGCCAATGGGCGCCTCTACCACCCGGCGCCAGAGCGCGCGGGCGGCGTGGGCCTGGTGAGATCCGCCCTGGCCTTTGAGCTCAGCACCTGCTTCGAGTACGCGCCCGGCGCCCCCGCGCTGCCCTCGCACGTGTGCTGGCAAGGCCGCCGCCTCGCCCTCACCATGGATCTGACCCCCCTTCTGCTAGCTGCCCCGCCACCCTGAGCAGCGGGAGGACGGGCGCGGCCCCCGGCCCCTCGGTGCTTCCGGCCCGAATCGCTGCGCACGCGCCACCCGGAGAGCCGCGCACCGGCCGAGTGTGCGTGCGCAGAGGAGGGCGCCGTGGCCCCGCCCTCCAGGCGCTGTCCGAGGTGCTGCAGCGGCCTGCGCCCCTCCTGCGGAGAGGGACAGGTAGCGGGACCTTCTCTCGCCACACCCGGGGCCTGGGGCGTCCTCAGATTCGGCCCGCGTTCGCGACGCCAGGCCTGGGCTGCCGGGGGGAGGCCCGGGGCCCCAGTGCGCGTGCGCGAGTGGCGCCCCTTCGTTCCCGTCCCCGCCCGCCGCCGCTCGGTGGGCAGGGGCGCCGCGGGCTCAGCGGGAGAGCCGCGCCGCGGGAGCGTCAGGTGAGGGGGCGCCCGGCCCAAGGTCAGCTGACGATGGGTGGGAGCGGGGGCCGACAGGGTGGGGACCAAGCCCTGCCCTTAACCAGCCCTGGAGGGGGTGCAGGGGACGTCGCGGGGGATCGAGGCACCCGAGGGGGTCACAGGGTTTCTTTCCTCTCCCCTCAAACCCCGCACAGATGCGCGCCCTAGGCAGTGACAGCAGTCGCCGAATCCTGTGTGTGACGCCCCACCCCCTGCCCAGCCGGATTAGAGGGTTGTCCGAAGGGTGAAAATTTCTGGGTTTGCTTCCCCTCGCATCCCAGGCCAAGCGGGCCCTTCTACACAGATCAGCGTCTAGGGGCATCCGTGTGAACAGCAGTGCCTTGAGGCCTGAGAAGGCCAAGAACCTCTCTACTTGAGAGGCGTTGCTGCTTGGAGGATGGGCGGGGGAGCCCCGGGCCAGCCCTTTTGCTCAGGAAAATGGATCCCAGGAACCCAGAGAATGCCCCCGGCATCTTGGAGTTCATGCATCCTGAGACATCAGGGAACTGCCTCTGCCTGGGTCAAAGCTATTCCATTAAACTTTTGCTGTGCCTGCTTCATCTCTAGTGCTTTCAATAATCATGTGAGTTACAACTTAGAACAATATTTAAACACCAAGGCCAAGTAGTACCTTTCCATGTGACTCACTGTTGTTAGCAGGGAGACCTAGTGAACAGGTGGGTGTTCAGAGTGTGGACCATTTGAGGTGGAGCTGGAGACAGCACGCCCTCAGCTCTGCCATCCCTGGCACGAGATTGGCTGGGTTTTCAGCCCTGGTCTCCACCTTTAAAACTAGTCTCGTGCCTGTAACTAGACCCAAGCTTTCCCGTTTCTCCAGAAACATGGCTACAGGTATATAAATCCCTAACACATTACATGTTTCTTTGCAGTCCAGGCCATTGTTCCCAGAGCCCACTTGGTAAACAACACTTGAAACCCAGTTGTAGCCCAAGGCCTCTCTTTCACACCTTAGCCATTAAAGGGCTCCACCTACCCCCAAAGACAGGCACCTTTCTGGGAACCAGCATGGAAAACACAGGCCCATGGAACTGACTTTCCGGTTGTCTCATCCCCCAATTCTCTCAAGTTTTCGGTTCTCTCTGAGTAGAAGCCCTAATTCTAGCAAAGCTGTTCCACCCATACCTAACCCTAGGAGGGCTGGGATAGGAACTGAACAAAGCCATGACTGGATTTTCCTGTGGCCAGGAGAACAGTTCTGCCCACGTCCTCCATCAACAGGTGTCACAACAGCAAATCCAGGGTGGGGACAGAGCATGATTTCTAGGGGTGGAAAGACTAGAGTTAATGCTGGGCCAAGGTCAGGTGAGGACAGGGATACTGGCAGCATGGGACCTTAGGCTTTGTGGGCACAAAAGGGACCTCTGCTCTGGGCCTTCTAAGGGCTCATGCCAGTCTCCACAGGGTGAGGGGTCCATGTGGATAAGGTAACATGTCTTCCCAGAGGCTACTCTTCCCCTTCTAACCCATGCTTGGGTAACCGGGCCCTTGGGCCTCACCACCCACACGTTCCCAAGTCTATATACCTTGCACCCTTTTTCAAGGAGTACCTGGTTGCTAGGGTGTAGAGGGCAATGGAATCCAGATACCCATGTGCAGTGGCAGGAAACCCCTCACAGTGCCCCGGAGAGATGTGATGGGAAGAAAAGGGGAGTGAAGTGGGGTTGGCTCTTCCCGTGTGGCCTGGATAGCAAGACTCAGAGAACATCAGAAATTCTAAATTGGAACCGGATGCCCCAGATCTTTATGACTCTTTTGTAAAGGAAGAACGCCAACGTTTTATTTGTCAATTTCTTGAGCTGATTTGTAACTTTTAAAAAATTAGGCACAGGGTGCGGGCCTCGCTCCATTCTCTTTGCTGGCTCTGAAATAGGAGCAGCCCGCCACCCTGTTTCAGGAGGCACATCCCATCCGGGGCCAGAGAGCAAGAGGCCGCAGCTCCGCGGTCTGCGGCCAATCCCGCGGGAGATGGCCCCGGCGGCGCCCCGTCTGCTGCTGCTGGCGTTGCTGGCCCTGCCCAGTCTCCCGCCCCGCGCCGCCGGCTGCCCGGCCGCCTGCCGCTGCTACAGCGCCACGGTGGAGTGCGGCGCGCTGCGGCTGCGCGTCGTCCCGCCCGGAATCCCGCCTGGGACGCAGGTGGGCACGACGTGGGGCCGCCGGCCACGGAATGGGGTGCCGGGACACGGAGGGATGTGTGTGTGAGCATCCTGGTGGGTGCTGCTGCGCCCTAGTTAAGAGGGAGTCTCCCTCAGTGGGGTAAATGCACTCTCTCCGGTCCACAGACGCTTTTCCTGCAAGACAACACAATCGCACACATAGACCCCGACGTCCTGTCGCCCCTCGCCACCCTGCGCCGTCTCTACCTGCACAATAACAGCCTGCATGCCCTGGAATCAGGCACCTTCCACGCGCAGTCGTGTCTACTGGAGTTGGCGCTCACCGGCAACCGGCTGCGGGGCCTACGTGTCGGCACTTTTGCCGGCCTGGCCCAGCTGCGTGCCCTCTACTTGGCTGGCAACCAGCTGGTGCAGCTACTCGATTTCACCTTCCTGCACCTGCCGGTGAGGGTGAGGGAGCAGGGCGGGCGGGGTTGGTAAGAAGGGAAGGGGCCTTCTTGTACCTCCAGCTGCCCTGCCTGGTTGAAGTCAAAGGGTCAACCCAGTCTAGCCTGGTAAGATGGGGACCTGTCTCCCAGGGCCCCTTTCTCTAATGACCTACCCCTGCTTCAGCGACTGCAGGAGCTGCACCTTCAGGAGAACAGCATTGAGCTGCTGGAGGACCAAGCCCTGGCCGGGCTTTCCTCACTAGCACTACTGGACCTCAGCAGGAACCAGCTGGGTACCATCAGCCATGAGGCCCTGCAGCCCCTGGCCAGCCTGCAGGTGCTGCACCTCACAGGTACCTCTTTCCGGGAGCAAGGGGACTAACGCAAAGGTATCTTCCTTTGCCACATTGGTGTCAGTACCAAGCAGGCCCGGGCAGAGGGGGCTTTAATGACAGTGACTCTGAGTTGCAAGTCAATCCAGCAGTGGTGTGGAGGGCCATGCCACCACGTGCAGCCATGGTAGAAGGCTGTTAGGAGTCAGGCTCTTAGGGGCACAGCTCAGGGACCCTGTCTAAGGAACACAGAAAAGGTAGAAGTTCCTGAGCAGAACGGACAGTTGAGGGACTTGCACATTTTGGAGACATCAGATGGCAGGTCGGCAAACACTGGAAAGATGAGACCAGGACAGGGTCGGGAGTGGGGTATGTGGGTCATTTCCAAGAGACAGCATCTGAAAATAAGGCCAACAAGACTTGCAAGGTTTTAGTTCTAGTGGGATGTCTATGTGACACCCAGGCTCCCCTAAAATAGTGGGACTTGTAAGGAGAGACTTAAGAGGAACAGGGTTTTAAGAGATCAGTGAAGTCAACTGGAACGTGCCTTCACAGAATTGAAGGGGACAGGTTAGAGCTTGCTCAAATTCCAAAGAGCTTTCGGTCAGAGAAGGGGTGGCAGGGTTCCCCAGTTCTGTGTGAGGTGCTCTGGCCAACAGAGCCTCAACTGTCCAGCTGTTCTGGGGCCTCTCCTAAGCTACCTACCCACCACTGTTCTGTCCACAGAGAACCCGTGGCGCTGCGACTGTGCCCTGCACTGGCTGGGAGCCTGGATCAAGGAGGGGGGCCAGCGGCTGCTCAGCTCTAGGGACAAGATGATCATGTGTGCAGAGCCCCCGCGCCTGGCACTTCAGAGTCTCCTGGATGTATCTGGCAGTAGCCTCATATGCATCCCGCCCTCCGTGCATGTGGAGCCGCTGGAGATAACAGCCAACCTGGGTCAGGACCTGCGGGTTGCCTGCCAGGCTTCCGGGTATCCACAGCCCCTGGTGACTTGGAGAAAGATGGCCCAGCCTCGCGAGAGGCAGCCGCCGGGCCAGGCCCAGCCAGAAGGCGGGGCACCAGGCCCGGGTGGGCATGGGACCTCCGACATGGGCAGCGGCATGCTCTTCCTCACGAACATCACCCTCGCCCACGCTGGCAAGTACGAGTGCGAGGCCTCCAACGCCGGCGGTGCCGCCCGCGTACCCTTCCAGCTTCTGGTCAACCTGTCCCAGCAGCAGCGGCTGCAGTTGGCGCCTCCGCCGGCCCCGGCCGCTGGCACTGTCAGCCACGAGATCCTGCACGAGGCAGGCAGCATGGCCTTCCGCGCCCTGGGACTGGCCACGCAGACGGCCGTGGCGGCGGCCATCGCGGTGCTGGCGCTCACGGCGCTGCTGCTGGCGGCCCTGATCTGCCGCCGGCGGCGTAGGCGGAAAAAGTCGCCAGGGCCGGGCGCGCTGTTCGTCAACGACTACTCAGACGGGCCCTGCACCTTCGCTCAGCTCGAGGAGCTTCGCGACGAGAGGGGCCACGAGATGTTCGTCATCGACCGCTCCAAGCCACTCTTCGCTGAGGGCCCGGCGGAGGAGGCCGAGGGGGGGACGCCCGGGCCCGCGCAAGTGCTCCCGCTGCAGCCGCCCGCCGACTATGAAATCCGCTGCTGAGGGGCGGGGGCGCGGCGCGCGCTGATGACGTAAGTCCCGCGGACTGGCCTCGCACATGCGCCGGCGCGGTCAGTAAAGGGTGGAAGCTGCTCAGTGTGCGGCGAGCCGTGTGTGGGGCCCAGGATTGGTAAGCAGGCTCCTGAGGACCCTCAACTCTGCAAAGAGAAGTCCTGGGGTGCGAACAGAGGGTGGCCAGGGAAGCTCCCAACACCCCCACTGAGGCCCTCTAGAAAAGACCCCTTACAGAATCACCCAACCTCTAGCTCTGCAGGGCTTGACCCTGGCCTCAACGTGCTGGAGGATGCTAGGCCTTCCCAGGGTGAAGGGACCAAGGACTGCGGAGGTGCCCACATGGGCTGCCATGCTGATGGAGACACCTAGGGAAGCAGAAGGAGCAACAGACTGGAAGACTGTTGCTGCCCAGTGGTCATGCTGGGGGAGAGAGCAGAGGCAGGGATAAGTTATTCTGACCAATTAGGACAGAAAAAACAGCCACAAATTTAAGTTCCAAACACACTGCACATTGTACCTTAATGACACCCTCTGACCCCAAAGCCCAGCCAACGACAGTGGTCCCCTGGTGCCAGAGAACGGAGAACTGTGAGGCCCTGGGGTACATGGGGACCCAGCTTCAACCCCAGAGCAGTCTGCTCTTGGGAAGAGCCCAAAGGGAACAACCTCTCAGCTCACAGCTGGAGCCCCAGTAACATTCCAAACAGGACCAGGACATCAGTGGGTAGCCAAGTGCAGCTAAACCAAGCAGGCCTGGAATCCAGCCCCCAGGCCCACAAACACTCAGCCAGTCAGGGAAGCAGGTGCAAGGCAATCTGCACATGAAGCTGCAAAAAGCATGGAGAGGCTCAAATTGCACCCAGGAGCAAGGGAATCAGACACCAGCGCCTTTGTGTCAGGCCTCTAGGCCTCCACCAGGGTCCCAGTGACAGATGTCTATCCAAGGCAGGGAGGGGGCCTCCTGGACCCCAGAGCAGCCTGTCTCTCAGCCAGAGCCTGGATGTCACAGGCTGAAAAAGTCTGCAGCCAGGCGCCCATAGATGTCTGTGGTCCAGAGCACATGCGCACGGCCTGACGCCAACAGCAGCTGGTGCAACTCAGCCTCCACACGGGCAAACTTCTCCTCATTGATGGAGGCCTCCAGCAGGACAGAAGCAGGTGGTGGCCAGGGTAGGCCCTCATAGCAATCCACAGGGAAGGGGTGCACTACCGTGCGCAGCTCAGCCTGCACCACTGAGTCCCGCAAGAGTTCCTTGAGGCCTGCCAGGGATAGCGGGTTGCCATAGAGACCGAGGTAGCGGAGGCTGGCACATCGGGTCAGCACAGGGAGTGTGGCCAGCAGTTGGGTATCAGCAAGCTGGCACTCAGTCAGCTCAAGGTGCAGCAGCGTGGCTGCTGCCACCTGCAGCAGACCCTGAAAGGGCTCCAGCTGGCTGCCAGACAGGTCGTTGCCACTCAGGTCCAACTTCTTGAGGTGAACAGCATGGGGGCTCCGTGCCAGGAAGCGCAGGTCTTCAGGCAGCAGGGCATAGAAAGCCAACTCCAGACTCTCCAGGGGGCTCTGCAGAGCGCTGTAGAGGACACAAGGGGTCACAAACAGGCAGGGCCAGGGGAGGGACAGGGCAGTCGTGGGGGCCGCTCACCTGAGCAGCTGGTCCAGCCGCCCCGAGAGGAGAGATGAGCCCATACTGAGCTCCCGCAAACAGGTGAAGCGGCCCATCTGGGCCAAGAAGTAACGGAAGTTGTCTTCGCCATCCACAGAGGGCTGCCTCGAGTCCCCGTGCACATAGTGCAACCGCAGGCTGGCCAGGCGCTGGAAGCGGGCCACATGCGGGATAATGACGGACAGGCCGCGCAGACCCAAGTTGTTGAAGCGCAGGTCCACACGGCGCAGGCAGCCCGCATCCAGAAGCTGCAGCAGGGCCACTGTGTTGCGCATGGGCAGGTCCTCAGCCCGCAGGTCCCGGCAGCAGAGCCGCAGCGGACTGCCCACACTGCTGCGAAGAGCCTCCCGCAGGAATGCGTAGGATGCTCGGTTTACCCGCAGATCCACACGCACCTCCACAGGCACAGGAGCCACCTGGGACTCCACGGTCCTGCCCTGCTGCTGTGCAATGCAAGTGCGGGCCACAGCTGCTGTGCAGTCCCACATGCTCATGGTTCCAGGGTCCTGCTCCACACCATCGTCCAGGAGGCCCGTCATGTCCAGTACCCGCAGCACATGCTTCCTGGGAGCATGGGTGGGCTGAGGCAGGAAGCAAGGGAGCAGAGCCCACACACCCACTCCCAGCCACCCTGTGACAGCAGCAATGTGCCTATTCCTGCACTGAGCTGTTACACTAGCTTGAAACCTCTCAGGGGACCCTCTTTGCACCCCCTTAAGCCTGAGGACCCCTCGGGTGAGCCCATACCTGCAGAGGGGCTGCGAACCGGCCTCGGTCTCTGGGGCGTGGAGCCGGGCTGTCAGTCCCAGGATCACAGCCTGCATGCTCTCTGTGCTGGGCCGCTCCTGCAGCAGGGCCCGGCTGCAGTGAGCACACTCCTGCAGCAGCTGCTGGAAGCTGAGCAGTGGGAAAGGCCATGTGTGTACCAACTCACGCAGCACGACAGTCTTCTTGTCCATGAAGGCCACCTTGAACAGCAGGGGAAATAGCTCTCGGGGCAGCAGGGGGAGGGCCTGGCAGGCAGCTGGTTGGCACTGGAGCACCTGCCGTGTGCTCAGGAACATAAGCGTGTGCATGGTGCTGGGCCAGGTGGGAGGCCACCTGCAAGGGAAGGCCCCTTCAGTGGGGACAGCAGACCCCAGGCCACTGCCTGGCCATAGCCCCTTCCATGTACTGGCAGTGGGGAAGCCTAGCATGGAGCTTGGCACAGAGCTGGTGCCCAGTGGAGGACCATGGCACTTGAAAAGCAAGTGCTAGGTGCCTAACAATGGACTGGGCAGCCAGGAAGGGAAACAAGGCCAATCTTCAGTCCCTGCCCTCTGGAAGTATAGGGGCTTCTTTAGAGGAAAAGTCCACCAAGTAGTACATAAATGGCACAGTGCCAGAGATGACAGGCTTGCCTGGGTGTGCTTTTGATGGCTGTTGCTCTGCAGGAGCCCCCATCACTTATACCTCCGGCCTCCCAAATCATAAAACCTCTTAGCAGACATACTCCTGTCCTCAAAAGCAGAGCAAAGTAGAGGCCCCTCCCCAACACACAAGCACTAGAGGTGGTGGTTACTCCCAGGAGGCAGAACAGAGGCAAGTGATGAACATCACACTTCTGTCCTCCACCTTCCTGAGGGGCTCTGGTAGGCTGCCTTGGATTCCGCACCGCAGAGAGATGAGAAGCACAAATGCAACTTAATAAACACAAAGTCAGGTAGAAGGGACTGGAACCCAGAGAACATTGACTCAGCATGAGTAACCAAACATCTCACCATGATTCCCAATCCTACTATCATCCAGAAATACTGCCAAGCATGGAGACCCTGGAGATTTACACAAAGGGAGAGAGCAGACCTCACCCACCGAGGTTCTTGCCACCTGTCTATAAACATCTCCATGTTCCCTGGAGAACCATATTGAAACCAGGTCTCAGACCCATGGGATTCCGAAGGCCCTAGGCCAGGGATTGCTAGACAGAGGCAGCTGCTGAAGGGCCACCTAAGCCGAAATGGGGACACAAGAGATACCTGAGGCCACGGGGTACCTCGGTGTCGGCTCTGCTGCTGAGTTCAGCAGCAACGACCGTTAGCAGACTGTGTGCCAGACACCTAATCCTCCAAACTGCTTTCCATCATCCCCCTGAATCATTACAAAACTAAGACCAAGGCCTTGCCCGACCAAGATCACAACTTGGGTGATGAGCTCGGGGAAGGGCGGCCAGCGTGGCCCCAGAGCCCCAGCTTTTGCGGGCTTATACATAAGTCCTCGAGGCACGAGTTCCTGGGAAGCCCTGGACGCCAACCCTCGGCCTGGCTCTGCCTGGGTACAAATCTCTCGAGGAAGATCCATACCTCGCTGTGACAGGACAGACCAACCGAGCACCTGTCACGAGAGGAAAGGAAAGCAGCCACTGTGGTCACCGTGGGAGGAGCCTCTGCGGTGGCCGCCGTCCCCTTGCCGCCAGCCCGACGCGTCTCCCGGCGCTTCCCTGACGACGCCCCCGCCCGGCTCCTCCCGGCCTCGAGCCGCGCGAAGCGCTCAACCCGACGCCCTCCGCCACTCGGGCGGGTCTGCTCCTCGAAACTGCCGTGTCGCCCCCGGGACTGGAGGTCGCTCAGCCCAGCACGGGCTCCCGATCCTTTCCCACCTGCAGCCGCACCACCTGGGCTCCCGCCCCCGCCTCCCGGGCGGTGCCGCCCCAAGCGCACGCACCCGCTACTCGTGGCCAGGCAGGGCCGGGACGCTCGCCGCGCCACTGGATCCCCCGGCGGCCGCCCGCGATCACCGGCCCAGCTGCCGCCACCACTGCCTCCGGCCCCGCCTCGCCGTCCGCTGCGTCCCGCCCAGCGCCGCCGCGCACAGCAATGACGTTAGCGCCCCCGATTGGCCGTCCCGCCAGGACCCCACCGATTGGCTGTCCCGGCGGAGCGGCCGCCGCGCAGCCCCGCCGAGTGCCTCCATTGGCTGGCGGCCGGCGTCACCCTCGAAGCGGGATATTCGCGGGGCGCGGGTCTCAGCCGGCGCGCGCCATGGAGCGGCTGCGGGACGTGCGAGCTCGGCTGCAGGCGTGGGAGCGCGCTTTCCAGCGGAGGCGCGGGCGGCGGCCAGGCCAGGTGCGGGCTGTCCGGGGGCGGGGAGGTGAGGGTGCGGCCCTTGGCTGACGCTCTCCTTTCACAGGAGGACGTGGAGTCGGCGCCCGAGGAGACCCGCGGTAAGCGCGAGGGCGCGGGATGGAGGGAGCGGCGGAGGGCGCAGCGGGCCCATTCGACCCCTGACCCCTTTTCCCGGCCCCCAGCGCTCTACCGGGAATACCGCGCCCTGAAAAAGGCTTTGGGCAAGGCCGGCGACGTCGGGCTCCGCGGCCCCGAAAAGTCGCCTTCCGCGGCGGCGGAGGAGGTATCCGAGCCCCGACACCCAGCCTCCACGAGGAGTCGTGGCTTGGCCAAGCCTCCGTGAGGCACAGAACTTGTGGAGAACACTGGACAGGGTGGACAGGGTGGAAGGCCCTCTCCAGTGTCTGGGGGACTGGGTAGAGGGACTGGAGACACCGCCGTCCGGCGCACCAGCCTTTTCCTGGCCTGGGCCCCCACTGTCTCCTCCTGCAGGTGCCGGAGTCCAGCTGCTGGGGGTCTCACCTGAATCGGGCTGCGACTCAGAGTCCCCATCGTCATCCAGGGCCGAGTCCCCGGGGATCTGTACAGGACTATGGCATGAGGCTTAAGGCCAATCTAAAGGGCACCTTGCAGGTAAGGGTGAGGGCTGGGCAGGCTGCATGTCCAACGTGGGTTCAGAGCTGCCTTCATCCCAGGAACAGGATCACCAGACACCCCTTCCTGTTACCCCTCCCACACCTGCACACACACTCCCAGTTCCAACATCAACCAGGACGGACGCAGCCCTTGAAAAGAGTTCAGACCCAGCCTGTGTTCTCAGCTCCCTCTGTCCTCGCCTTGTCACACCTTGCCTCACCGTCAAGGTGGAGACCAGTGGTTTCAGAGTCTGCTGCAGCCCAGAGGCCTAAGTTTCTGCTTGCTGGTGTGCTCTACCCCTCCTAGGCTGGGCCACCCTTGGGACGCATACCCCGACCTCCACAAAGACTCTTGTCCAAGATGCCCTCCCCAGAGCCACCAGGTGCAGAGGCTGTCCCCAGCTCTCCAGGAGAAGCCAGTGAGGTGCCCCCCCAGCCTCCCAGGCCCCAGCTGAGGCCAGGTCGGCTCCAGCAACTGCGGGAGTCCCTGAGCCGGCAGCTGGGCTCCCTGGACCGTGCCTGGCTTCAGCGATGTCACGACAGGGCCTCTGATTTCCTGGGGGCTGCTAAGGACGGCCAGCTTGGCCTGGGTGCAGAGGAGTTGCAGCCTCTGACCTCAGGTGTCCCGTCCATCCCTGGGCCCAGCATGGGCCCTCAGGCACCTTTATGGGGCCTAGAGGTTCCAGCCGTACAGGCAGCTGGAGTCAGTGTAGGGAGTCCCCAGCACAGCAACAGTCACGACAAGAAGCGGAGGCAGAGTGAGGAGGTGGAAGGGAGCCCTGCACAGGCCCAGCAGGATGGCAACCAAGTAGGACACCCACCTGAGAGAGCAGGGGCCATGGCACGTGCAGAAGATTGTCCAGTGGAGCCCAGGCAGGCAGAGCCTCCCAGCAGCCCCCCAGCCCCCAGGTACCGCAGCTTCAGCCTCCTAGCAGGGTCGCCTTGAGTTGAATCAGGGCGTGGGGGAGGCTTTGGACATGGCCCAACTGTGCGTCCCTTTTAGGCCAGCTGTCGGGAGAGGGGGCAATTACGTGCGGCTCAGCATGAAACACAAACGCTATGTGCGGGGCCAGGCCCTGCGTGGCAGGCTCCTCCGCAAGCAGGTGAGATGGGGGCAGGCACTCCCCTCATCCCTCCTGCCTCTTGTCCTGTGACCCTTTGTGGCCCCTCAGGTGTGGAAGCAGAAGTGGCAGAAGAAAGCGAAGTGTTTTGGGGGTGGTCAGCCCAGAGCCACAGTTAAGGATTCTTGCTTCTGTTGTGGGCAGCGCAGCCACTGGGCCTCCCAGTGCCCCCACCCCGGTGAGGCCTCTGCCTTGGATGGGTGATTGGGCCAGTACTGCTTGGGGAGGGCATTGCAGTCTTTTAGGAAGGGCATTTGTGGCTCAACAAAAGGCCTCACTAACCTTACTTCTGGCCCAGGATCTGTCCTTGCTGCCCAAAAGGTGGGTGGTAAGAATGAGGATACCGTGCAGACCTTGCCCACGTTGGAGGAAGTAGCCCAGAGTCGGGGCACTGCCTACTGGCAACTCCCTGGTGAGCGACGCGTGGAGGGGAAGTTATAGCCAGTGGTCTTGCTGGAATGAGACAAGCCCTACCTGGGGTTCACTGCCCTCTCTCCTGTCTGCCCTCAGTGGCTGAGGAAGGCACAGCGCCTGCTGGGCCTGAGCTGATGGTGCCTATGGAGCGGCCTGTGCCCAGGGCACCCTGCCCACCCCACAGCGTGCTGCCACTCTACCCTCTGGGACCCTCGGGGCAGGTGGTAGGTGAGCAGGCGCCTACCAGCCCAAAGTCTTTACTGAGGATCAGTTTAGGACCATGTTGACCCAAACCTGTGTCCACAGAGACGCCAGCTGAGGTTTTCCAGGCCCTGGAGCAGCTGGGATACCAAGCCTTCCGGCCGAGGCAGGAGCATGTGGTCATGCAGATCCTGTCTGGTGAGCTTGTCTGGGGGCGAAAAGGGGGCCTGGCCCCACAGAGGCACTCCTGACCCTCTTTCCCACCCAGGTGTGTCCACACTACTGGTGCTGCCCACTGGCGCTGGCAAGTCGCTATGTTACCAGCTCCCGGCACTGCTCTATGCTCAGCGAAGCCCCTGCCTTACACTGGTGGTTTCTCCTCTTCTGTCACTCATGGACGACCAGGTGGGTGGCCAATAAGAACTGCCCCAGGCTTCTCTAATCCCTCTGTGATGCTAATTATTAGCCAGCCCCACCCTGGAGCTGCTGAGCTCTGTCTGCAGCCCCAAGCCTGGCAGTGGCCCAAAGGCAGCAAGGACAAGTCAGGCCAAATACAGGCCCACCCCCAGGAGGAGCAGTGCCAGAAGTAAGGGCCATCGCCACTGGAGCCTGTGTACTGGCGCTGCTGAGCTGAGACCCACAGGGGCTCTGAGTCCTTACCTGTAGAACCCAGGTTCCCTAGAGGGCTTGGGGTGGAGACAGTGGTAGCTGGTGGGCCGAGCAACTCTGAGAAGCATTTGAGGAAGAACCAGGGCCGTGTGGCCTGCAGCACACTGTACTCCCTCGCCTGCAGGTGTCTGGCCTGCCCCCGTGCCTGAAGGCAGCCTGCGTCCACTCAGGCATGGCCAAACAGCAGCGAGACTCTGCCCTGCGAAAGGTGAAGGGGCTGGGCGGCAAGCTGGGCTGGGGCGGCAGGCAGGCAGGCCCTTGGGTGGTGCTCTTGACTTGGCCATCCTCAGGCTCAGGCGGCCCAGGTGCATGTGCTGATGCTGGCCCCCGAGGCCCTGGTTGGGGCTGGGGCCTCTGCCTGCCTGTCTCGGCTGCCTCCAGTCGCCTTCGCCTGCATCGATGAGGCCCACTGCCTCTCTCAGTGGTCTCACAACTTCCGGCCTTGCTACCTCCGCATCTGCAAGGTGAGCCTTGTTCAGGGTGCAGCTGAGCAGGCAGGGAGGGTGGGGGGCTGTACTCACCACTCTGCCTCCTGCATAGGTGCTGCGGGAACACGTGGGCGTGCGCTGCTTCCTGGGCCTCACGGCCACTGCCACATGCAGCACCTCCCGAGATGTGGCTCAGCACCTGGGTGTGGCTGAGGAGTCTGTCCTCAGGGATTCAGTCATCATCCCCAGCAACCTGCACCTCTCTGTGTCCACAGACAGGGACCCAGACCAGGCAGGTGTGCACATCAGGCCCAGAAGAAGCTCTGCCTTTCGACTGTCCACACTGACCACTGTCCCCCACTAGGCTTTGGTGACACTGCTGCAGAGCGACCGTTTTCGTGCCCTGAACTCTGTCATCATCTACTGCAATAGACGAGAGGACACGGAACGCATCGCTGCACTGCTTCGCACCTGCCTGCCCGGGGCCCAGGACCCGGGCCCTGGAGGTGAGGTGGGGTGGGGCTGGGTGCACGCTCATTCCCACCTGCCGTGCCCCCCACCACCTTCGTCTTCCTGCAGGCCAAGTCCCCAAGGCTGTGGCTGAAGCCTACCACGCCGGCTTGTGCAGCCAGAAGCGGCGGCAGGTGTGGAAGGCCTTCACAGAGGGCCAGCTGCGTGCTGTGGTGGCCACAGTGGCCCTCGGCATGGGGCTGGACCTGCCAGGTGTGCGGGCTGTGCTGCACCTGGGGCTACCTCCCAGCTTCGAGAGCTACGTGCAGGCCGTGGGCCGGGCCGGGCGGGACCAGCAGCCTGCGCACTGCCACCTCTTCCTGCAGCCTCAGGTCGGCACCTGCCCGCCAGAGCCCCGGGCCCACCCAAGCCAGGGCGCACACTCATAGCTGCTCGCTGCAGGGTGAGGACCTGCGGGAGCTGCGCAGACACGTGCACACCAACGCCACTGACTTCTGGGCTGTGAAGACGCTGGTGCAGCACCTGTTCCCACCCTGTACCTGCACCCAGCATCCCCCAGAGCCCAAGGGGGACAAGAGCCAAGGAGAGCCTTCTGCTGAGGTCATGTCCCCGAGGGAGGCCCAGGCCCACAGCGAGCACATGGCGCGATGTCTTGGCCACAAGCGGGCACTCCCAGTGCAGCTGCTGGTGCAGGCCCTGGACATGCCTAAGGAGGGTAAGGAGCCGGGGCAGGCATGGGGGCACCCCACACTCCTATGTCTGCTAAGTCCTTCTCTGTCCCCCAGCCATTGAGACCCTGCTGTGCTACCTAGAGCTGCACCCCAAGCGTTGGCTGGCACTGCTGGCACCCACCCACTCCCACTGCCACTTGTACTGCCCCGGGGGCACTGGCCAGCTCCGTGCCCTGGCCTGCAGGTAAGCACACCCCACACCAGGCTGAGGACAGAGAAAGAGGACTGGGGCTGCCGATCATGTGTCTCTTCCCCTGGCCCAGGTGTCCCCCCCTGGCTGTATGCTTGGCCCGGCAGCCACCTGAGGACACAGCAAAGGGAAGCTGCTCTGTGGAGTTTGATGTGGTTGAGCTGGCGGACTCCATGGGCTGGGAGCTGGACCGTGTGCGACAGGCCCTCCACCAACTGCAGTGGGACCCAAAGCCCAGGACAGGTGCGCCTACACCAGCCCTGCCTGCCACCCACCCACCCACCACGTACTTGTGTCTGATGAGTTCTCTGGCAGGTGTGCCCCAGGGTTCGGGGGTGCTGGTGGAGTTCAGAGAGCTGGCCTTCCACCTGCACACCCCTGGGGACCTGACAGCCCAGGAAAAGGATGAGATCTGCCACTTCCTATACGGCCGTGTGCAGGCCCGCGAGCGGGAGGCCCTAGCCTGCCTGCGCCAGACTTACCATGCCTTTCACAGGTATGGGAGAGGATGGGTGGGCCCTGGCCCCCCCATTCTCCCCATGCCCCCTCTGACAGGCTCGTCCCACCACAGCGTGGCTTTCCCCAGCTGTGGGCCTTGTTTGGAGCAGCCAGATGAAGAGCACAGTGCCAGGCTAAAGGCCCTGCTCAGCCACTACTTTAGGAAGGAAGAGGGGCTGGAGGCCATGGAGGACGAGCTGGGCCCAGAGCCGGGACAGGTCGGGCTCCAGGCCTGGGAGGACCAGGCCCGCCAGGACATCCGCCGCCTCCTGTCCACATGGCCGGAGCAGCAGTTTTCAGGCAGGGCTGTTGCCCGTGTCTTCCATGGCATTGGTAAGGGCCTGCGAGGCTTGGCCCTGACACAGGTAGGGTGGGGGGCCTGGCTGGCTGAGAGTCCTCAGAGCCGTACCTCCTGTTACACTGCAGGAAGCCCCCGCTACCCAGCCCAGGTGTATGGGCGGGACCGGCGCTTCTGGAGGAAGTACCTGCATCTGAGCTTCCCAGCCCTGATGCACTTGGCCACGGAGGAGATCCTGCTGTGGGGCCGCTGACCGGCCCTACATGGGAGGGTGGGTGTGAGCAGGGGCTGCACAGCCAGTGAAGGCAAAGGGGACATCACTGGCCAGAAAGGTGATTCACCACCCCGGGCAAAGCTCACCACCAGCAGCCTAGGGGCAAAGAAGCCCCAAAATACAGAATAAAAGATGCTCAGGTCATTCTTAGGATCCTCTTCTCTGGCGGGGTGGCCCCTGAAAGTCTGAGAACAGCCTTGTGTGCTACACACCCTAAACAGACACAGCCAGGCGATGGTGGGTGGAGTGGCACTTGGCTTTATTGACTTGTCCGGCTGCCCAGCTCAGGCCAGGGTGTAGGGCGCCAGGCCCACGTGCAGAGCAGGCATGGCTGAGAGTGCATGGAAGAGGGGGAAGCAGAGGTGCAGCCCCACGCTGTCTGCCAGGGCACCAGCCAGTGTGCCCAGCACCAGCTTCCCCAGCAGATCCAGAGTGGCCAGGAGGATGTAGTGTGTGGCCTGGGAGGGTTGGAGGAATCAAATCAGGACTTCCTAGGACCCCATCCCTGTAGCCCCTCAGTGTCCTCCCCATGCCCCGTCACCTGCAGGGTACTGGGTGCCAGCTGGGTGCAACGCATCATCAAGGTAAAGGTGGCAGTGGTGACCAGGCCCCCAGGAAGTGCTGGAGACACAGGCTCAGGCTGCCCCTGGGAGGGCCAAAGTCAACAGGGCCCAGGACTTGGCTCCTCACCCCCTGTGGCCAGCCCCTCACCTCTCAGGACTGTACCAGGGCCCAGTCTGGCCCCTGGGGCATCCAGTTGGAAGAGGAGGGCTGTCTGGCAGACCAGACCCCCCAAGACAGAACTGAAGCATTGACCTCAGCAGGGGCAGGGGCTTTCTGGGGTGAAGAGATCAGACAGGTCAGGAGGTGTGGGACAGATTGGGGTGGGACAGGTGGGGAGGGCTCACCAGTGCCTGGCTAGCAGGGGGGCCCGGGAATGAGCCAGCAATAGAGCAGGCCACAGTGCCAGCTCAGGTGGAGATGCACTGGTCCAGCAGGAGTGGGAACAGGATGCCGGCACCCTGCTCACCTGTGCAGAGTGCGAGCAAGTGCAGCCTGCCTCCCTTCTCAGGCCCTCATCAATTACCCTAACCCCTAGGCTCCCACCCTGCCTCTGTCCTGGGCCACAGGAGCTGGGACTGGGCGTTAGTCAAGCTTCAGGTCAGCACAAGGCAGCTTCAGAGAGACCCATACAGGGGTGTGGCTCTGGAGCTGGAGGACGAGATCAGGTCCAAGTACAGAGCCCAGAAAGATGGCAGCCCCCCTCCCCCCCATTCCAGGGCTCCTGTTGCCCCACCTGGAGTTGCCCCAGCCCCATCCCTCCTGTTGCCTGACTCAAGGCCTCACTCACCCAGTTTGTAAATGAACACAAAGCCCACTGTCCACAAGGTCCCAAGAATGGCCCTCAGGTCCTGCAGGAGGTGCAGGGTGTAGGGGGGCAGTTGTTGCAAGGCAGGTGAAGCCCAGGCCAGGGCAGCAGCGAGCCAGTAGGTGACAGCCAGAAGCAGAAAGAGCAGAGGCCAGGACAGGATGGGCACACCCCCAGCTTGTAAGCCACCACCCGCACGGTATTGCCTGCCCCCAGCTCCGTCAGCTCCAGGAGCTGCATGGCCAGCATGTCCAGGGCCACATCCTGCACAGCTGCACCCAGTTTCATCAACAGCAGCAGCCCCGCCATGGTGACAGGCAGCCCATCCTGGACGGCTTCAGCAGGAAGCAGGGCTGCCAGCAGCTCACACACCAGGCCCAAAGCAGCTGTGCTGAGCATCAGCAAGGCCCTTATGGGGCCGAGCGTGTCCACCAGTGGGGCCCACAGCAGCTTGCACAGCCATGGTGTCTACAGAGCCTGGGCCAGACACATATGTGTCAGGGAGGCCCTGGGCTCACAGCAGCATGCGCAACAGGCCAGACTACAGCCCACAGGGCAGGCCCTACACCAGGTAGAGAGGCCTGCCAACAATAGCGTCCTGCGCATGGCCAGAGGGGTGGAGGCCCCAGGGCCAGGCTTCGGGTTCAGCCCAGCCTTGGATGGGGTCAGCAATCAGGTCAGGAAGGGGTCAGGCCACCGCAGCACAGCTTTGGGCTGGGTTGCGCGGGGTCAGGCCTGGGCAGGCTGGCAGGCTGGTGTCCATGCTTGCACCCTGGGGGCCTGGGGCATCAGTCCCTGGTCTGCAGGCCGGTCTGTGCTACTGGGGAGCGGCAGCCACAGAGCCCAAGCAGGCCAGAGCACCGCTGCCCGTGGGCACCCCCAGTGGCCAGCCTGGGTGCAGGCGGTAAAGCAGTGCCCTCCCAGGTGCTCAGCTCTTGCCTCCAGGCCTGGACCCGCACCCCAACCTGCCAGAAGTGCTTCCTGGTGTCTTGCCTGGAGCCTGGTTGCTGCAGTGTCAGCCAGATGCCTCCAGCTGCCCCCAGGGAGGTGGTGTCCTTGTAGGTTTCCATGTCCACTACCACACAGTTCTGCAACTGGACCCCTCACCTCGCTGTGCTTGCAGTTTTAGGGCCTTCCCAAGGGTATGGCCACAGAGGACCGTGGAATGGAAGGCAAGAGGTTTATGCGAAAGGTGGGGCCCTGGCTGGGCTGGAAGGAGGCAGCAGCTGCTGCCTGCAGTGCCCTCTAGTGTCCAGTGGCAAGGCCAGGAGTGCCTGGCCAGGCAGGCCGGTGCCCAGGGTGACTCCAGCTGGCCTGCAGAGGGAGAGGTCTACCCAAGGGAAAGCTGAGTGTGGGGTCCCTTACAGGCTCTCTTGCCCAGAGCTGTGCCCAGTGGGGCTCCTGAGACCCAGAGGAGGTAGTGGAGCACAGTCCATGGTTTTGGGCAGATGTGAAAGCTTAGCCATTTCTGTCTCCAAGCCTGTATGTCCCTAAAGCCAGCTCAGCCCCTGGACCAAAGGCCAGGCACTTGAGTCAAGGTACCCCCCTCAACTGCTGAGGCCATCCTGTCATTTCTAATTTGGGGGGAACCCACATTTCATCTATAACAGAGACTGCCACGCCCCCCTCAGGATGGTTTGTGCACAGTGACGGGCACAGTATGCACTGTTCCAACAGCAAGGATGCGGCCCCCAGGGTGGGTCCTCCAGCCCAGCTGTCCCCAAGGTGCCTCTTCCCGGCATCTCACCTGCTCTCTCCCCCTGAACCTGCCCTCAGTGCCCCAGATAGGAAGGGGACCTCCCCTCTCACTGCCTCCCAGCCCAGGGACTTCATTTGTGCCCAGGGGGTCACACATTCACCACACAACTCAAACAACATGGGCCAAGAGAGACCTAGGTGCTTCCCTTTCTCCTCTCCCTGCCCCAGGAGCAGCCAGCTGGAAGGAGGCCAAGACTTCCTCCTTGAGCCCTGATTCATGCCCTGTGTCCTACTGCTCACCCACCCGGCCAACTCACCCTGTCCATGCTGCTAAGGAAGAGGACCAAAGACGAGACATACTTTTCTGTATCTTCCTTAGGAAAGGCTTCTTTTCCTGGATGGGGCCACCCTTGGACCCTGTGCGGATGTTTCTTTGCCCAGCCCAATCCCACCCCTAAAAACTCAGGGGTCACCAAGGAGGTGCAACCCCTTACTCTTCCTAATTGTTACTGAATGTTTGTCAGTCTGGGCCCCAAGACCAGAAACCACAGCAGACACTCTGCCCACCGGTAGGCACTGCATCTTCAGGAAACTCGCCTTTTCTAGGGGCCGTCCTTGACCGCTCCTTAGGACTGGGTCCCCTGTCCTGCCTAGACAGCCGGTGCAGAAAGGCAGGAGTGAACAAAAGGGCAAGGGTGGGGGTGAGGTACACATACAGGTATGTGCACAGCCTCTAAGCACCCAGGCTGTCTCACAGCTTTATTAAGGGCCTGCAGAGAGGAAGTGGCCCAGCCCCACAGGCAGCAGTAGCAAGTCCAGAGGGTCCCAGGGACTCCCCAGGGCCCCAGACCACGTCAGTCTTCCTGCACGGGGTCTCAGGCATACTCCTGGGTGAACTTGGAGTGAAACTGGCTCAGCTTCTCCAGCAGGGGCCGCAGCTTTTCCACGGGGGGCAGAATGGTCATCCTGAAAGGGAGATGGGTGGTAAGCCAAGGAAGTGGAGGCCACAAGGGGGCTGCACATGGGCTGGGCCTCACCGGAAATGGTAGGTGCCTTCCCGCTGCCCAAAGCCACTTCCGGGCACCACGCAGATGCCGGTCTCCTCCAGAAGACGTATGCAGAAGAACATGTCAGGAGTCATGCCCAGCTCCTGCGGGCCGGGCAGAGTGGTCAGGGCGGCTGAGGCCTGGCCCGTCGGACCCCCGCCCGCCCCATTGGGCGCAGACCTGAGCGCGCTGCACGGCACGCGGGGGCAGCTGCACGCGCGGGAAGGAGTACATGGCTCCCTGCACCGGGTTGCATTGGATGCCAGGAGTCTCGTTGAAGACCTGCTCCGTGAGCTTGGCCTTGGCCGCCAGGTTGGCCAGCACCACCTGCCTCTCCTGCGGCCGGCCGCAGAGGGAGGGCTGGTCAGGCGGGGCCGGGAGCGCAGCGGCCCCAGCCCCCGATCCCCTCGGCCCCTCCCGCTCACCGCCTGGAACTGCGCGTAGGAGGGGTCGGACGGTGCAGGCGGGCTGACCACCGTGTGGAGCAGGACCTGGCCCGGCACCGGCGGGCACAGCCGCACGCTCATCAGTTTCTGCATCTGCTGCTGGACCGCGGGGTCCATGTTCACCACCTCCACATAGCCGCCACGGAAGCCGCACCTGCCAGGCGAGGGCGGGCGTCGAGGTAGGGCCAGGAAGGGGAAGCCAGGTCGTGGCTGGGGTCCGCTAGCCCTGCTGGCCCGGCCCACACGCACTCGCCCATGTAGCCTTTGGAGATCGAGTGGAAGGAGGCAAGTTCCTGCTGCGCCGCGTACGGCGGCCCCATCTCCGTGAGCACCTTCTTGAACGAGTGGAACTGCGAGCCCTCGGCATACACGTTGTCCTGATACACCTGGAGCGGCGAAGGGACGTCACCCACTGCTGCCCCCCTCTCCCCACCCCCATGCGCGCTCCTGCCAGCACCTCATCAGCCATCAGGAAGAGTCTCTCCTCGAAGGCGAAGCGAATCACGGCCTCGATGCACTCGCGGGGCTGCACCTGCCCTGGGGCGCAGGGGATGTGAAACGGCCGGAGTCAGCAGAAGGCGCGCGTCGCTCCCTGCGCGCACCGCGGTAGGGGCGAGCTGACCCCGGCGTGGCAGGGCGGGGGTGGGGGCGGTGCGCACCGGTGGGGTTGCCGGGGTTGATAACGCAAAGCGCGCGCGGGTGGCAATGCTCGCGAGCCTGGTGCAGCGCGCGCCGCAGTTCGGCCACATCGAGCGCCCAGGCGCGCTCCTCGTCCAGGTAGTAGTCCACCTGCACGGCGCTGAGCTCGGCCAGCGTGGCAGAGTAGAGCGGGTACTGAGGGATGGGGATGAGAACGCCCGTGCGCGTGCGACCCTGGCCGGCCACCAGCAACTTCAGCACGGTCTGTGGGCGGGATTGGAGGCGAGGTTGGCGGGGCCAGGGCAAGTGCGGCAAGACCAGCGGCGCACAGGGCACCGTGGTGTCCTCCAGCCCCGCCCAGCCTACCACGATGGCGTCGCTCGCCCCGGTGGACAGAAAGATGTTGTTGGGGTCCGCGGGAATGCCCCCGTCGCGCCGCTCGATGTACCACGCCACATCCTCGCGGATCAGCTGGATGCCGGAACTGACGCTATAGGACCCTGGGCCAGGGGCGGGGCGGGAGGGAGGACACGTGAGTCCTCCGGGAGAGGCCCGCCCCTTCCAGCGGGCTGGTCCCTCCTCCCCAGGGACTTGCTCCTTCTCGGGGCTTGGGCCGTCCTGGCGCTGGCACTTACCCAGGCTGTGGCCCCCGCAGGCCTGCAAGATGCGCTCCGCCCTTCTCTTGGCATCCTCGGGGAAATCGGGGCTGCTGAGAAGAGCTGGGTGGACGCAGAGCGCCAGGACCTGAGGGGAGGAGGGAGTACCGAGGCGAGGGCACAAGGGCTGACCGGGGAGGGGCGCCAGCGCAGTGCGAAGCCTCACCTGGCGCAGGAATGTGATGGGCTTCTGCCCCATGGCCTGAGCATCCCCGATGTTGGCGCGGATGACCTCAGTGAAGGGCTTCTTTACGCCCTGGGAAGGAAGGGCAGGTGGGCCTTATCACTCCCCTGTGACGCTGGGAGTGGGGCTGCCTCGGGGCCCCGGTGAAGCTGGAGAGCGTGTGGGCCCCAGGACCATACCTGCCGAAGCTCCTGCTCCAGCTCCAGGGCGCGCAGCACAATGGGCCCGCGCACAGCATATTCCACTCTCTGAACACACGGGTTCATGGTATCCAGTGTCAGCACCTTCTCCTTCAGTCCATTCACAGCAGCAGGGCTGTGGCCACCTGCCCTCAAGGCCATGACCCTGCTCGGACCAGGCAGTAAGGAGGCCCAGGAGGTGGTGGGATCCAGAAGAGGGATGAGGGACGCTGGGGCCAGGCTTCCGCAGGCAGGGTGGGGACGGGGGAGTCTGGGTCGGGGGCTCGAGGTGCGAGGGCACTTTCTCTGCTGCAGCCTGCTGGCCCCACTGGAAGGGACAGAAAAGGCTGGAGAGGGAGCTGGGGTTGCCGTCCCGCCCCACCCATCTGGGCACAGTTCTGCCCCAGGGAGGCAGAGGGAGTGGGTGAGCAGGGAGGCGGGGCTTGGGGCAAGGCCCAGTGCCGCCCAGTGAGCAAGAGTCCTGCGTAGGGGGTAGGAACAGATAAAAAGTTTAAGAAGCCCTGAGGAACGGGGCCTGGGGGAGGGGAGGTGGACCGAGCACCCTGAAGGCAGAGCCGGCAGGACAGCTCTGAGGGAGACTAGAGCCTGGGGCCTCTGAAGGGTTACCGCAGTAGGGCTTGGCTGAGGCCTAAACCTCTTGGGACCCCCATCCTTGCTCGGGCCAGCAGCCTGTCTCCCGGGTAACTGAGCCAGGCTTGGGGAATCCTGGGGGTGTCGGGGGAGGGGAGCAAGGCACTCAGACACAGGGTTCCACCTGGCCCTTCCTGGGCTGGTGGCCACGTTCTAGCAGGCTGGAGGCTGCAAGAGCCCTGTGCTTGGACCTTGGCCCCCAATCAGTGGTGCTGAGGCCAGAGTCTCTGGACTGGGGTACTGGGGGAGGGCCCTTGAGGGCCCTTCCGCGGCACTGGGCTGCTGTCCCGCCCTTTCACCATGCCAGCCTGGAGCTGCCCTTGGGGCCACACCACAGACAGGGTGACCTAAGCGCCTCTTCCCTGCTGCTCCTGATTGGTGGAGAGAGTGAAGGCAAGCTGTGATAAGCCCTCACGGCCCCACCTACCAGGCCCTGCAAGAAGCTGATAGGCCATGCCCCAGGCTGCCGGAACAGCAGGCATCTTGGCCTGAGGGTGGAGGAGTCTCAGCCCTCCAGCCCTCGGCCCTCTGAGCTGGGCTGCAGGCTGCTGGTCAGAAGCAGCTGGCCTGTCTCACCTTGCACCTCTTGACTCCACTGCCACCTCGTCCTCCCAGGGAACAGGCCTGCCCTTCTGGCTCTGGAGCACAGTTGATACGGGCCTGGCCCCAGGAGGAGCCAGCCCCCGCCCCCCCTGGCAGCAGGGCCTAAGTGGAGCCGTGGTAGCAGGTGGACCTTGGGCAGTGCCCCGCCCCACACACTAAATTTAACCAGCAGCTGCCCCCAGCCCTCCCTCAGCCCTGCTGACACCCCTCCAACCACAAATGCTCAGGGGTGGGCAGGCCTTGTGCACACTGGGCCAACCGGGTCCCAGGCAGGTAGGCAGTGACCCGGGCCCATGCCACCCAGCAACTGGTGGCCATGCAAGGCTGCCTGCCATGGAGAGAGGAGCTGGCAGCACCCTCAGCCCTACCACGCGAGGACCCTAAGGGGCCCCTCCCTGTCACCCTGACCCATCGTGCCCAACCAGCTCAGCTCCTAAGTGGCCAACTTCTGGCCCCCTTTGCCAGCACAGGCGGAAGCTGGCAGCCGGGCCCCAGGATCAGGGCTGCATGCCAGGAACAGGCGACCCACCCCCCCATCACCACCCCCACGGAGGTTTCTGAGGGTAGCCTCAGATCAGTTTGTCCTCCTGGCTCTGGCCCAACAGCCTTGTGGAAAACACTCCCCCTTTCCAAGCCAGGATCCCTGCCCCCCAAAGACTGTCCTTGCAAAACTCCCTGTTATCCTCAGGAAAGCAAAGAGTTACAGAGGGGCAGCCAGGAGGCTGGGAAGGCAGGAGCTGGGGTGTAGTGCGGGCGGGCCAGGCTTCTTGCCCAGGGGCCGCACTCCCACGCAGGGGCTGGGCCGCCATGAGCGAGCCCCAGCGTGCACCCACGGCCTTCAGGCAGGTGCTCACAAGGACAGGCACACCCAGGCCCAGCGACACAACGGCTCCCCACTGTGGGGACGGCGGCCCGGCTGACAGACAACAAGGCAGGTGGCAGACAGCCCTTTATCAACAGTCACAGCATGAAATGGTCTCTGCAGCCAAGACCACTCAAGTATGGCTTCTGCCACATGTTCATCCCTGAGCCATGAGGCTGGCATCCTGAACAGGGAAGCTGGTTGCCCATCCACAGCAGTACCAGGGCACATGTGAGGTCCCCAGAGCAGGGGCGAGGCAGCCTGTGGCAGACCTCGTGGTCCTGTGTGGCTCATGCCTCACGTGAGCCGGCAGCATGGCCTCCTCTCCGTGGGAGGCTCCTCCAGAGGAGCTGTGAGCTTGAGCAAGGGTGGGTCTCCACCAGCCCTGGGGCTGCTCTCTGGCTGGGGGGTCTCAGTGTCCACAGGCTGGCTGGTCTCAGGCGGAGGGCGCTGCAGCTTAGCAGCGGCTCGCTGGTGCTTGAGATCCGCCAGGGTGTGGTAGGCCTTAGCCCGGACCAGGGCTTCAGGGTTGGTGCTCTCTGGGGGGCCCAGCTGGTAGGAAACACTGCGATCCAGCCGCGTGGAGTACAGGTGCCACCCGGGAGGGGCCCCCACTCTGCCGTTGTGTGGCTGAGCCACCTCAGGGTCCCCCTCCTGTTGGGGGAGTATGGGCCCCAGAGGCCGTCAGGAGGGCCCTCTCTGGCCTCCCCTGGCCTTGGGCCCTGGGCTGCGTGGTAGTCGAGGGACACAGGAGGGTAGGGGCAGCAGCTGAGCATTATGGGGCACCAGCCCAGGAAGCGGGTGAAGAGCCACCAGTCCCGACTTCTGGGGCAGGTGCAGCGGAGACATGCGCCACCCAGTGAGTGCAGAGCCCTGGCCCACCTCAGTGGGCGGCAGGCCCAGCTCCACGTCAGTTTGGCCATCCTCGTCCTCCTCTGGGGGCTCAGGGCTGGTGGGTGGTGGCTGCTGCCACACGATGGCCTCCTGGGCATGCTCCCTGCGGTACAGGCTGGTGCGCTGGCTCAAGCTCACCCTTCTCACCACCTTCCTGGGGAAGGGCAGGAAGGGTGGGAGGAAGGGCGCTGCCGGCCCTGTGCTCTGCCCTGAGCTCCTGCAGGCACCCGGGCCTGCCAGCAGACCCAGCCAACGTCAGCAGGGCAGGCAATGCCAGGGGCAGAGCCGGCAGGGCAGGCCGAGCCTGAAGGTTGGGGGCAGGGCAGCCAGCAGTGCGGGGACACAGCTAGAGGGGCTGAGGGTGGGGCAGCCAGCAGGGCCCCGGGCAGCCCACTTGGAGCTTACCCACGGCTCCCTGCGCTGGACGTGCGGCGACGCAGCAGAGAGCGCTGGCGGCCCTGGGCGCGCAGCAGTGCGTCATGCTTATGCTTCAGCTCCAGCAGCTTGGCCCGCACTTCCTCATCCCCGCACAGGTCTGAGGAGAAATGGGTGGGGCCACAGACGCCTTCCCAACCTATCCCCTACACCAGGCGCAGGCAGCCCCAGCTCACCGAGAGGCGTCTCATCCATCAGGGACTTTCCGTCCAGGTCGGCCCCGTGTGCCACAAGCAGCTCCACCAGGTGCACCTGTGGGCCGGGAGCCTAGGCTGCTGAAGGCTTGGAAGCCGCGGGCCACCTGCACCCCGGCCACCCCCACCCCCACTCACCTGGCCCCAGTAGGCGGCAGCATGCAGGGGCTCCCAGCCATCGCGGTCCTTGGCACTGAGACTGGCCCGGTGTTCCAACAGCAGGGCAGCCGCCTCGCTGAACCCATTGGCAGCAGCAATGTGTAGCTGTGGGCAAACCACCCGGCCCTGAGTCCCAGGCACAGTGCCCCTCCAGCAGCAGCCTCCCCTGCCTGCATCCCAGGTGGCACCATCCTCACCAGTGTGGCCCCATGGTCCTGGGGTGCATCGAGGTCAGCCCCTGCTTGCAGAAGGCTCCGGATGTCATCCAGCATGTGCAGCTCCGGCAAGGCCCGGGCCCCCTCGATGCTGTCCTGGGTAATGCCTGCATGGCAGCAGGCTCAGAACTAGCAGCCCTGGCACCACCCCTGGTGGATGATGGGGTTGCACTCACCACGGTTGGCCATGGCTGTCTCTAGGCAGTCCAGCGTCTGCTCGTCCTCACACAGGTCATAGGGCATGTTCCCATCAGTGTTGACTGCCAGGAGGTCAGCACCACTGCAGGGAGGACGGGTGGGGTGTTGCTGGCCACAGGACCAGGGAGACCCCCAGTCCCCTCTCAGAGGCCCTCAGCCTAGGGCTGCCGTTCAGGACAGCGTGGGGCTGATGTGGAGGAGGCCCAGCCCCAGATGCCCTCGGACCTGTGTAGCTGCCCCTCAGCCCTGGGCTGTCCTGCAGCCTCCACCTGTGCCTGAGATCCTCATTTCTACCCCCACGACCAGGCACAGCAGGCCCACCTGCCAGGAGTGGGTGCTGGGACTCTGAGGACCCCAGGGATCAGGGCTGAGGCAGGAGCACAGCAGGGGTGATGGGGAGCCTAGAACACAAGGGTGGGTGCCCGCTGTGGAGGGGTGGGGTGGGGCCGGGGCTGCCTGTGCACACCCCCAGCTGCCCCGAATGCTGCATGCCCACCCCAACCACTCTAAGGCATTTATATGTGAAGTGGGGGCACTGCCACCCACCTGCACACCCACCATCCACACCTGGACCACTTCAAGTACAGGCAGAGCCCCTGACCATCTGTCCTAATAGTAGAGTCAGAGGGGAGAGGCCATGGAGAGGACCCCTGGATCCTCATGAAGCCAGTGGTCCTCCCTGTTTACCAAGGTGGCTGCTCAGGAGCCCTGCCCCGGTCCTCCTTGTTAAAGGCCCCACCTATGTCCAGGTACCCTGCCCTCCTTGTTGAGTCCACCCTCACTACTGACCAGAATGGCATTTCTCTGAGCTGGAGGTCAAGGCCTGCCCTCGAGGAGCTCCAAAACTCCTCAAGGCATTAGACAGGAGGGCACAGCCAGGCAAGCAGCCTGGCAGGCAGAAGGCCACACTGCCCCAAGCACCTGCCTGTTCCCTAGGTCTCTTTGGCCTCTGCCCAGGCCCTGATCTCCACCCAGCAAAGTTAAGTAGGAACACAAAAGGCTAAAGGCCAAGTATAGTTCCCACGCAGGACACACCTGGGCTATGTCTCTCAGGATGAACTGCCATCTTCAAGGAAGGCTCTGCCTGCCCTGGGACCCAGCTGCCACCCTCCCCAACAGAGATGCCTACTCTGGCCACACCTGCTCCCAGCAGGCCCTACCGGGTAATAAGCAGCTCCACCAAATGCAGGTGGCCACAGGTGGCTGCAGCATGTAGGGGTGTCCAGCACTCGCTGTCACACGCGTTGACCTTGGCCCCGGCCTCCAGTAGCTGCTGCACCATGTCCTGGAAGTCATCGATGCAGCTCTGCAAACCACGCAGCCTGAGCTCCAGATCCTGGGCCCGGGACCCTTCCACCCCCAGCCACCCCCAGCATGCTGACCTGGTGCAAGGCCGTCAGGCCATCCTCATTGGACAGGTCAGGGCTGACCCCACTCTCAAGGAACTGACGGACTGCAAGAAGGGGGAGGTGTAGTCAGGAAGCAGGAATAAAGGTTCTGCCAAGGCCAGCACCGTCCTGGTCAAGTCATGGTGCCCAAGGGTACAGGGCTGACTGCTGGGCTGCGTCCAGGAGAGCAGGAAACGGCGAGAAAGACAGCAGTCCAGGAGCAAGAGGACCACCAGAACTCAGGGGCCAGGCACACACAGCAGCCCCTGTTCCCAGCTGCAGTGGGACCCGGCCCTCCCATAACGGCCCTCGTGTGTGTGGGAGGTCGTCACTGGGCTCCAGATGGCCCCACTCTAGCCCAGGTGCTGGCACCCCCTCAGCAGGCCCACACCTTCCTGTAGCCTTCCCTATTAGCAGACTGCTGCCGCCCCAGCCCAGGGCAGGCCCCCTGCCCCCTGCAGCCTGCACTGGGGACCCAGTGTTCCCAACCGGCCCCTCCAGGACCTCCCCAGGAGAACGACCGATCCCTGTCTGTGCCTCTGCAGGTTCTCACCAAGGTCACCTGGGACCTTCCTGGGGCCTGGCCCTCCCAGGCTGTGCTCAGCAGGCAGCAGGGGCGCACCCTCCTTTGCACACTTCCCTGTGCCCTGGCCTGGGGCACACCCACCACGCCCCCACCTACCCTGCCTGCAGGCTCTGCTCACCCCATGCACCCAGGCCTGTCACTAGGTCTGGGAGGTTCTGATGGAGAAGAGGCCAAAGGCAGAGCCCAGGGTAGGCATCAAGAGGGCCCAGCTTCCTGAGCCCTGACCTGCCGAAGTGGGCACCACTGTCCAACCTCACAGAGGCGGAAACCCAGGACCCACACAGTGGAGGTCAGCCTTCCCTGAGCATCGCCCAGCGCCCTGGGAAGAGGCAGCAAAGCCTGCAGGCCACCCCCAGCGCACCTCAGCCCAGCCCCTGGAACTTCTCCAGCTCCTGTGGGCCTGGGCCGCGCTCCTGCCTGCCCCCCATCGGCATCCCCTCTACAGCAGGACCCTGTGTGCACTGCTCTCTTGGGGCCTATGGCTGAGGAAGCCAGGCCAGACCCCAGGCCTCTGTAAGAAGGGGCTGCTCCCTTGGGAGGTCTCAAGACACCACCAGGGACAGGGCTGCCAGCCGTGCACTGCCCGGGGACACAGCCACACTCACCTTCCTCCAGGTCATTTCGGGCAGCAGCTTCCAGAAGGGTGACACTGGGAGGGAAGACGACCCGCTTCTGTAGCATGCCACCCACTACCTCCTTCCGTGGCCTCTCCCTGTGGCCCTTCTCAGCCTGGGCCCACATCTTCACCTGCTGGGCACGTCGCTTCTGGGCATGCTTCAGCCGCTCCTGTGTGCTCATCCGGCTCACCACAGGCATCTCCGCCAGCAGCTCTAGGTGCTCGGCCATGGTGGGGGCTGCCTACCAGGGTGGCTACCCGGGACACCAGGTGAGGGAGCACGGGGTCTAGGCTGGGCCTGAGGGGCGGGGCAGCTCGCTGGACTGGTACCCTTGGGGGCATCCCCTCCCTAAAGGTCAGTGCCCTCTGCCCCTGGCAAGACTGGGTCAAGAGGTCCCACGCTGTGACCAGGCCCAGGCAGCCCTGCAAGGCAGGAGCCCCATGCAGAAAGGACAGCGTAGACAGGGTGCCTGCGGCTGCCTCCCAGGAGCCCTGGCACCTCAGCCGCTTAATGGGCAGGGCCTCACCTCCTTCTTGGGGTCAGGGTGCACAGCCTATGGAAAGCAGCCTGGGACCTGGGCAGCTCAGTCCAGGGTCTGAAGCTAATTACCCAGATAACAAAGCTGCAGTTTCCTGGCACCTTGCCGAGCGGGAAGAGAGAATAGGGCAATGGGCAGAGGCCCCTGGGATCCTAGAAGCCCCCCTCACCTTCAGGCCTCAGGAGCTTGGGGGACCCTGGGAGCAGCTGTGGCCTGGTCTGGTCCCCCCTCCCCTCTCCTGTCCATCTTCCAGGGTCGGTGCATTGGTGCTAAGGATAAGGTGTAACCGGAGGGCGGGTTCCGTGGCCAAAGAGGCCAGGGCACGGCATGTGCTCAGTCCTGGGATCCTGGACCTCAGGGCCTAGGGCTCAGACTCTACAAGCAGCAGCCAGGGCACTGAGAGCACAGCAGGCCTGGCCACTGTGTCTTCAGGAGGACCTCTCCTTCAGAGGAGATGCTGATCAAGCAACAGAAAGCAGGCAGCTCCCACTGGCCTGTAGAGGAACAGGAAACACCTTAAGGCTGACTTCCAGGGGTGGAGTGAGTGGGCAGGTGTGACCAGGGCCCTGCCCTGTGTGAGCCCCACCCTCGGCCCACAGGGAGCCCTGCTAGCCCACAGTGCTGGCAGAGAAGGCTTGGTCTGCCCCACTCTGGCTGACACAATCAGCGTCTCCACAAAGGGCTGTCCAGTTGCAGGGAGGCTCTGCAGGGCTGGCTTGCAGCAGCCTCCCCGTGAAGCTGCCCTCAGAACCAGGGACTGGCCCCTGGGAGGTGCTCCCTGCAGTTTCCCGAGGTCCTGGTTCCCACAGCACTGCTGACCTGTTTGCCTCCAGGCTGGGTCAGGCAAGGTCACCTCCTTGGACTCCCCAAGAACCGCTCCAAGGGTTGGTAGGCTACAGCCCTCCTTTGGACATGTCCTGCCTCCTGGGCCTCAGGCCTCCCTCCTCAGCTCCTGAGGGCAGAGAGCACAGCCTGTACTGACCAGCACCCAGCTCCTCACCAGTCAGCACCCGGCTTCTTCCTTGCCAGGCTCCCTCGCCCAGGCCAGTCAATGCCCCGGCCATACTGGGCTGCAGTAAAAGCCCCTGTCATGCAGACAAAGGCACAGGAGGCCTACCTAGCTTGAGATCTATCAGGATGGACAGGCAGGCAGACAGGTGGCTTGGCTGAGGCACTGCCCCTCAGGAGGCTCTGGCTGTACTCCAACCACAGATGCCCACCAGGAGTCCCCACTTTCACTTGGCCAGACCCTGTGGCCTTCTACATACAGACCCAGACTTGTACTTGGACGTCTTAGTGAGTGCCCCCCTCCTTCTGGAAGGAAACTGACTTGGGCCACATCAAATCAGACCTGCTCTGGGACACCCAGTGTACCTGGGAGCCACCTTTTACAGGTCTGACCTGCTCTGGACTTTGCTCCAGCGGTCCTCCCCGCAAGCCTGGGGATGGGACAGGGGACCAGGAGGCCCCAGTAAAGAGCTTTCTAGGCAACATTCCTGCTCTGGGCAGCCTGCTCCCAGCTGGCCACCTATGCAAACTGCTGGGGCCAGGGCACACACAAGCTGCCCAGACTTCCCATCTGGAGAGCCTGAGCCCGGCCTCTGCCCTCTGAAAGACAGCTCCCCCACACTGAGACAGGCCAGAAGCCAGGTCCTACAGGCACCCCTCCAGCTCCCCATCCACGGGGATGGGGTGGGTCCCAGACCACCCCTGGGGCACGGCACCAACCTCGCCCCTCTGCAGCACTCTCCGTGCATTGACTGCTCACAGCTCCTGCCCTTCATGCTCCTCCACCAGCTGGCAAACTGCCCCCATTCACACATGGCTACAGGGTGGGACCTCCACCTCTCTGCCATCATCTCTGGGCCTGCCAGGGAGCTGGCCCGAATGGCCTACCCTCTGTCTGGCCCCCAGTCTCTGGCCATGGGAAAGGAACCCCTGTTATTCTCCCACAGGGAGAAGGATCCCCAAGGGCCAAGGCTCCCCAGCAGACTGGGCTCCTAGAGTCTCAGGGACCGGTTTCACCTCCCCAAGATGGGTGCCAACTGCACAGCCACCTGATCTTCCTCAGTTTGATGGCATTTAGGAGATGCCATCCACCTCGTCATCTTATAGAAGAGATTCTGATGCCTACATCCTACAGAAAACAACCTACAATAGCAACCAGCTTTGCATACTGAGTACACGCTGCCCTTGGTCCACACATCCAGAAGGCCATCTGGGAAAGTCCACCCCACAGCGGGACCCAGAGAGCCTCAGCAAGCCTCCCCACCGGGCCTGCCCTCCGGCTGTGATGGGAACAGAGGGCCGGGCTGGGGCTGCTGACCTGGCCCCTGCTGGCCCCCAACACCCTGCGCAGTGCACAGAGGAGATTCCGGTGTCCTGGTCTGGGCTGTGGCAGCTTATGAGGGTCCTCAGCCCTTGACTCTGGTGGGCCCGCCTTCCTGAGGCCCCAGTCTCCTCTGGGGGCTGCCTCAGGGCAGCCTGACGGCCTCTTCTGTGTCCAAGCTGATCCTGAGGGGGCCCAGGGAGTCCCAGGGACCCGCTGCAGTGGGTGCCGCCATCTGGCAGAGCCTCCATCGAGGGGGCACCACAGTGCCTTGTGCCTGGCTCCTCCCAGGCCGAACCCTAACCTCCCCAGCTCCTCGCCCCCTGGATCTTCCTGCTGCCCCTCACAACCTCACTCCGTCACCTTATCCCAGCCACTCAGACCAGGAACAGTCCACCAGAGCTAGAAGACTTGCCCTTTGGCTGAGCCACGAAGGACAGTACGTTCAGTGGAGTCCGTCCGAATGGCCACCACACCACACCCAGACCAAGGCGGGCTGAGCAGGGCAGCTCTTGCCTCAGCGCACAAATCTGCCCCAAGCCTCCCTGGAATATCAAACACATAACCTGGCAGGTTTTCCCAGGTCTTGGCTCCGTGCCCAAGCAAGCCACATGGAATGTGGAACTGAGGTCAGGAGAGTCCCCGGGAAGGACCGCAGTCACTGTGCAGCGCTGGACATCTGGCCTTGGGACAGGAACCCATGCCCAGACACCATCCAGGCATGGACAGAGCCATGCTGGCCTGAGGGTCTCAGTAGCCGTCCATAACGCCTGCCACAGCTCTCCGCCAGTAGGTCCCATCATCACCCCCATTTTCCACATGGGGAAGCTGAGGCCATGCCTGGACCTGGAGTCCTATGACCCACTCCACCACATCGCTTCTCATGTCCACCTCAGCATCTGTGTGGGATTCAGAGATGGTGCAGCAGAAACCCAGAGCCTGCGAGGGGCGACAAGTGCCAGCTCCTCACCCAGAGAAGCCGTGCCGGGTTCAGAGGAGGAGGACGGGATGAAGGGGTCTCAGAGGAATGCTGAGGGGGAGGGGACGGAGGTTGGGGAGTCCCCCTGAATCAGGCCCAGGGCACACCTTTCCCTGCTTCTGGGGCTGAAGGTCCTGTCCTACTTGGCTTGTTGGAGTGGGTTACTGCGACTTGCAATCCAAAGACTGCTTTATCTGTGGCCTGTCCGCAATAGAGAAAGCTGGGCACCTGGGTGCCCCTCACCCTGGGAAAGTGATGTGTGTATTACCGTCCTGCACAGCAGCAAGATGAGGCCGTCTATCTGCCAAGGGCCAGGGCTGCGACTCGGTCACCGAAAGCCCAGTGTGGAGGTGACACTGCCCTGGCTGGAGACAAGTGTTGAGGATGGATACACACGTTCGTTTCTTTGCACAAGCAGAGAGGGCATGGGGGCAAGGGCTGTGACATGAGATCACGGGGCAGCACGGGCACCCAGCCCCCACCCGGCTTGGTTCCCCGTGGAAGACTCAGTCCCCCTAGGCCTCCAAGCCCGAGAGGCTTCCTGAGCTGGCCCTGTGTCACATCCTGTCTCTTCCACTAGAGGGCGTGCACCCTGCTGTCTCCTCAGCCACACCTGGACCCTGCAACAGGACCCTGGGTGTCTGTGAAGGGCTGAGGAGGCAAGGTCAGGCGCAGTCAAGGAGCAGACCAGCTCAGGCCCAGGGACCCTGTGGCCAGCACCATCCAGTCAGGGAGGAGCTAGATGCCCAGAGATCCTGACACGCCAAGTGCAGTACGAGACCATGCAGAGCAGCCCTGCCTGCCCCAGGAGTGCAGGCAATGTGTCCCGATGGGCACTCCGCGGTGTGCGTGCTCTGGTCACTTGGCCAGCACACCTCCCTCCTGGCTCCCTGCTCTACCTACCTCTGCTCTTGGGGTGGGGACAGCAGAGGAACAGGATGCGCATCAGTGGTGGGGCACAGGGGACCCTGGGGGCAGTTCTGTGCCCAGACAAGCGAGGAGGAGGCCCAACTGTAAGTCCATGGCAAGGCCTCACCTGCTCTCCACATGCTCTGAACATAGCTTGAGAGCTGGCAGCAGGACAGGGCGGGCTGAAGAGGTGCGGGCAGCAAGGACAGGGAGGCTGGAGCCAAGCACTGGGACAGGCGGGCAGGTGGCCCCCCACACGGGCACAGAGACCATGGGAGGAGACCTGGAATGCTACCTTGAGCACCCTCACCCCCATGTGGACACAGAGGGCCACTGCTAGGGTACACCCCTTGCCCCCCAGCCCCACAGGGCTCCCATCAGCCCCTGGCTGCGGCGGCCTTTATGACAGAGAGCACTTGCCCATCAAAGGGGCCTTACTAAATAAGCCTAGAGGACCTGGGAGGAAGCTTCTCCTGCACTACCAAGGCAAGATCAGGAAGATATAGTGTTTGCTAGGTGAAAGAAAGGAAAAATAAAACCTGCATATGATATGCTACCTTTCATATAGAAAAGGTATAGAAATAAGAACATTTATATCTACATTAGAAACATAAGAAAAACAGACAAGAAATGATGAACAGAGGTCACAAGCAGAGTGAAGAAGAGAGGTAGGTGGGTGGGAGACAAGTGCTCTGGGTCATTTCTGCTGTTTGACTTTGAGACATGCGAAGATAAACTTGTTCAAAACAGCTTTAAGCTGTTCTGGGACGGCAGGCGTGAGCGCACCTGCTGGTTGCCAGGCGGGCCTGAAAGGACAGGGCTACCGGTGGCAGCGTGGGCCAGCTCCTGGAGCATCTTCTGTGTCTGGCTGAGGAGCTGGTCTCTGCCCATTAGGCTGTAGAAGCCACAGACACTTTCAGACAAATCTGGGGGTGGGGGGTAGAGAGGTTGCAGGAGAGAGGCTGGGACTTGCACAACCACCCAGAGGGTCCTGGACAGGACAGGACAGGGGTGACAAGATGAGAGCAGACAGGGTGTCGGATGTCAGGGGAGGGGCACACACAGGAAGACAGGCCCTGAGATTAGCTGTGGGATTCAAGGCACCTATGGATGCCTTAGCATGTCACCAAGCAGTGTCCAGGGAGAGCTGGGGCCAGGTCGCCCAGGAGAGCACATCTGGAGCGAGCAGCCAGCAGAGGTGTAGATGGGAGGCCCGCGCAGCATCAGCGTGAGGCTTGCTCCAAGGATCGGGCAGCCACCTGGGAAACCACAGGGTCCCACTCCTAAAGGGTGTGCCTGAGGCGCCCACGGATGCCCTAAACCCCACAGCTAGTCTAAGATATTGCCCTCCAGGCGGGGCAATACAGGTGATCTTTCTCAGAAGAACAACACACCTTTTTTTCTTTTTAAAGAAAAGGAATTAGATGACCACTGCTGACTCAGCAATAGTTCCCATGGTGGGAGGAGCCCCTGTGGGTGAGGACGTGTGGGGACCCATCTCCTGAGAGCCTCGGCTAAAATGGGAAGGGGACAAGAGACAGGCTTGACCAGAGAAGCAGCACAGAGGAGGGAGCTTCAGACACTGCTTTCCAGCCCCCAGTCCTGAAACCCTCCCCTGGAGCCACTCACCAGCAACCCCCACCCCCCCATCCTCAACCCCGTCACGTTGGCCTTCCTCAGCAGAACCTGGCACCCCTGGCCCCGTCCAGCCAGCCTTCTCTGGGGGCTGCTTTCTCTCCCCCAACCTGGGCCCCCTGGCCTTGAAGTGGGCATTCAAACCCTGTTCCTCGCAGCAGCAGGCAGCCCCTCCCCACTCTCTCCCTGAGTCCTAGCTGACCGGAGTCATCAGCTGCACTGCCGTCTGGCCCACCCCTGCTGTGGGCGTTTCCCTCCCTCCTGTGTCATGTCTGAATTCCTGCTGGACTCAGTATTCTCCTGGACCACCCTTCAACTCCCTGCCCCTCAGTCTTGACCCCTTCTTCCTGACAGTGACCTCATTATCTGCCCCAATTATCCCTCCACCCTGTCACCACCAGTACTCCTCCCCACACCCACCCTGGCACTTCAATTCACCACCAGTCCCGTGGCTACCATCCCTTCCCACCTTGCTCCTGCAACCCCGACTCCAGCACTCCAGAGCCCCCAGGCAGGGCATTGCAGAGGCTCAGCTTCAAGCCATGAGCAGTCATCAGCATTCCATGGCCCTCCTGCCACACTGCTTGGTGGAAAACCCCAGCCCAACATGACCACCTGACTGGCTGTACCAGCAGGGCTGCTGACTGAAGACCACACTCAGACAAGCAGGCCCCACTCGGTGGCCCTAATGCTTCCAGAATCTTCCACCTTCCTTGTCCCTTCTCCTTCATCCTCACACTCAGCTGCTGACAAGTTTCCTGAGAAGACAGAAGCCATAAGAAAAGGACAGCGACTCCTCAAACAATCCATGTGCCTACGACTGAACCCACCTGCCACAATGCTCCATCCCACAGCACAGACCCGTGCCCACCTGTGCCCCCAGCCCTTCCAGGACCCCTCTCTCCCTCCTCTATACCCTTCCCATCAGCATGGCGATTATCTCAACCTATTCCAAAACAAAACAGCAAACCTTACTGGATGAGACAAGGGTGTCTGCCATCACTAGTTCTATTCATACTGTACTATAAAGATTCTAGCCAATCAATTAGGCAAGAAAAGGAAATAAAAGGAATAAAGATAGGAAGGGTAGAAAAACCTCATTATTTACAAATGACATATTGTATGGTAAAAACCTGAAATATCCTGTAGAAAAACTTCTGTAGAATTAATATAAAAATGGAGCACATTAAATACAAGGTTAATGTATAAAAATAAATTATATTTATAAATGCCAGTAACAGGAATTTACCCTAAGAATGCAGGAGCCCAGATTGAAAAAGACATATGCACCCCTATGTTTATTGCAGCACTATTTACAATAGCCAAGAAATGGAAGCAACCTAAGTGTCCATCAGTAGATGAATGGATAAAGAAGATGTGGTACATATACACAATGGAATATTATTAAGCCATAAGAAGAAAAGAAATCCTACCATTTGCAACAAAATGGATGGAGCTAGAGGGTATTATGCTCAGTGAAATAAGCCAAGCCGAAAAAGACAAGTATCAAATGATTTCACTCATATGTGGAGTATAAGAACAAAGAAAAAAACTGAAGGAACAAAACAGCAGCAGACTCACGGAACCCAAGAATGGACTAATAGTTACCAAAGGGAAAGGGACTAGGGAAGATGGTTGGGAAGGGAGGGACAAGGGGGAAAAAGGGGCATTATGATTAGCAGATGTAACGTTGGGGGGGCACGGGGAGGGCTGTACAACTCAGAGAAGACAAGTAGTGATTCTATAGCATCTCACTACGCTGAGACAGTGACTGTAATGGGGTTGGTGGGGGGGACCTGATGAAGGGGGTAGTTTAATAACCATAATATTGCACATGTAATTGTAGATTAATGATACCAAAATTAATTATTTAAAAAATTAAAATAATAAATAAATAAATAAATGCCAGTAACAATCAGAAAATGAAAAATTATTAATTATACTATTTATAGTAATATAATAGTATCCAAAAGCATCAGTGTCTAAGACTAAATCTAACAAAAATGTGCAAGAACTCCACACAGAAAGCCACAGAACCCTCATCAGGGGTGAGAGACAACTGGGCGCGTGGCAAGCACATCAGGCTACTGGGTCCAAAGGCTCAGAACTGCAAATGTGCGATCTCTCCAAATATCCATCTTAGATTCAATGCGATCCCAGTAGTTGCATTTGAAACTCACCAATTAATTCCCCGTTTTATATAAAATGCAAAGAACAGGGCACTCCTAGAAAAGCACAAACAGGTGACCCTCGAACAGCACAGGTTTGACTTCCACAGTCATCTTTTCTCTAACTTTACTATAAGAGTACAGTACGTAATACATATACAAAATATGTGTTAGTCAACTGTTTATGTTATCAGTAAGACTTCATGTCAACAGTATTAACTACTCTTAGTAGTTAAATCTTGGCGGAGTCAGAAGTTACACATGACCTCCTGCCTGATGGTGCAGGAGGGTCAGTACTCCTAACCCCTATGTTGGTCAAGGTCAACTGCACTCACACTATTAGACATCAAGATCTATTATGAAGTTTGGTAAAGTAAGACCCTGACGTATTACCGTGGAACAGAATAAAGTCCAGAAACAAACCCACATATGTGTGACACTCAATTTATGATACTACAGAGCAGTAGAAAAGTGGTCTTTTCAATAAATGATGCTGGGTCAGATAGCCATATGTAAACAAAACTTCTCTTGATCCCCCAGCCTAGAGCGTACTGGGACATCTGAATGGAAAAGGTGAAGCAAAACAACTTGTACAAAGACTTGACACCAAAAGCACAGTCCATAAATGACAAATTAGAACTAACTGAAATTGAGTTTTTCTCTGCCAAAGACCCTGTGAAGAAGGCAAAAAGACTGTAGTAAATATTTGCAAACTAGAGCCCCAACAAAGACTTCTGCCCAGTAAACATAGAGAACCCTCAAAACTCAGGGGTTTGAAGAAAACAATCTAATTAGAAAATGGACAAAAGATGTGAATAGACATTTCACTGAATAGGATGTACAGTTGGCAAAAAAAGCCCATGAAAAGATGCTCAACAGTGTTAGCCATTAGGAAAATGCAAACTTTTCCACAGTGAGAGACCACTGCACACCCATCAGAATGGCAAGGACCTGAAGAAAATGGGTCTCACACACAGCCAGCAGGAAAGTACATGGTGCCAGTCTTGAAAACAGTTTGGCAGTTTCTTAAAAAAGCTGAACACATGTTTACCATATGATCCAGCAGCTGCATTCTTGGACATTCATCTCAGAGAAATTAAAGTTCAAGTTCACATAAAAACCTGCACATGAATTTCATAGCAACTTTATTCATGATAGCCCCAAACTGGAAAAAGCCCAAATGTCATTCAATCGGTAAATGGTTAACTAAACTCTGGTACACCCACACAATGGAACACTCCTTAGCAAAAAAAAAGGAAACAATTATGGACACACACACCTGGGTGGCTCTCAAGAGCAGACTGCCCATCTCTAACAGTCACACATGGTATGACTCCATTTAGAGAACATTCTTGAGATGTTAACATTTTAGGCATGGGGGATAGGGCCCTCCTAAGGCCCTGCTGCCCCGAGGAGGTGGCCATTCCTTGTCATGGAGCTGTTCTACACCTTGACTGCAGCAGTCACACAATTCTGTATGCATGATAAGACCACTCGTGCACACACAATCGGGTACATGGAAAACTGAAATCTGAAAAGGTCAGTGGAGTGTGTCCATGTTGATGTCCCAGAAGAGATTCTGTACTAGTTATAGACCTCCAGGGGGCTGGGGCATTTTGCAAGGGGGTCTCTCTAAACTATTTCTTATAGCTGTTATGTGAATCTACAATGATCTCAAAGTTTAAAAATTGAAAGAGTGAAAAGGCAAGCCATAGAGTGGGAAATGGTACTGGCAATACACAGCAATTGACATGAAAAGAATTACTCAACAGCACAAGGAAATGGGTCAAAGAATAGCCACTTCATATCAATAAACACACAGAAAGGCACTCCAGGTCCTTTGTCACCAAAGAAACATATGAAACTCTACACACACTACTGCAGACCCACTGGGACAGAGGCCAGGTGACAGGGAAGGTGTGGAGCAACAGGGACCACCTCATACTGCCATGGGGGTGTCCGCAGACCCCACATTCTGCACTGGTCATACCACTCCAGGTGCTGCCCCGGCAGAAATGTGTTGAAATCCCGCACTGAACCTGTTCCAGGGGACACTGCTATGGAGGGCATTTCCAGAACAGCTGGCCAACTGGGTCCTGGGCTGTGTCCCCAAGTGCCATGGTGATGTCGGGCTCCCTGAGGCTTTGCTCTGTGCTCAGGATGCAGGCACTAAGGGAGACCCACCAGGATCATTCGGCAGCAGAACAGGGGCCAGCTGTCACATGACCATTGCCTGGCACAGTGTCAGAACATTGTTTCAGAGACCAGCCCTATCAGGCTGGTGGGGTTACTATTCTGCTTACAGCAGAAGGCAGCGGGAGAGGGGTGTCCACATGGCTCCTCAAGGCCACATCTCTCTGCCTTTTCTCTTCTTTTTTTTAATATATAAGGTGAAGGATGTATTAACTAACTTTATTATGATAAACATTTCATGATACATACATGTGTCATGACATTTACACCTTAAAGTTATACAATGTTGTCTTTTTTATCTCAAGAAAGCTGGAAAAAAGTTCTAAATTTTGATATAGTCCAAGGTACCATTTTTTTTTCTGTTATGATTAGTATTTTTGTGTCCTCCCTATGAAATGTATTATCTATTCCAAGAACACAAAAATATTCTTTTATAATTTTTCTAGATTCCTTATGGTTTTAGCTTTTATATTTAGGGCTGTGATTCAAATCAAATTACTTTTTGCATATGGTATGAAGGCCGGGTAAATGTTCATTATTTCTAGACAGTAACTTGACTCATTTAAAGAAACACCTCCATTATTAATTTAATAAAAATTTTTTGATAAAATTTGATATCTGTGATTTTAAAACAACCTCTTAATAAATTAGAAATTAGAAGACACTTCCTTAATAAGAAAAAAATTTTTAAACATAAATAATTCTTTTGGTTTCAAATTAGCTATGCTTCATTTAAATCAGGGATAAATATGCATCAAAGCAGGAAATCTCTTGGAAAATTGCGTGAGGATAATTTCCTTGGACATGTGCTTACTGCCCATGCTAGATGACATTCTGCGTTCTAAGGCTACATCACATGCAGAGAAGCCCAACTCTGTCCTTTCCCTTCCAGATGCAGCAACAATCAGGCTTGTTTGTCTTTTTCTTGTTTATTTATGGGAGCTCTTTTTTTTTCTTGGGACACAATACCTTTTTGGCTCCGTATGTTAATTTGTTTAGTTAATTATGTATTTCCACCTTTTATGTTTTTAGGTTTCGTGTTTTGCTTAACAATGTTTCCTGTCATAAAGCACCAGATTAAAAAAAAAACAGAAAAAGCTTATAAATAACCCCAGCCCTTTTTTTGCAGCCTCACTTTTGGTGATGCCCACAGTTCCGGGGGCTGGTTAGACAGTCACCTGTCATTCCAGGTCACAAGTATCTCAAAGCCAATACAGGAATGAAGTTAATGGCCTCCTATCCCAAAGGGGTTGGTTCTTCCTCACACCCCAATCTCTCTGAGTGGCACATGTCCTCTGTCACCAAGGCTCTAGAAGGTCTGCGTCTTCTGCCACACTCCCCCTCCCTCTCTCCCTTCCTTCCCACAGGAGCAGTTACAGCCCCTGCTTCTCCAGGCCACTCAAGGGGAGGGTGGTGGGTAATGGAAGCAGCTACAAGCTGCCCAGCTCTTGGGCAGGAAGGAGCATCCAGGCCAAGTGAAGGGTCAGTGGAAAGGCCCAGTGGAAGACACCTGGCAAGTCTGAGAACTGGAAAGCAGCAAGGGTGGGAGTGGGAGGCCCACATCATGGCCAGGTGCTCATGTCAGGGAGGGGTGGTGATGTCATTTGAGGCAAGGCTGGAGTGCCACCCCACAGCCCCCTCACTCCAGCCTGCTTCTGCCCCCAGCCAGGCCCTGGGCACCAAAAACATGAACCTAGACCCAGATGCCCCGGCATGAAATGCTCCTAAGGACCTGCTGCCCCATGGAAGGTCCAAGCTACTGACACGGTCCCCAGATGCCCTGGGCCCAGGGCCTGTGCAGGCTCCACCTGACTGCTCACAGTCCTGTTTGCTGCCCACCTCAGGACACCCTCCCACAGCTGTACAGCCAGGTCTGGAGGAACAGGGGTCCCTGAGTCTGGGATGGGCTTCCACACATTCCCCCCAGTGTTTTGGGGTCACCTTTAAAAAACCTTTTCCATTGTGAAGGGTGACACCAATACAGAAAATGCAGAGAACACAAGGCACATAAGATGGAAACACAATGCTCTGTGCACACCAATCCAGGAGAGGACCACAGCAACCCAGAGCCTCCCCTTGCTCCTCCCTGCTGGTAACTGCCACCTCGGTCTCTTCTGGTATCCTGTGCACCCATGTGCACCCTCCGGACATGGAATCAGCACCACAGGCTGGCCTCGCCCAGACATGACCTGTGCCCTGGGCCGCCTCCTCCTGCCCCAGGTGCGGTGGCTATCCCTTCTGAGGGTGTGGCTCCAAGTTCTCAGCCTTTTCTGGGTAGCTGTCCGTTACATGGCTGTATTCCCAATACTCAGCCTTCCACCTCTCAGGGATGGGGTAGTCCCGGGATGGCCTGTGATGGGAAGGCCATGGTGAACACCCACACGAGGGCCCTGGTAAGCTCCTACCAACCACAGACTCTGCCAGATGAATCACTGCATGCTGTGGCTGCCTTCCACAGTGGCTGAGCCAGTCACTCCCTGCAGCAATGGAGGAGTGCTCCAGCTGTTTTATATGAAACATGCTCCTTTGGCCAATCTAGGGTGTGGGTAGTGGTGTCTCCCTACTGTCATCTGCTGAGCGTTAATCAGGTGAGGCATCTTTCCAAAGACAGTCTCCTATATCATCTTCTAAAAGCAGAGAGTCTGTGTCACACTGAGGTGTAATCCCCCTGGAGCTAGTGTTTGTGTATGGTGTGAAGGGGGCCCCTACAGTGGTGTTAAAATATGCCCACAAATGGTCTGACAGTCCTTCCTTCCAAAAGTGAAGCCTAATTCTCCCCTTAAGTCTCAGCGGCACTTAGTGACTCGCTTATAACGAACAGCGTGTGACACCTGAGACTAAGAGAAAGGCACCACAACCTCCTGCCTGCTCCCTCGGGTCACTCGCTCTGGGGAAGCCAGCTGCCACCTGGGGAGGACACGCCAGCTGCCCCGTGCAGAGACACATGGCAAGGAACTAAGGCCTCCAGCCAGCAGCCACGGGGAGCACCAGGGGGAAAGCAGACCCCCGAGGAAGCGGGACTGTAGCCACAGGGGACCCCGAGCCGGAACCATCGTGCGGAGCTGCTCTTGGATTCCTGACCCACAGGGACTGAGATAATAAATGTTTTAAGCTACTACATTTGGAGGCAATTTGTTATGTAGCAATACACAACTAGTAGAGGCTCCAATTCCATTTTTCTCTCACTAATATCCAATTGTCCCAGCACAATTTATGTGAAAGCTGCTTCTCTCTATGCTGTTCTGCTGAGCCACTCTGGTAGTAAACTAAGTTCCTGGACATACGTGAACCTATCCTAGATGTTCCACTCATTCCACCGGTTCACTGCTGATTCCTGAGTCTGTACCACAGTGTCTACCTACTGCAGCTTCCAACAAGCCCCCTCTCTGGCTCCTCCCAGCCCTCTTTCGGGCTAACACCTACTCACCTTCTGGCCTCAGCCTCCCTTCTGAGCGGCAGAGGCCTATGCCCCTTCTCAGTGATCTTAGGGCCCTCACACTGCTCTCGGCAAAACCATATGAAACTGAAGCTATTCTGGTTTCTGACCTACAAAAATTCGAGTTTTCGTTTGGCTTGTTGCAACTATCCAGCCAACAATACTGTAAAGGAGGCAGGGCCCCGGGATGTGTGCCTCCAGCCCACTAGGCCCTGGGGCAGAGCAAGCACTGGGTATCTGTGCTGCCCACAAGCTCTAGCAGCAGCACCTGCAGGGGCCCTAAAATCTGGGAGGGCCTCTCCCCAGAAGTCGGGAGGACTCCAAATCTCCTTCCTTGATTCCCTTTCCCTTTGCCACAAGCTCCAGAATAAATCTAATAAACTGACTCAAGGTATCAGAGGCCTAGAAGCCCTAAGGAAAGCAGCAGTGAGGTGGGATCTGCATTGGAAGACACTCCTTGAGAACTGAGGATGCCAGCCCTCTGCTAGGAGAAAGGGGGCTCCCAGCGGCTCCAGAACCACCCCTCCCTAGAGGCCAGGGCACAGGCTCCACCTCCGAGCTGCTGAGCTGTGTAGTCACACCTAACTTCGTTTAGCCTCAGGACTCTATTGGGCCATAACCCCACAGTGTAGATTTGGAAATTAAGGTCTGTCAACTACAACAGCACCAAAACCAATATAACAAAAGTGAGCTTTGAGAGGACAGCGTTGTAACTCTGGATCTGACTCAAAACTCACTGCCCAACACGACAATGACCCGAGGCCTGGAGTGGCAGCAGTAAGGGGACCTGGGGGCCAGGCTGCTGCCAGCAGCACAGGGTCTGGAAGTTGTAGAAGGAAGAGACACCTGGGCCGCAGAGCCTTAGAACAAGTGATGTTGGGGCCTAGATGAGCAACTGTGCATGCACACGCATGTACCCACCCAGAGACCCAAGTGAAGGACCACTCATAAGCTCAGGTGGAGGACTATAGGGGCATCTGTAAAGAGAGGTCACGATTAGTTTACAAATGCCTGGAATTGGAGAGAAGAAAGGTGATAACTGCAGAGCACTGAGGACGGCCAGGGGAAGGTGTCAGGGAATGACCAAGGTTGGGAGAACTCAAGGACATGATAAAGGGGACCGGTAACACACAAAACAGAGTTCCAGCCAAGAACACTATTCTTCCATGGGCACAGGAGTTGAGACACAGATGAGGAAGCATGATTTGCCCACACTGCCTGGTTCTGCAGAAAGAAGAAAGGCAGATGAAAGTTTCCAACTTTTACAGGAGTGTTAACTATGGCAGGAAATAGAGTGTAACTGTATCAACCATACAGTGTAAAAGTGAAAGCATATTCTACTTCAGGGCATATAAGCAAAAGAATTGCAAACTGGGACTCAGATGTCTGCAAACCCATGTTCACAGCAGCTTTATTCTCAACAGCTAAAAAGTGGGAGCAACTCAATTATCCACCAACAGACAAATGGGTAAACAAGATGTGGTCTGTACATTTGAGAGATATTCCACCATAAAAACTAATGAAATTCTGGTGTATGCTACAAATGTATCAGACAAAAGGAAACATGTTACAGATCCCACTTATTTGGGGTACTAGAATAGGTAAATTCAGAGACAGAAAGTAGAATGGTGGGTGCCAGGGTTGGGAAGGGGGCTCTGGGAACTATTGTTTAATAGAGAAACAATTTCTGTTTCAGGTGATTAAAAAGTTCTGGAAACTGGTAGTAATGGTCGTTGCACAATATTGTGAATGCATTTAATTCCACGCAACTAAATTACACCTAAGAACCATTTCAATGGTAAATTTTATGTTACATATATTTTACCACAATCAAAAAAAAAAAAAGGAAAGGCATAGGTGACAGGATGAGGAAGGAGAGGAAAGGCCACAGGGTCTCTGAGGCTCACTGGTGATGGCTGGGGGGGTGCAGGGAGGCTTGCTCACACAGTGGCAAACTGGCTATACATTTAAAAAAGGTTTAAAAGACATTTTCAATACATGGACCTTTTTTAGATCTAGATTCAAACAAATTGTAAAACATATAACAATGACATTTACAAGGCAACTGGAGATTTGAATATTGATTATACTAAGAAATTACAATTTGTTCAGGTGTACTAACAAGGTGGTATATTTTTGAAACTATTGCTTTACAAAGTGAATGATATATTTGAGATTTGCTTCAGAATAATATAAAAGGTACAGATGAAACAAAGCTGGCATGAGTTAATAATTGTTGAAGTTGGGTGATGAATATATGGAGATCATTATATTATTATGTCTGTTTGTACGGCTGTTTGAAATTTTCCACTAATAAAAAGCTAAAAAAAAAAATCATTCACCAAGATAGACCAATATTTGACAAGTTTACAAGGAATGAGAGCATACAGAACACGTTAACAGACCACAATGAAATTAGAACTCAATAACAAAGAGATATCTGGAAAAATTCCCAAATACTTGGAATTTTAAAATTAAGCATACTTTTGGAAGATGGCGGCATGAGCAGGGCAGCAGAAATATCCTCCCAAAACCATATGTATTTATGAAAATACAACAAATACAACTATTCCTAAAAAAGAGACCAGAAGATACAGGACAGCACCCAGCCTGCATCTACACCTGAGAGGACTTGGCATCCCATGAGGGGGGTAACATACGGAGCCGCGACCCGGCAGGACCCGAGCGCTCCCCCACCCCAGCGCACTGGTGGGAGGAGAGGATTCAGAGCGGGGAGGGAGTGGAAGTACAGGCCCGTGAAATAACCAGCCTGGTGATCTGCGCCGGGAGCGCTGACACACATCGCGCGGTGTATCGGAGATTGGAGAGACAGAGGGTGCAGGATCTGAGCCTGGGAATTCACTGAGTCCTCAAAGCTGGCTCCCCAGGACAAACGAAAAGCGTGCGCTTTTTTCAGCGGTCTTAAAGAGACAAAGGCCAAGGATGGTCCCAGCACACTCAGCCCAGCAGGCTGGGACTCCTCAGGAATTTCAGATCCCTTGGCTGGCGACTGGGAAAAAGTAGCCACACTCAGACTTCTCACAGAGATCAACAGCCTCCCATTCGTTCCCACCCTGGCCAGAGCTACAAATGGCCCTGCAGAGTGGCGCAGCTGCGGAATAGTGGAGAAACACCGCCACCCACAGCATCCCCACAGAATCTACTCCCGGTGGGTGTTTTTTTTCTTTTCTTTTTTCTTTTCTTTTATTTTCTTTCTTTTCCTTCTTTCTTTTTTTCCTTTCTTTTCTTTCTTTTTTTCTTTGTTCTTTTTTTTTAAGTCTTAAAGAGTCCAGCTGACATACGTGTCACCGACGAGTGACCACTTCTATCGCCATGAAAAGACAGAGGAATATGGTACAAAGAAAACTTATCCAGACCCAGACAACACCAGAGAGGAACCTGAAGGGATGGAAATGCACAACATTCCTGAGAAAGAATTTAGAACAAAAGTCAGAGCCATACTGATGGATCTACAGAGAAATATGCAAGAGCTGAGTGAGGAAGTGAGGGAAGTCAGGAAAGACAAGGCAGAAATGAGAAAAGTCATCGATGGGCTTAGCAGCAGACTGGACAAGATGCAAGAGACTGTTAATGGAATAGAAATCAGAGAACAGAATACAGAGAAGCTGAGGCAGAGAGAGATAAAAGGATCTCTAGGAATGAAAGAATATTAAGAGAACTGTGTGACCAATCCAAACGGAACAATATTTGCATTATAGGAGGACCAGAGGAAGAAGCGAGAGAAAAAGGGATAGAAAGTGTCTTTGAAGAAATAATTGCTGAAAACTTCCCCATGCTGGGGAAGGAAATAGTCTCGCAGTCCACGGAAGCCCACAGATCCCCCAACACAAGGGGCCCAAGGAAGACAAAACCAAGACACATAATAATTAAAATGGCAAAGATCAAAGATAAAGACAGAGTATTAAAGGCAGCTAGAGACAGAGAAAAGATCACCTACAAAGGAAAACCAATCAGACTATCATCAGACTTCTCAACAGAAACCTTACAGGCCAGAAGAGAATGGCATGATATATTTAACGTAATGAAACAGAAGGGCCTCGAACCAAGAATATTGTATCCAGCACGATTATCATTTAAATATGACGGAGGGATTAAACAATTTCCACACAAGCAAAAGCGGAGAGAGTTTGCCTCTCATAAACCACCTCCACAGGATATCTTAAACGGACTGCTCTAGAGGGAAGCACTCTGAATGCTAAAAAGATGTCACCATAGAAAATAAAATCATAGCAAACAAAGCAGACCATCCAAATACTAATTAAAGGCAAAGAATAAAACACCTAGTATGTAAAGAATGGAGGAGGAAGAATAAGAAGGGAGAGAAATAAAGAAACATCAGACTGTGTTTACAATAACTTCACAAGAACGTTAAGTTAGATTGTTAGATAGTAAAGAGGCAACCCTTGAACCTTTGGTAACCACGAATCTAAAGCCAGCAATGGCAATATGTACATATATATCGATAATCACCCTAAATGTAAATGGACTGGATGCACCAATCAAAAGACACAGAGTAACAGAATGGATAAAAAAACAAGACAAATCTATATGCTGCTTACAAGAGACTCACCTCAAACCCAAAGATATACACAGACTAAAAGTGAAGGGATGGAAAAAGATATTTCACGCAAACAACAAAGAGAAAAAAGCAGGTGTTGCAGTACTTGTATCAGACAAAATAGACTTCAAAACAAAGAAAGTAGCAAAAGATAAAGGACATTATATAATGATAAAGAGGTCAGTCCAACAAGAAGACATAACCATTATAAATATATATGCACCCAACACAGGAGCGCCAGCATATGTGAAACAAATACTAACAGACTTAAAGGAGGAAACAGAAAGCAATGCATTCATTTGAGGAGACTTAACACACCACTCACTCCAAACGACAGATCAACCAGACAGAAAATAAGTAAAGACACAGAGGCACTGAACAACACACTAAAACAGATGGACCTAACAGATATCTACAGAACTCTACACCCAAAAAAACAGGATACACACTCTTCTCAAGTGCACATGGAACATTCTCCAGAATAGACCACATAATAGGCCACAAAAAGAACTTCAATAAATTCAAAAATATTGAAATTCTACCAACCAACTACTCAGATCACAAAGGTATAAAACTAGAAATAAATTTTAGAAAGAAATCAAAAAGGCTCACAAATACATGGAGACGTAACAACATTCTCCTAATTAATCAATGGGTTAATGACCAAATAAAAACAGAAATCAAAGAATATATGGAGACAAACGACAACAACAACACAAAGCCACAACTTCTGTGGGACGCAGCAAAGGCAGTTCTAAGAGGAAAGTATATTGCAATCCAGGCCTATTTAAAGAACGAAGAACATTCACCAATGAATACTCTAAAGACACAATTACTGAAATTGGAAAAAGAAGAACAAATGAGGCCCAAAGTCACCAGAAGGAGGGACATAATAAATATCAGAGAAGAAATAAATAAAATCGAGAAGAATAAAACAATAGAAAAAAATCAATGAAACCAAAAGCTGGTTCTTTGAAAAAATAAACAAAATAGATAAATCCCTAGCCAGACTCATTAAGAGAAAAAGAGAATCTACACACATAAACAGAATCACAAATGAGAAAGGAAAAATAACGACAGACCCCACAGAAATACAAAGAATTATAAGAGAATATTACGAGCATCTATATGCTAACAAGCTGGAAAACCTAGAAGAAATGGACAACTTCTTAGAAAAATACAGCCTTCCAAGACTCACCAAGCAGGAAACAGAAAAACTAAACAGACCAATCACCAGCAACGAAATTGAATCGGTAATCAAAAAACTACCCAAGAACAAAAGCCCTGGACATGATGGATTCACCTCTGAATTCTACCAGACATATAGAGAAGAAATAACACCCATTCTCCTTAAAGTTTTCCAAAAAATAGAAGAGGAGGGAATACTTCCAAACTCTTTCTATGAAGCCAGCATCACTCTAATACCAAAACCGGGCAAAGACCTCACCAAAAAAGAAAATTAAAGACCAATATCCCTGATGAACGTAGATGCAAAAATACTCAACAAAATATTAGCAAACCGAGTTCAAAAATACATCAAGAGGATCATACACCATGATCAAGTGGGATTCATCCCAGGGATGCAAGGATGGTACAACATTCGAAAATCCATCAACATCATCCATCACATCAATAAAAAGAAGAACAAAAACCACATGATCATCTCCGTAGATGCTGAAAAAGCATTTGACAAAATTCAGCATCCATTTTTGATTAAAACTCTCAACAGAATGGGTATAGATGGCAAGTACCTCAACATCATAAACATATATGACAAACCCACAGCTAACATCATACTTAACAGCGAGAAGCTGAAAGCTTTTCATCTAAGATCGGGAACAAGACAGGATGCCCACTCTCTCCACTGTTATTCAACATAGTACTGGAGGTCCTAGCCACGGCAATCAGACAAAGTAAAGACATATAAGGCATTCAGATTGGTAAAGAAGAAGTCAAATTGTCACTATTTGCAGATGACATGATACTGTACATAAAAAACCCTAAAGACTCCACTCCAAAACTACTAGAACTAATATCTGAATTCAGCAAAGTTGCAGGATACAAAATTAACACACAGAAATCTGTTGCTTTCCTATACACTAATGATGTACTAACAGAAACAGAAATTTAAAAAAAAACAATTCCATTCACAATTGCATCAAAAAGAATAAAATACCTAGGAATAAACCTAACCAAGGAAGTGAAAGACCTGTACTCTGAAAACTACAAGAAACTCCTAAGAGAAATTAAAGAGGACACTAACAAATGGAAATCTATCCCATGCTCTTGGCTAGGAAGAATATTGTCAAAATGGCTATACTTCCTAAAGCAATCTACAGATTCAACGCAATCCCTATCAAACTACCAACAGCTTTCTTCAGTGAACTGGAACAAATAATTCTAAAATTCATATGGAACCACAAAAGACCCCAAACAGCCAAAGCAATCCTGAGAAGGAGGAATAAAACAGGGGGGAAAAAATACTACCATTTGCAACAACATGGATGGAGCTAGAGGATATTATGCTCAGTGAAATAAGCCAAGCCGAAAAAGACAAGTATCAAATGATTTCACTCATATGTGGAGTATAAGAACAAAGAAAAAAACTGAAGGAACAAAACAACAGCAGACTCACAGAACCCAAGAACGGACTAATAGTTACCAAAGGGAAAGGGACTGGGGAAGATGGGTGGGAAGGGAGGGATAAGGGGAAAAAGGGGCATTATGATTAGCAGATGTAATGTTGGGGGGGCACGGGGAGGGCTGTACAACTCAGAGAAGACAAGTAGTGATTCTATAACATCTCACTACGCTGATGGACAGTGACTATAATGGGGTTGGTGGGGCGGCCATGATGACGGGGGTAGTTTAATAACCATAATATTGCACATGTAATTGTAGATTAATGATACCAAAATAAATTATTTTAAAAAATTAAGCATACTTTAAAAAAATGTATAGGCCAAGAAAGAATCAAAGTGGAAATTAGGACATATTTTGAACTGAATGAAAATTAAAACTAACATCAAAATATGTGAGATGCCGTTAAAGCAATGCTTAGAAGGAAATTTCTACCTTTGAGTGTTTAAATAAGAAGTCAAATCAATGGACCTAAGATTCCACTTAAGAAGCTAGAAAAAAAGGAGAAAATTAAACTCAAAATATGTAAAAGGAAAGACTAATAAGAACAGAAAATAGTGAAATAGAAAATAGAGAAAAATATTGCAACTAAAAGCTGCTCTTTTGAAAATACCAATAAATTGATAAATTCTCACTGATCAAGAAGAGACAAAAATGACCAGTATCATAAATGAAAAAGGTGACATCAGTATAGATTGTACAGACCATTAAAAAGATAAAAATAGGAATGTTCTGAACAATTTATGACAATAAATACAACAACTTAGGTTAGATGTCAACAAACTAGAGCCTATGAACCAAATTTGGCCTACAATCTGTTCTTGCAAATAAAGTTCTATTAGAATACAGCTGTGCTTTTTTGTTTTTGTATTGTTTATGGCTGTTCTGCCTATAGAAATAGAGTTGAGTAGCTGCAAAATAGACCATATGGCCTGAAAAGCCTAAAGTATTTACTATTTGGCCCCTTATAGAAAAGAATTGCAATGCTTGGCTTATATAAATGGGCAAATTACCTGAATGAAATAAATTATCAAAATGGATTCAAGAAGAAATAGAAAGCCTAAATAGCCCTATATCTATTAAAGAAATTAAATATGCAGTTAAAAACTTTCCCACAAAGAACAGCAGGTCCAGATGGCTTCACTGGTAAATTATATCAAACATTTAAAGGAATAATACCAAATCTACAAAAATCCTTTCTGAAAATAGAAGAGGAAGAAACACATTCCAACTCATTTTATGAGACCAGTATTATTCTGACTCCAGAACCAAAAATATTACAAATTTAAGAATACCACAGACTGATTTCTTCATGAATAGTTGCAAAAATCCTTTAAAAAATATTACCAATTTTTTTTTAATTTTACTATAGTTAACATAGTATTTTGGTGTAGGGTGTACAATATAGTGATCTGACATTTATATACATTACAAAATGTTGAATCACTACGCTGTGCACCTGACACTAATAATATATCATCAACTATACGTTAATAAAAAATTGGGAAAATTAGTAAAGAAAAACCTCACTGACATGGACTGCAGATGCCAGCAGGGGGAGTTCTCATAGGCCCAACTCCCCCACCCCCACCCCATAAATCTCAGGCCTCTGGGGAAGGAAGTCATATTGCTTGAGCCACTTTACTCGGGGAAGAACGAAGAGTTTCTGCCTCCTCCAGCAATAGACTAGCCAATGAGAGACTGTTACAATTCAGCCAATGAGGAGCCATGACAAATGGGATTCCCAGTTTCCCCCAACGGGCTTTTTGCTTAGACCACCCCCCCACCCCACCCCCCCGCCCCAACCTCCCTCTTTCTCTATAAAGGAGCCTCCTCTACTCTACTCTCAGGACTTGCCTGTGGTTTTGCTGTAGCTTGAGTGTCCTGAATTGCAATTCTCTGCTGACTGAGGATAAACCCATTTTTGCTGGTATAGTAACTGATAGTTTTAACTTTTAAGGTTAGCAAAATTAAAAGTAAATAAAAATATTACCAAATTGAATCTAGCAATATATAAGGAGAGTAATTTGTCATGACCAAGTGGAGTTTATTCCAGGAATGCAAGGTTGGTTTAACATTTTCAAAATCAATACAGTTCACTATTTTAAAAAATACAATCAAATCAATAGAAGCAGAAAAAACATCTGGCAAAATTCAACATCCATTCATGATTGGGGAAAAAAAAGAACTTGGAAAATTTGCAATAGAAGGAAAACTCCTCAACCTGATAAAGGACATCTCCAAAAAACCTACAGTTAAATCATGTCTAATGGGAAAAGAATGAACACTTTCCCTCTAGGATTGGGAACAAGGTAAGGATATCTACTCTCACCACTCCTATCCAACACTGCACTAGAGGTTCTAGACAGTGCAGTAAGGCAGAAAGAAAAAGCATACAGGAAAGAAAGGAAGGTTAAAACTCTTTAGATTCAGAAGGCATGTAGAAAAACAAGACATACAGAAATCCTTAGGAATCTACAATTGGGCTACTAGAAAAAGTAAGTATATTTAGCAAGGTTGTAGGACACAAGGACAGTATGTCAAAACTAATTGTATATTTGTGTACTGACAACAAACAATTGGAAAAATTGAGATGTTAAACATTGTGTACAAAATTAGTATCACAAAGGATATAATACTTTGACACCCCCTTCAAAAGGCAGAGCTTAATCCCATTCTCTTCGAGTATGGGTTAGACTTAGTCACTTCTAAAAAAACATAAAAAAAGCAGAAATGACGATGTGTAACTTCAGAGACTAGGTCATAAAAGGTATTGCAGCCTTTTGCTAGCTCTCTCTTGGGTTGCTGGTGCTGGATGAAATTAGTTGCAATGTTTGAGACACTTAAGCAGTCTATGGAAAGGCCCCTCCCTATGTGAAGAACTGAGGCCTCTTGCCAATAGCCATGTGAGGGCACTACTTTGTAAGCTGATGCTCCAGCACCAGTCCATCCCTCAGAGGATGCAGCCCTGGCTGACTGTCCTAACTGCAACCACATGAGACCTTGAACCAGAACCACCCAGCTAAGCCACTTTTCAATTCCTGATCCATAGCAACTGATAGGTAACAAATGTTTCTTGTTTTAAGCCACTATGTTTTTAGAGTAATTTGTTATACAGCAATAGATAATTAATACAGAGACCTAAATAAATGAAGAAATATACCACATTCTATATTGTTAAAATGTCAGTTCTCCCCCAAATAGATCTATAGCCTCAATACAATCCCAATCAAAATCCCAGGAAGCCTTTCTGTAGAAATTGACAATTTTAATTCTAAAATTTATATAGAACTGCATATCTTGAAGAGCCAAAATAGTTTGAAAAAGATAAACCAAGTTGGAGAATTTACCCTACAAAACTACAATAATAAAATCCTAAGGGATATTATCCTAAGATCAATGAATAGAATAGAAAATCCAGAAATAAACCCACACATAGACTGTTGGTTGATTTTCAACAAAGGTGTTAAGGTAATTCAATGGGGAGAGGATATTCTTCAAAAAATGGAGCTGGGCAAAAAACTATTAGAATTAATAAGTGAATTCAGTAAAGTCACAGAATTTAAAATCAATGTACAGAAATTTATTGATTTCTATATACAAATAATTACAGAAAAAGAAATTAAGAAATCAATTCCATTTATAATTGTATCAAAAAGAATAAAATACCTAGGAATAAATTTAACCAAGGAGGTGAAAGACCTGTACTCTGAAAATTGTAAGACAGTGATGAAAGAAATGAAAGATGACACAAATGGAAAGATATTCCATCCTCATGTATAGAAAGAATTAATATTGTTAAGATGGCCATTCTACTGCAATCTACAGATTCAGTGCAATCCCCATCAAAATATGAATGGTATTTTTTTACAGGGCTAGAGCAAATAATCTTAAAATTTGTATGGAACCACAGAAGTCTCTGAATAACCAAAGCAATCTTGAGAAAGAAGAAGAAAGCTGGATGTATTATGCTCCCAGATTTCAAACTATACTATAAATCTTTAGTAATCAAAACAGCTTGGCAGTCTTTCTGCCATCCTGGAGCCTGTGGAGCCTGCTGGGAACAGGACTTCTAAACCAAAAATGTGTCTGGAAGGCCGTGGGCCAAGGCCAGTTCTGCTGGCTGTAGGTGGGTCCCTAGAACCACAGGGGGCACAGAGTTCTTCTTAAAACTGAAGGGGTGCATGCTCCCAATGAAACTGAATTCTATATAGTCAAGGGACGTGCTTATGTGCACAAAGCAAAAAACAGTACAGGGACTCCTGGTGGCAAACAAAACCAGTGGGGAAAGGTAACTTGTGCTCATGAAAACAGTGCATGGTTTGTGCCAAATTCCAAAGCAACCTTCCTGCTAAGGCATTTGACACAGAATCTGTGTGATGCTATATCCCTCAAGGATTAAAACATTTAAAAGTAGAGCATGGACTTGTTCTCTTGTTAAAAAAACAACAGTATGGCACCAGCTCAAGAACAGACCCACAGGCCAATGGAACAGAGTAGAGAGCCAGATATAAACCCACTTATATGGTCAATTAATCTACAACAAAGGAGGCAAGAATATACAAAGGAGAAAAGGCAGTCTCTTCAATAAATAGTGCTGGGAAAACTGGACAGCTGCATGCAAAAGAATGAAACTGGACCTGTCTTACACCATACACAAAAATAAGCTCTCAATGGATTAAACACCTAATATAAGACCTGGAACCATAAAATTAGAAAAAAACAAAAAGCGTAAACTTCCTCCAGGCAAGGGAAACAAAAGCAAAAATAAACAAGTGGGACCACATCAAACCAAACTAAAAAGCTTCTGCAGAGCAAAAAAAACCATCAACAAAATGAAAAGATAACCTAATGTATGAGAGAATATATTTGCAAATGATATATATTACAATAGGCTAATATCCAAAATATAAAAGGAACTCATACAATTCAATACCATAAAAACAATCTGATTTAAAAATGGGGAGAGAATAGAAAATCCAAACATTAACTCAAACATATACAGTCAACTAATATTTGATAAAGGAGCCTGGATATACAATGGGGAGATGACAGCCTCTTCAGCAGCTGGTGTTGGAAAAACTGGACAGCTACATGTAAGAGAATGAAACTGGACTACTGTTTAACCCCATACACAAAAGTCAACTCAAAATGGATCAAAGGGATAAGACAGGCTTGGGACAAGGTAAGGATAGATTAAGGAAGACCTTCCTTTGTATATTTCAAGAATTTATACCTTACCTTCTGTAAAACAGGGAGCCATCAAAAGATTTTAAATATGGAAGTGTCACAGTAAAATTTAAGAGAATTTTCTTTGGTGAGTGGATATAGGAGATGGAGAAAATGGAAACAGAGACTAGTAGGAAGCTCTCATCCTACTCATCTAATGAAAGATCATTAGAACTTGAACCAAAGTTGCTGAGATAGAAGAAAAGGAGATGGATTCAAAAACTATGGAGGAAAGACAGCATGACAGAGTGGATTGCAGCACCAGCTCTGGAGTAAGAATAAGCAGTTATTGGCAATACGACCTTTGGCAAACTCCTTGACATTTCGAAGCCTCAGTTTCTCCATATGTAAAATCTTCCCTATTTCACAGGCTTTTGCAAGGATTAAATGAGAAAATGAATGTACATTAAAAAAAATGGATCAAAGACCTGAAGTAAGTCATGAAACCATAAAACTCTTAGAAAAAAACATAGGCAAAAATTTCTTAGACATAAACATGAGCGACTTCTTCATGAACATATCTCCCCGAGCAAGGGAAACAAAAGCAAAAATGAACAAGTGGGACTATATCAAGCTGAAAAGCTTCTGTACAGCAAAGGACACCATCAGTAGAACAAAAAGACATCCTACAGTATGGGAGAATATATTCATAAATGACATATCCGATAAGGGGTTGACATCCAAAATATATAAAGAACTCACATACCTCAACAAACATAAAGTAAATAATCCAATTAAGAAATGGGCAGAGGACATGAATAGACACTTCTCTAAAGAAGAAATTCAGATGGCCAACAGGCACATGAAAAGATGCTCCACATCACTATTCATCAGAGAAATGCAGATTAAAACCACAATGAGATATCACCTCACATCAGTGAGGATGGCCAACATCCAAAACACAAACAATAACAAATGTTGGTGAGGATGTGGAGAAAAGGGAACCCTCCTACACTGCTGGTGGGAATGCAAATTAGTTCAACCATTGTGGAAAGCAGTATGGAGGTTCCTCAAAAAACTCAAAATAGAAATACCATTTGACCCAGGAATTCCACTCCTAGGAATTTACCCTAAGAATGCAGCAGCCCAGTTTGAAAAAGACATATGCACCCCTATGTTTATTGCAGCACTATTTACAATACCCAAGAAATGGAAGCAACCTAAGTGTCCATCAGTAGATGAATGGATAAAGAAGATGTGGTACATATACACAATGGAAAATTATTCAGCCATAAGAAGAAAACAAATCCTACCATTTGCAACAACATGGATGGAGCTGGAGGGTATTATGCTCAGTGAAATAAGCCAAGATGAAAAAGACAAGTATCAAATGATTTCACTCATATGTGGAGTATAAGAACAAAGAAAAAAACTGAAGGAACAAAACAGCAGCAGACTCACAGAACCCAAGAACGGACTAATAGTTACCAAAGGGAAAGGGACTGGGGAAGATGGGTGGGAAGGGAGGGATAAGGGGAAAAAAGGGGCATTACAATTAGTAGATGTAATGTTGGGGGGGCACGGGGAGGGCTGTACAACTCAGAGAAGTCAAGTAGTGACTATAGCATCTCACTACGCTGAAGGACAGTGACTGTAATGGGGTTGGTGGGGAGGACCTGATGAAGGGGGTAGTTTAATCACCATAATATTGCACATGTAATTGTAGATTAATGATACCAAAATAAACTATTAAAAAATAATAATAAATAAATAAAAATAAAAATGGGGAAAGGACCTGAATAGACATTGTTCCAAAGAAGACACACAGATGCCACAGGCACATGAAAATACACTAAGCATCAGGGAAATGCAAACTGAAACCACAATGAGATGTCCCCTCACACCAGTCATATTTAACATCAACAAGACAATAAATAACAAATGCAAGAATGTGGAGAAAAGGTAACCCTTGTACATAGTTGGTGGGAATATAAACTGGTGCAGCCACTATGGAAAGCAGTACAGAGGTTTCTCAAAAAAATAAAAACAGAAATATCATATGACCCAACAATCTCACTTCTGGGAATTTATCTCAAGAAAACAAAATCACTAATTCGAAAATATATACGCACTCCTATGTTTATTGTGTATTATCTACAGTAGCCAAGATATGGAAGCAACCTAAGTGTCCATCAATAGATGAACAGATAAAGATGTGGTACATTTATACAATGGAATATTGCTTAGCCATAAAAAAGAATGAAATCTTACCAACTGCAGCAACTTGGATGGACCTAGAAGGTATTACACTAAGTGAAGTAAGTCAGGGAAAGACAAATACCATATGATTTCACTATGTGGATTCTAAAAAACAAAACAAACAACAAAGAAATAGACTTATAAACACAAACAACAGACTGTTGGTTACCACTGGGGACAGGGATGGGTGACAGGTGAAAAAGGTGAAGGGGATAAAGAAGGACAAACTTCCAATTATAAATAAATTAGTTACAAGAATGTAAGTACAGTATAGGAAATATAGCCTATTAATACTGTAATATCTTGGTATAGTGACAGAGGGTAACTACACTTCCCATGGTGAGCATTTAGTAATGTATATAATTGTTGAATTGCTATGTTGTACACCTGAAACCAATATAATGTTGTATACCAATTTAAAAAATGGTGCTAGAACAACTGGCTATCCATATGGAAGACAATGATCCTTGACCTCTATCCATGCCATAAAAGAAAGCACAAACCATAAAGGGAATAAACTGACAAATCAGGTTTCATCAAAATTAAGTGTCTGCCATTCAAGATACTGGTAAAAAAATTAAAAGCCAAGCCACAGACTGTGAGAACACCTTTGCAGCACACATATCTGGCAAAGGACTTGCCAGTCCTAAATACATCCTGAATATATAAAGAACTCTTTAAACTTGATAAGATAAACAACCATTTTTTTTTTAAGGGCAAAAGATTTGAACAGATACTTCACAAAAGAAGATATACAAATAAACTAAAATAAGTACATAAAAAGGTGCTTCTTCAGGTGCTCAGTATTATTCATCATTAGGAAAATGCAAATTAAAGTCACAATGAGCTACTATTACATACCCTTGATAATGGCTAAACTTTAAAAGGGTGACAAGATTGACTTAAAGAGAACTCAGAACAACCAGGAATATAAAATGATACAACCATTCTGGAAAGTAGTTTGGTGCTGTCTTATAAAACTAAACACACACTTCAACCTATCATTTCTATCATTTCAATGCAAAAATAAATAAAGCTTATGTCCACACAAAGTCTTGTACAATGACTGTTCATAACAGCTTTATTCATAATAGCCAAAACTGGACAGAACCAAAATGTCCATTAGCAGGTACATGTACAGATTAACTGATGGTATATGCATGTAAAAGAACATGAAACCACTCATCAAGAAAGAGTGAACCACTGATACAAGCAACTACCTGAGTTTCCAAAATACCCTGTCTGGTGAAAGAAGTCAGACAAGAAAGTGTTCCACAGGATTCCACTTATGTGAAATTCTAAGACAAGAAACACCAAATCCATAGAAATAAAAAGCAGATCAATAGTTGCCTGGGGGCCAGGCAGAGGGAGGACTGACCACAGAGGGGAAGGGGGAACCATGGGGGTGACAGAAATGCCCCACAACTGGATTTTGGTGGTGTTTATAAGAACAGGTACATCTACCAAAACCTACCTAACTGTATACAAAATAGGTGCATTTTATTGTATGTAAATTATACCTCAATAGAGTTTGATGTAAAAAAATAAAAGTATACAACCCTGAAGTCTTACTGTGGCCTCTAAACCCTGCATGGCCTGGCCTCTGCTAATCTTGCCATCTCCCCAAACATCTGCCCGCCTCTTCCTGCAGAGTACTGGCCTGCTTCCTGCACCTCAGGAGCCTCCCGCAGCAGGTCCCGCAGTGGCTGGGGGCTGGGCTCGGGGGCCAACTCTGGGTGTGAGGTGCACTGAGCAGAGGGGACTGGTCATCTTTTACCTCTGACTCATTTTACCCATTTTCTCATCTGTAAATGGCATGAAAGCCCCTTCTCTGTACGGGGCCCAGAGGCTGTCAGTCAGTGCTCTGCCTGAGTCCACAACCTCTTTGGATCTCCGCTGACCTCACCGTTCACGCCAACTTCAATCTCTCCATCTTCCACACATATTCCTCTCCTTCACCCAGAAACTACTTTGAAGACTCATCTGCAGGCCCTGATCTCCATGGCCCCACATCCCCTGTGCTTGTCTGCCAGCATCAGTTTGTCCAAATCTTTATGTGTCACAGCCGCCAAGGAAGGACAGAGCCCAGAATCTGACATCCATCATCAGACTGCACCTGCCCTCACAGGGAGACCAGAAGCTGCATTCCTCCACCAGGGGACCCTCTCGCTGGGCATCTGGGGAGCTAGACTTGCCTCCTCCTTCTCAGCCTGCTGTGCCGGCAAGGCCTGGCCTGAGGCCACAGAGCTTGGAAGAGTTCACCCTCCCCCTCCATCACCATGCAGGGCTTGTCTGGTGGCAACATGACATGCGTGGAAAAGTGGTCAGGAGACAGAGGGTGGGGACTAGTCTGTGAAGACAGGCAACTGATGTTCTGGATTCTGTGAGGAAGGATTTCAAGGAGAGTACAACGATGAAGGCATGTTTCAGATCATCACTTCTAGGTAAGATGAGAAGGATGAAGACTGAGATGCAGCCAAGAAGGAGCCAGGGGCAACTCTGTAATCCCAAGGGGAGTAAGGAGCCACAGAGGCAGGCTATTTAATGGAAGAGATGGACACGAACTGCTAGGATCAGGGGTGTTCAGGAAAAAGTTTTGAGAGAGCCTGGAGGTGACAGAGGAGCCCGGGACTGCCACTCATATGTCTTGCTATGGCTGACAGGTAGACTGTAGCAGTGGTGCTGGGGTAGGGTGCTCTTGGGGCAGAGATGGTGTGCAGGGTCACTTCAGGGTCACTTGAGACTAGGATTCCAGAACTACACAGTGGAGACAGGGTGTTGGTAGAGACCAGAGATTCAGAAATCCCTAGAACACAGACCCCTACGTTGAGCCCATAAATACAGAAGCCCCCTTTCTGGGTGCCTGCTGGCCCTAGCAACTTCCTGGGGAAAGCAGAGTCCAGGCACACCCCAAGCAGGTGAGGGATGAGGCCAGGATAGGCCAGTGGAGAACCAGGAGAGTAGGCTCACCCAACAAAGGAAATCCATCTGGGCATCAGGACGAAAGGAAAACCTGTAACAGCTCCCCATCACAGTTCTAAGCAAGAGCTTGGAGACAGGGATTCAAGATGGCGGTATTAGAGGTGAAAGAGAATTCCTCCCAAAACCACATATAGTGTGAAAATATAGTTAATACAACTAGCCCTAAAAAAACAACAGGAAAAAAGGCTGCACCAGACTGCCTACAGACCTCACGAACAGAGCAGACCTCATGAAACAGGGTAACGTACGGAAGCCTTGATCTAGCGGGACCCAAGCCCTTCCCCCACCTCAGCTCACTGGCGGGAGGAACAGAAACGGAGTGGATACAGGGTGGAAGCCTAAGACTGTTGAACACCCAGCCCTGGAGGTCTGCTTTGGAGCACAAACCTACACTGTGTGGTGCTCTGGAGGTTGGTGGGGTTGGGGAGTGGGAACAGGCAGAGTGCTTGAGAAACTGAGATTCTGGCCATTTGTGCAGGATGGGGATCCACACAGAGCCCCTCTGGGACAAAGGAAAGGTAGGTAGTCTGAGAGGTTTCCTAGCAGTGAGAGGGCTGCTGAAGGGGAGGGGTTTGCACGGAGCTTCCTATGCGGGAAAAGGGACAGGTGGGCAAGGTTGTCTGGGAGCACTCTGCCCAGCAGGATGGGAAATTTGAGGAGCTTCAGGCACTCCATCCCCCTGGCTGTCTACTCAGCTCCGAGGCCCCCCACTGGGACACGCAGCCTGCTGCGCTTTCCTCCTGGACTCCTGGTACCTGATGGGAAATCAGCAGTCACTGCACTGGTGTCAGGCAAGCCTGAAGGAGGCCCCGCCTACAACAGCTAGAGATGCTGAGCACAGAGGCTTCCTTACACTTGTGTGCTCGGCCCACTGGCTGTGATACTGGAGACAAGCACTACAGCAGGGAATCAAGAAACAGCTCTTTCCTCCCCCCAGGCACCAGCGCCGCTCCCCTACAACCCGAATCTCACTCTAGGGGCTGAGCAGCTCCAGAGACTGGAGCTTCTGGGCACTAGAGGGCACCACATAGAATTATGAAACGTCAAAGAAACCTGGTTCAGACCAAAATATCACAAACTCCAGGAAAAGGGCCAAATGAAACTGAATTCACCAATCTTCCTGAAAAAGAGTTTAAAATAAAAATCCCAAACATGCTCATGGAGGTACAGAAAAATATTCAAGAACTCAGGGATGAATTTAAGATGGAGATTCAATCATTAATAAATTCCATATCTGAAATGAAACATACAATGGAGGGATTTAAAAGTAGATTAGATGTAGTAGAAGAGACTGTAAATGGGATAGAAATTAGAGAAGAAGAATACAAAGAAGCTGAGGTACAGAGAGAAAAAAGGATTTCTAAGAATGAAAGAATATTGAGAGAAGTGTGTGACTAACCCAAATGGAACAATATCCGCACTATATGGGTACCAGAAAAAGAAGAGAGAGAAAGAGGGATAGAAAGTGTTATTGAGGAGGTAATTCCTCAAAACTTCCCCAATCTGGGGAAGGAGATAGTCTCTCAAGCCATGGAGATGGACAGATCTCCCAACACAAGGGACCCAAGGAAGACAACATCAAGACATACAATAATTAAAATGACAAAGATCAAGTATAAAGACAGACTTTTAAAAGCACCTAGAGAGAGGAAAAAGATCACATACAAAGGAAAACCCATCAGGCTATCACCAGAATTCTCAACAGAAACCTTACAGGCCAGAAGGGAGTAGAATGATATATTTAATGCAATGAAGCAGAAGGGCCTCAAACCAAAAATATTCTACCCGACAAGGTACTGAAATTTGAAGGAGGTATTAAACAATTTTCAGATAAGCAAAAGCTGAGAGAATATACCTCCCACAAGCCACCTCTACAGTGCATTTTGGAGGGACTCCTATAGATGGAAGTATTCCTAAGGCTAAACAGATGTCACCCAAGGTATAGACAAAGAGTAGAGAATATGATTCATAACATACAAAGAATGGAGGAGCAAGAAAAAGGAGGGGAAAAAAAAAACCTTTAGATTGTGTTTGTAATAGCATATGAAGTGATAGACTGTTAGACAGTAAGGGGATTTCCTTTGAACCTTTGGTAACCACGAATCTAAAGCCTGCAATGGCAATAACTACATACCTATCAATAATACCTAAATGTAAATCCTATGAATGCACCAATCAAAAGACATAGAGTCGATTTGGTTCTGGGAAGATGGCAGTGTGAGCAGGGCAGCGGAAATCTCCTCCCAAAACCATATAAATCTATGGAAATACAGCAAATACACCTACTCCTAAAAGAGAGACCAGAATTTACAGGACAGCGCACAGCCTGCATCTGCACCTGAGAGTACTCGGCTCCCCGCGAGGCGGGTAAGACACGGAGCCGCGACCCGGCGGGACCCAAGCACTCCTCCACCCCTGCGCACCGGCCGGAGGAGAAGATTCAGAGCTGGAAGGGAGTGGAGGTGCAGGCCCGCGAAATAACCAGCCCCAGTGATCTGCGCCGGGAACACTAACACATATCACGCAGTGCATCGGATATTGGAGAGGCAGAAGGTGCAGGTTTTGAACTGAGAACGCGCCCATGTCAGTGTAGCCGGTGCCCCGGGACAAGAGAAAAGCGCATGCTGTCTTTAGCGGTCTTGGAGAGGCGGGGGACCCAGCGAGAGAACACGATCGCCATGGAACACTCAGCCCAGCGGGCTGGGAGTCCTGAGGAATTTCGGACCCCTTGGCTGGCGACTGGGAAAAGGTAGCCACACTGAAACGTTACACAGAGAATAACAGCCTTCCACTCGTTCCCGCCCCAGCCAGAGCTAAAAGAGCGGTGCAGCCGCGGCTGCGGAATAGTGGGGCAATAGTGCCACCTACAGCATCCTTACAGAATCCACACCCGGAGGGTGTTTTTTGTCTTTTCCCTTTCTTTTCTTTCTTTTTTTCTCTTTTCTCTCTCTTCCTTCTTTTTATTTTTGTTTGTTTTTGTTTTCTTTTTTTTTTGGTTTTTTTTTTTTTTAAGTTTTAAAGAACCCAGCTGATATATGTGCCACCTACCAGCAACCACTTCTGTCACCACGAAAACACAGAGGACTATGGTACAGGCAAAAATCACCCAGGCCCAGACAACACCTGAGAGGGAACCTGAAGGGATGGAAATTCACAATCTTCCTGAAAAAGAATTCAGAATAAAAGTCATAACCATGCTGATAGGCCTACAGAGAAATATGCAAGAGCTGAGGGAGGAAGTGAGGGAAGTCAGGAAAGACAATGCAGAAATGAGACAAGCCATACGGGCTTAGCAGCATACTGGATGAGATGCAAGAGACTGTTAATGGAATAGAAATCAGAGAACAGGAATACAGGGAAGCTGAGGCAGAGAGAGATAATAGGATCTCTAGGAATGAAAGAATATTAAGAGAACTCTGTGACCAATCCAAACGGAACAATATTAGAATTATAGGAATACCAGAGGAAGAAGAGAGAGAAAAAGGGATAGAAAGTGTCTTTGAAGAAATCATTGCAGAAAACTTCCCCATGCTGGGGAAGGAAATAGTCTCACAGTCCATGGAAGTCCACGGAATTCCATCGAAGGCCACAGATCTCCTAAGACAAGGGACCCAAGGAAGACAAGACCAAGACACATAATAATTAAAATGGAAAAGATCAAAGATAAGGACAGAGTATTAAAGGCAGCAAGAGAGAGAAAAAAGATCACCTACAAAGGAAAACCCATCAGACTTCTCAACAGAAACCTTACAGGCCAGAAGAGAATGGCATGATATATTTAACGTAATGAAACAGAAGGGCCTCGAACCAAGAATATTGTATCCAGCATGACTATCATTTAAATATGATGGAGGAATTAAACAATTTCCAGACAAATGAAAGCTGAGAGAATTTGCCTCCTATAAACCACCTCTACACGACATCTTAAAGGAACTGTTCAACAGGGAAGCACTCCTAAGGCTAAAAAGATGTCACCAGAGAAAATAAAATCATAGCAAACAAAGCAGACCATCGAAATACTAACTAAAGGCAAAGAATAAAACACCTAGTATATAAAGAATGGAGGAGGAAGAATAAGAAGGAAGAGAAATAAAGAAACATCAGACTGTGTTTACAATAACTTCACAAGAAAGTTAAGTTAGATTGTTAGATAGTAAAGAAGCAACCCTTGAACCTTTGGTAACAACACATCTAAAGCCAGCAATGGCAATAAGTACATATCTATCGATAATCACCCTAAATGTAAATGGACTGAATGCACCAATCAAAAGACACAGAGTAATAGAATGGATAAAAAAGCAAGACCCATCTACATGCTGCCTACAAGAAACTCACCTCAAACCCAAAGACATACACAGACTAAAAGTGAAAGGATGGAAAAAGATATTTCATGCAAACAACAAAGAGAAAAAAAAGCAGATGTTGCAGTACTTGTATCAGACAAAATAGACTTCAAAACGAAGAAAGTAGCAAGAGATAAAGAAGGACATTACATAACGATAAAGGGGTCAATCCAACAAGAGGATATAACCATTATAAATATATATGCACCCAATACGGGAGCACAGGCATATGTGAAACAAATACTAACAGAATTAAAGGAGGAAATAGACAGCAATGCATTCATTTTAGGTGACTTCAACACACCACTCACTCCAAAGGAAAGATCAACCAGACAGAAAATAAGTAAAGACACAAAGGCACTGAACAACACACTAGAACAGATGGACCTAACAGACATCTACAGAACTCTACACCCAAAAGCAACAGGATACACAATCTTCTCAAGTGCACATGGAACATTTTCCAGAATAGACCACAAACTAGGCCACAAAAAAAACCTCAGTAAACTCAAAAATATTGAAATTCTACCAATTTCTCAGATCATAAAGGTATAAAACTAGAAATAAATTTTAGAAAGATCAAAAAGGCTCACAAATACATGGAGATGTAACAACATTCTCCTAATTAATCAATGGGTTAATGACCAAATAAAAACAGAAATCAAAGAATATATGGAAACTAATGACAACAATAACACAAAGTCACAACTTCTCTCGGACGCAGCAAAGGCAGTTCTAAGAGGAAAGTATATTGCAATCCAGACCTATTTAAAGAACGAAGATCATTCACCAATGAATACTCTAAAGACACAATTACTGAAATTGGAAAAAGAAGAACAAATGAGGCCCAAAGTCACCAGATGAGGGATATAATAAAGATCAGAGAGGAAATAAATAAAATTGAGAAGAATAAAACAATAGAAAAAAATCAATGAAACCAAGAGCTGGTTCTTTGAAAAAATAAACAAAATAGATAAACCCCTAGGCAGACTCATTAAGAGAAAAAGAGAATCTACATACATAAACAAAATCAGAAATGAGAAAGGAAAAATAACGACAGACCTCACAGAAATACAAAGAATTATAAGAGAATATTATGAGAATCTATACGCTAACAAGCTGGAAGACCTAGGAGAAATGAACAACTTCTTAGAAAAATACAAACTTCCAAGACTGACCAAGCAAGAAACAGAAAAACTAAACAGACCAATCACCAGCAACGAAATTGAAGTGATGATCAAAAAACTACCCAAGAACAAAACCCCAGGACCAGATGGGTTCACCTCTGTATTCTACCAGACATATAGAGAAGAAATAACACCCATTCTCCTTAAAGTTTTCCAAAAAATAGAAGAGGAGGGAATACTTCCAAACTCTTTCTATGAAGTCAGCATCACTCTAATACCAAAACCGGGCAAAGACCTCACCAAAAAAGAAAATTACAGACCTATATCCCTGATGAACGTAGATGCAAAAATACTCAACAAAATATTAGCAAACCGATTTCAAAAATACATCAAGAGGATCATGCACCAGGATCAAGTGGGATTCATCCCAGGGATGCAAGGATGGTACAACATTCGAAAATCCATCAACATCATCCACCACATCAACAAAAAGAGAAACACAAACCACATGATCATCTCCATAGATGCTGAAAAAGCATTTGACAAAATTCAGCATCCATTCATGATTAAAGCTCTCAACTTTATGGGTACACAGGGCAAGTACCTCAACATCATAAAGGCCATATATGACAAACCCACAGCTAACATCATACTTAACAGCGAGAAGCTGAAAGCTTTTATCTAAGATCAGGAACAAGACAGGGATGTCCACTCTCTCCACTGTTATTCAACATAGTACTGGAGGTCCTAGCCATGGCAATCAGACAAAACAAAGACATACAAGGCATCCAGATTGGTAAAGAAGAAGTAAAATTGTCACTATTTGTAGATGACATGATACTGTACATAAAAAACCCTAAAGACTCCACTCCAAAACTACTAGAACTAATATCTGAATTCAGCAAAGTTGCAGGATACAAAATTAACACACAGAAATCTGATGCTTTCCTATACACTAATGATGAACTAACAGAAAGAGAGAGCAAACAATTCCATTCACAATTGCATCAAAAAGAATAAAATACCTAGGAGTAAACCTAACCAAGGAAGTGAAAGACCTGTACTCTGAAAACTACAAGACACTCCTAGGAGAAATTAAAGAGGACACTAACAAATGGAAATGCATCCCGTGCTCTTGGCTAGGAAGAATAAATATTGTCAAAATGGCTATACTACCTAAAGCAATCTACAGATTCAACGCAATCCCTATCAAACTACCAACAGCTTTCTTCAATGAACTGGAACAAATAATTCTAAAATTCATATGGAACCAGAAAAGACCCCGAATAGCCAAAGCAATCCTGAGAAAGAGGAAACAAACAGGGGGAATTACGCTCCCTGACTTCAAGCTCTACTACAAAGCCACAGTAATCAAGACAATTTGGTACTGGCACAAAAACAGACCCACAGACCAGTGGAACAAAATAGAAAATCCAAACATTAACCCAAACATATACAGTCAATTAATATTTGATAAAGGAGCCTTGGATATACAATGGGGAGATGAGAGCCTCTTCAGCAGCTGGTGTTGGAAAAACTGGACAGCTACATGGAAGAAAATGAAACTGGACTACTGTCTAGCCCCATACACAAAGGTAAACTAAAGGTGGATCAAAGACCTGAATGTAAATCATGAAACCATAAAACTCTTAGAAAAAAACATAGGCAAAAATCTCTTGGACATAAACATTACTGACTTCTTCATGAACATATCCCCCCGGGCAAGGAAAACAAAAGCAAAAATGAACAAGTGGGACTATATCAAGTTGAAAAGCTTCTGTACAGCAAAGGACACCATTAGTAGAACAAAAAGACATCCTACAATATGGGAAAATATATTCATAAATGATGTATCTGATAAGGGGTTGACATCCAAAATATACAAAGAACTCACGCACCTTAACAAACAAAAAGCAAATAACCCAATTAAGAAATGGGCAGAGGACATGAATAGACACTTCTCTAAAGAAGAAATTCAGATGGCCAACAGGCACATGAAAAAATGCTCCACATTGCTAATCATCAGAGAAATGCAAATTAAAACCACAATGAGATATCACCTCACACCAGTGAGGATGGCCAACATCCAAAACACAAACAACACCAAATGTTGGCGAGGATGTGGAGAGAGGGGAACCCTCCTACATT
>JAQQAC010013450.1:66571831-66592250 GCA_029783875.1 Phataginus tricuspis | reverse complement strand
GGGGGACCTGATGAAGGGGGTAGTTTAATCACCATAATATTGCACATGTAATTGTAGATTAATGATACCAAAATAAACACTTCAAAAAAAATTTCTTACATCTGCTTCAGTTTACCCTTGAAATAAATTTTGAACACTTTAAACACAGTCAAATAAATAAATAAATAAATAGAATAAAAGACATAGAGTCACTGAATGGATAAAAAAACAAGACCTATCTATATGCTTCCTACAAGAGAATCACTTCAAACCCAAAGAAATACAGAGACTGAAAGTGAAGGGATGGAAAAAGATATTTCATGCAACTAATAGGGAGAAAAAAGCAGTAATTGCAGTACTTGTACCAGACAAAATAGACTTCAAAACAAAGAAAGTAACAAGAGACAAAGAAGGAGATTACATAATGATAAAGGGGTCAGTCCAACAAGAGGACATAACTATTATAAATATCTATGCACCCAACACAGGATCACCTACATATCTGCAACAAACACTAACAGAATTAAAGGGGGAAATATACTGCAATGCATTCATTTTGGGAGACTTCAACACACCAGTCACTCCAAAGGACAGATCAACCAGACAGAAAATAAGTAAAGAGACAGAGACACTGAACAACGTATTAGAACCGATGGACCTAACGGACATCTACAGAGCACTCCATCCCAAAGCAACAGAATACACATTCTTGTCAAGTGCACATGGAAGATTTTCAAAAATAGATCATATACTAGGCCATAAAAAGAATCTTAGTAAATTCAAAAAGATTGAAACTGTACCAACCAGCTTCTCAGATCACAAAAGTATGAAACTAGAAATAAATTACACAAAGAAAATGAAAAAGGCCACAAACACATGGAGGCTTAATAACATGCTCCTAAATAATCAATGATCAATGACCAAATAAAAACAGAGATCAAGCAATATATCGAGACAAATGACAACAATAATTCAATACCACAAAATCTGTGGGACGCAGCGAAGGCCATTCTAAGAGGAAAGTATATTGCAATACAGGCCTACCTCAGGAAAGAAGAACAATCCCAAATGAACAGTCTAAATTCACAATTAATGAAACTAGAAAAGGCAGAACAAATGAGGCCCAAAGTCAGTAGAAGGAGGGAAATAATAAAGATTAAAGCATAAATAAATGAAGTTGAGAAGAATAAAACAATAGAAAGAATCAATGAAAGCAGGAGCTGGATCTTTGAGAAAACAAGCAAAATAGATAAACCCCTAGCCAGACTTATCAAGAAAAAAAGAGAGTCTACACACATAAACAGAATCAGAAATGAGAAAGGAAAAACCACTAGAGACACCACAGAAATACAAAGAATTATGAGAGAATACCATGAAAAATTATATGGTAACAAACTGGATAACCTAGAAGAAATGGACAACTTTCTAGAAAAATACAACTTTCCAAAACTGACCCAGGAAGAAACAGAAAATCTGAATAGACCAATTACCAGCAAAGAAATGGAACTGGTAATCAAAAAATTACCTAAGAACAAAATCCTGAACCAGATGGTTTCACTGCTGAATTTTATCAAACATTTAGTGAAGACCTAATACCCATTCTCCTTAAAGTTTTCCAAAAAGTAGAAGAGAAGGGAATATCCCCAAACTCATTCTACAAGGCCAATATCACTCTAAACCAAAACCTGGCAAAGACACCACAAAAAAAGAAAATTACAGACCAATATCCCTGATGAACGTAGATGAAAAATACTCAACAAAATATTAGCAAACAGAATTCAAAAATACATCAAGAGGATCATACACTATAATCAAGTGGGATTCATCCCAGGGATGCAAGGATGGTACAACATTCGAAAATCCATCAACATCATCCACCACATCAACAAAGAGAAGGACAAAAACCACATGATCATCTCCATAGTGCTGAAAAAGCCTTTGACAAAATACAGCATCGATTCATGATTAAAACTCTCAACAAAATGGGTATAGAGGGCAAGTACCTCTACATCATAAACGCTATATATGACAAACCCAAAGCCAACATCATACTCAACAGCGAGAAGCTGAAAGCTTTTCATCTAAGATCAAGAACAAGACAGGGATGTCCACTCTCGCCACTGTTAATCAACATAGTACTGGAGGTCATAGCCACGCCAATCAGACAAAACAAAGAAATACAAGGCATCCAGATTGGTAAGGAAGAAGTCAAACTGTCCCTGTTTGCAGATGACATGATATTGTATGTAAAAAACCCTAAAGAATCTACTCCAAAACTACTAGATCTAATATCTGAATTCAGCAAAGTTGCAGGATACAAAATTAATACACAGAAATCTGTTGCATTCCTATACACTAACAATGAAGTAGCAGTAAGAGAAATCAGGAAAACAATTCCATTCACAATTGCAACAAAAAGAATAAAATACCTAGGAGTAAACCTAACCAAGGAAGTGAAAGACTTATATTCTGAAAACTACAAGGCACTCATGAGAGAAATTAAAGAAGAAACCAACAAATGGAAACACATCCTGTGCTCATGGATAGGAAGAATTAATATTGTCAAAATGGCCATCCTGCCTAAAGCAATCTACAGATTCAGTGCAATTCCTATCAAAATACCAATAGCATTCTTCAATGAACTAGAGAAAATTGTTCTAAAATTTATGTGGAACCACAAAAGACCCTGAATAGCCAAAGCAATCCTGAGAAGGAAGAATAAAGTGGGGGAATTACACTCCATGACTTCAAGCTCTACTACAAAGCCACAGTAATCAAGACAATTTGGTACTGGCACAAGAATAGACCCATAGACCAATGGAACAGACTAGGGAGCCCAGATATAAATCCAAGTATATATGGTCAATTAATATACAATAGAGGAACCATGGATATACAGTGGGGAATGGACAGCCTCTTCAACAGCTGGTGTTGGCAAAACTGGACAGCTACATGTAAGAGAATGAAACTGGATTATTGTCTAACCCCCTACACAAAGGTAAACTCAAAATGGATCAAAGACCTGAATGTAAGTCATGAAACCACAAAACTCTTAGAAAAAAACATAGGCAAAAATCTCTTGGACATAAACATGAGCAACTTCTTCATGAACATATCTCCCCAGGCAAGGGAAACAAAAGCAAAAATGAACAAGTGGGACTATGTCAAACTAAAAAGCTTCAGTACAGCAAAAATACCATCAGTAGAACAAAAAGACATCCTACAGTATGGGAGAATATATTCATAAATGACACATCCGATAAGGGGCTGACATCCAAATTATATAAAGAGCTCATGCACCTCAACAAACAAAAACCTAATAAACCAATTAAAAAATGGGCTGAGGAGCTGAACAGACACTTCTCCAAAGAAGAAATTCAGATGGCTAACAGGCACATGAAAAGTTGCTCCATATCCCTAATCACCAGAGAAATGCAAATTAAAACCACAATAAGATATTACCTTACACCAGTAAGGATGGCCAACATCCAAAACACAAACAACAACAAATGCTGGTGAGGATGTGGAGAAAGTGGTACCCTCTTACACTGCTGGTGGGAATGTAAAATAGTTCAACCATCGTGGAAAGCAGTATGGAGGTTCCTCAAAAAACTCAAAATAGAAACACCATTTGACCCAGGAATTCCACTCCTAGGAATTTACCCTAAGAATGCAGCAGCCCAGTTTCAAAAAGACATATGCACCCCTATTTTTATCACAGCACTATTTACAATAGCCAAGAAATGGAAACAACCTAAGTGTCCATCAGTAGATGAATGGATTAAGAAGATGTGGTACATATACACAATGGAATATTATTCAGCCATGAGAAGAAAACAAATCCTACCATTTGCAACAACATGGATGGAGCTAGAGGGTATTATGCTCAGTGATATAAGCCAGGTGGAGAAAGACAAGTATCAAACGATTTCACTCATCTGTGGAGAATAAGAACAAAGAAAACAGTGAAGGAACAAAACAGCAGCAGACTCACAGAACCCAAGAATGGACTAACAGTTATCCAAGGGAAAGGGATTGGGGAGGATGGGTGGGAAGGGAGGGATAAGGCAGAAAAAGGGCCATTAAGTTTAGCATGTATAATGTAGCGGGCAGGACACAGGAAGGCAGTGTAACACAGAAAAGATAAGTAGTGATTCTATAGCATCTTACTATGTTGATGGACAGTGACTGTAATGGTGTATGTGGTGGGGACTTGATGATAGGGAGAGTCTAGTAACCATAATGTTGTTCATGTAATTGTACATTAATGATAGTAAAATAAAAAATAAAAAATAAAAATAAATACAAAAAACAATACAAGAAATAACAAGTGTTAATGAGGACGAGAAGAAAACTGAACCCTCATGCACTGTTGGTGGGAATACATTGGTGCAGCCACTATGGAAAACACTATGCAGGTTCCTCAAAAAATTAAAAATAGAACTACCATATGATCCAGCAATTTCACTTCTGGGTATCTATCCAAAAAAGAAAAATAGTAATTCAAAAAGATATATGTACCCCCATGTTTTCTATAAGTGATATTTCTCTAAGTGAAAAATAAAATTTGTTAATGAGAAAAAAAAAGAGCTTGGGACAAGGGCAAGCAACTGGCAGCTGAATGCCACACATCCATCACAATGCGATGCCTTCATACAGGCTCCTTCAGGCAGCCATCAGTCCCACGCTGGGGCTCCCCTCGGTGCCCCTGAGATGAACTAGGTGACATAACCAGGGGCACAGAGACCCCTTCACACTTCTCCCTGGGAAACCTCAATCCTGCCATGGATGCACCTGGGGGTGCAAAGATGCCCAGAGGGCTCACTGCTATGCCAAGACAGGGACTAAGAGTAGTGTTGTGCTCCCACCTCCACCCCAAAGTTAAGGATCCAGGAAGCAACAGAAGGCCTAGAGCTTTGGGGAGGGTCAGCCTTTCTCTTGCTTCCCTAAACCTGGAAAGGCTCCATACAGGCCTTCCTCTTTACACCCATGGAAATTAATCCCACAGTAGCCTCAGCTTCTGCTCCATGACAGCAAGGGGCCCACACCAGTTGTGGACACCCTTCCCAGGCCTTGAGAGCCTCCTGCACCAGCACAGGGCCAACACTTCGAACACACTAGCTAACATCTCTCTCACCCTAGTGCCAGTATGAGGTGGAGCCCAGGATCCCCACGCTACAAGGGAGGTCACTTGAACCCCTGAAAGCTTAAGGAACTTGCCCCAGAGAGGCTACAGTTTCTCCTCTGGCCCAACTCCAAAGCCACATAAAGCTGGGGCAATTCACTTCTCTGTGGGTCTTAACTGCCTTGGCTGAAAATGGACACAGTTCTAGTGCTGCCTACCTGAGTAGCAAGTTGCAAGAATGAAAACTGCACATATGGGTAAAACGTGAAAGGCCTCGATGGTGACCTTCTAGAAGAAGTTGCCACTTCTAGACCCTCTTCCTGATCCTTAGGACCCACTGCCCTAGGCCTCACCCACCAGCGCCCAAGTGGGGCCTGGACAAATTTCTGCCCTAGCGCAGCCTCTCTGCGTGCTGGCCAGATACGTTGCCTTAAGACTCTAAGGCCTCCTCTCTCGTCTCTCTCAGCCTGCTTTTATCTTCCTTTTTTTCCTCTCAGCTCTACTTAGCCTCTTCACCCCCTCCTCCGGCCCGGCTTCCCCTCCCCCTCCCACGAGCTCAGCCTCCTCCCCGCCCAAACCCGGGCCCGATCTCTTCCCCTGACAGCCCCTGGCCGGGCCTTCTCTGCCCCTCAACCCCGGCCTCCTCCCTCCACAATCCCCGGCCCGGCCTGGCCTCCTTTACAGCCGCAGGCCACGAAGTCCGCACCTCACCTTCCGCCTCGCGCAGGATGCCGCCGATCAGATCCAGTCTGCAGGTCTGCCTGGCGCTCCTCCCGGCGTCGTAGGGGCGGACCCCGCGCTCGATCCTCTCCATGGCAACGCTACACATCCGGCCCTCACAACCCAGAGCCGGAAGCCGCAGCGCCCCGTGGGAGCCGAGGGCGGGGCCGAGCTGCTCGAGGGCGGGGCCGAGCTGCTCGAGGGCGGGGCCGAGCTGCCCGGAGCCGGGGCAGTGGACCCTGAGTGACTAGTGGACCGCTGAGGACGGTCCCTTGTGAACCTCTCCGTTGCAGGGGCATCCTCAGCGCGGGTGTGGCGCGGGTGGCGCAGTAAGGGCAAGTACTCAAATGGCTCCCGGGAGCTTGGCCATTTATGTTGGCGCTTTAAGGAAGGGTCTGAGTTCATCCGACCAAACCGAGGCATCATGGGAGTAGAGGACAGCAGGCACAACAGTGGAAGGATTTGGTGAATTGGGCAATTGGAAGCAGCAGAGGTGGTGGTTAGGCGGGCCTGAGGGAAAGTGTGGTTAGAGATGAGTAGTCAGGACACAAGGAACTTTGAATACCAAACCAAGAAGCTGGGCTTTATCCTGGAAGCAAGGTAGGATCAGTGGAGAAGAAATGATGACTTAAAAAGACACAGGAACGATCTCTTTGCTGACCTAATGGGGCTAGGAGGCCACAGGTAGTAATAGCCTGTTGAGACACAAGGTCCCCCTCACCTAGAGCCCTGGGAACAGAAAGGAGTTAAGGTAGCACATGAGGAATCCAGGAGAAGTCTGAAGCGAGTCTGAGGCAGCTGGGGAAACAACGTAGTGTCCACTACATCATCATCTAACCCCCAGGCTTCCTCCTCTAGTGCACCCATCAGTCACCCCTTCCCTCAGTGCATCTGTGTGAGCTAGGAACCCACTGCATATTTTAACCCTTTAAGGGTATAATTTGTGTCTTTGGGAGGGGAGATGTTAAAGAAAAGCTGAATTCTCCAAGTAAAGTGATACAAAGTGTGTCCCTCTGGCCTTCCAGGTCTGGGGTCCTGGTACTAGCGCCAACCACCACTGCTAGTGTCCTGGGCCTGATACCCCCTTGAAGAAAACTGCCAGGTTTGGTGAGGGGAGATATCTGGGCTCTGGGGTTGGGTACAGAGCACAGGCCTTGACTGACTTGAGGGACAGAGCCACAAATCAGGTGGCCTGGGGGAAGATGAAGGGACAGAAGGGGGTCTGGGAGTTAGGAGGACTGGTGTCTCAGGGCAGCTATCAGCATTTTTCTAGGAACATATCTTTGGGTCAGGCCCTATGCTTCCTAAAGTCCTCAAAGGCTCCTGCCGGGCCTGAACAGGGAGTGCTGATCCCTCAAGCCTCCCTAGCCTAAGCTTCTACTCCCTCTCCTAAAGCATTCTTCCTCTGCTCAGGCCAGCCCCGACCCACCTGGGGAGCATCTCCCTACTTCTAGACTAAGCCACAGGGGCCTGTGGCTGCTGGGAAGGCTTTCCTGTGCCCCCGCACACAACATACCTGCACTCCCTCCCTCCCAGGGTGAAGCCAGGTGGTCCTTGCAGGCTCCCGTGGGCAGGCATCAACCATGGGGTTATATCCTCAAGGCCTGGCCCTGAGATGTGTCCAGTAAACCCCTACAGCGTATACCCACCAGGGGAACCGTCCAAGTGTCCCAGAGGAACAAGAGGCATCCTCTGAGGGGACAGATCCGAGAGCATCTGGACTAGTGGATCATTAGAGGAGAGGGAAGCAAGCTTACCTCCAGGAAGTCCTCTGGGACCAGGCAGGTCCAGCTCACCCACTGCCAGTGAGATGCACAGTGAATAAGGGCTGGTTGTTCCCAGAAACCACTGCTGACAGGCACCAAGGAGGGGAGGAAAGTGGCCTCCAGGGCCTGGGATGCTCACTGGAGTCCTGCAGCAGCCCCTGGGAAAATCCCTTGAATCAATTGTGCCCCTCTTTTGCTCCTAAAGTTTTCTCCAGGAAGCCTTCCCAGACCACCACCCAGGTCCTACTAGTTACTCAGCCTTGAATTCTAGGCAGGCCCTTTGGCAACTCATCTTGAGCAAATCACTCCCCCATCTGTTAAATGGGAGGCTGAGCCCCAGCCCAGACAGACAGGATAAAGTAACCCTGGGTCATGGGTCCCTTCCAGGGGCTTTTCCTTTCAGCTCATAGGCAGCCCCGGAGTAAGGAAAGAGGCCTAGGCGGCGCCTGCAGCCCCCACTGGAATCTTCCTTGCCCCTCCCTTCCAGATTAACCGAATCCAGCTAATTGTGGCAGCCCTCAGCCGCTCCCCTCCCCCACCGCCGTATTCCTCCCTCTCTTTGCCTTCTCTCCCCTCCCCCTTCCATTCGAATGATAAAGGGCCCGACCAGCCTCCCCCCCGCCCGGCCTCAGGCCCCGGCCCTACCTCGCCACACTGCCCACTGCCTCGCGCCCTCCACCGGGCCAGGCCCCTGCCCACGTTGCCCGTCTACCCTGCATGGGGCCCTGCAGCAACCCACGGCTGGGGCTTCCCAGGGCGGAGTCGCCCTCCCAGCCCTCCAAGAGGAGGAAGAAGAGATACCTGCGGCATGACAAGCCCCCCTACACCTACTTGGCCATGATCGCCTTGGTGATCCAGGCCGCACCCTCCCGCAGGCTGAAGCTGGCCCAGGTGAGAGGGTTTCCCCGCTCGTCCTCACACTCGGCCGTCGGACCTTTCCCCAAACCCATCCCCACCTACTCCCAGATTCAGGCCCCAGCCTCCAACCCGACCCTGCCCTACTCGGTTATGCCAGTGGGGCCAGGCCCTGACTGGACACACGGGAAGAGAGCTGAGGTGCACAGGCAGGACAATTCCCGGTGAGGTCTCCCCTTCTCCCTTGGGCGCAGAGGTGTTCTGGGGACTGGCGGCGCCGGCCACCCCTAGGCAGGGCTGTGGGGGAGGGGCGCCGCCAACCCCCTCCGCGTCCCTGCTCACGGAACCGGCCAACCACCCCGTGGTTTCAGATCATCCGTCAGGTCCAGGCCATGTTCCCCTTCTTCAGGGACGACTACGAGGGCTGGAAGGACTCTATCCGTCATAACCTCTCCTCCAACCGATGCTTCCGAAAGGTGGGGCAGGGCAAGGGTTTGAGCACGGGAGAGGAACTCCCGAGCATCTGGGGTTGGGCGGCCCAAACTAAGCCTGTCCTCTACCCACCCCACCAGGTGCCCAAGGATCCTGCAAAGCCCCAGGCCAAGGGCAACTTCTGGGCAGTTGACGTGAGCCTGATCCCAGCCGAGGCGCTTCGGCTGCAGAACACAGCCCTTTGCCGACGCTGGCAGAGCAGGGGCGCGCGGGGGGCTTTCGTCAAGGACCTGGGCCCCTATGTGCTGCACGGTTGGCCCTACCGACCCCCTAGTCCCCAGCCACAGCTCAGTGAAGGCTTCAGCATAAAGTCTCTGCTGGGGGACCCAGGGGAGGGGGCACCACGGAGCAGCCCAGGTCCATCTGGCTCTGCACACAGCAGGGAGGAGGTGGGGTGCACACCACCCCTGCCCTCTGAAAGGCCTCTGTGGCCCCTCCATCCCCTTGCTGCACCCATGAGAGTGGAAGGGGAGACTTCCCAAGGGGGAACCTGCAGGCCCTCGCCCCTCACTCCTGAGCCACGAACCTGGCCCCTTCACCTACTGCAGGGTACCCCAGACCCTGGGGGTCTGTCTGGTGGGAATCACAGGACCTCACTTTGGGGACAGCTGCCCACCTCCTACTTGCCCATCTACACTCCCAATGTGGTAATGCCCTTGGCCCCACTCCCACCCAATTCCTGTCCCCAGTGCCCACCTGCCAACAGCCCAGCCTACTGGGGGGTAACCCCTGAAACCCACGGCCCCCCAGGGCTGCTCTGGGACCTAGATGCTCTCTTCCAGGGAGTGCCACCCAACAAGAGCATCTATGATGTATGGGTTAGCCGACCCCGGGACCTGGCTGCCTCCCCCCCAGGCTGGCTGTTCTCTTGGTACAGCCTGTGAGACCCCAGGGCAAGAGCTGCTTTCCTCTCCCACCCTCTCCTGCCACCACTGGCTTGTTGAGGTGAAACCAAGGCCAAGAGGACCAAGAAGTATCTGTGGCCACAGTAGTCTTGAGACATGAGGCACCAGCCATGCTGGAGTCCACAGTTTATTGGACTACCCCATGAAAGACTGTGGTCCAATTGGGTACCACCCTGGCCCTGGTGGTCAGTCATGCTTCTCTTCAGCCCGAGGCAAGGCTGGGAAGAGTGGGGCTCTGCTTAGAGTAGGCCTTTCTGTCCCCTTTCTGGTTCCACCTTTTCTGGCCCTGTCTGTCCAGCCAGCCATCCATCACCATGTCATCTCCCCTCCCTCACTGCAGGCTGGGGGAGGGAGAACCTAATGATGACTGAAGTCCTGTCCTCCCTCAACTGTTAGAAGGTAGCACCGTTTTGGGGAAGAGGGATAGGGAGTAGGAAACCTACCAGGGTTTTGGTGTTGGTAGCAAGGAAGATATATAGTAAAGGAACCAACAACGTTTTAACTAGCCGAGTCTGATTTTTGTTGGCAGGATTGACTGGTAACCACTTGGCCAGACAAGGGTCTGCCTCCCTCCCTGGGCTCTGGGATCCCCTGCTGTGTGCTGATAACAGCAAATGGTGATAAGGTGGGAGCTGGGGGAATCATTTCCCCAGGCCTAACACTCCTTGCAGGACCAGTGGTGGGTGGTTATGGAGAATTGTAGAGATTTTACTGCCTCTGCCCGCAGAGGCACCACCCAAGGCTCCTTGGGCAGGACTACAGGGGCAGGCCCTCCTGGGGTACAAAGGCCAAGGTGGAGCCACTGTCCTGGCCAGGACTTGGGGGGCCACGGGGGGATGGTGTGGGAGTGCAGGGGGTCCCTGTGAGTGGTGTGTCGGTGCTGAGGGAGGAGGGTGTCCCCGAGCGCGGGGCTGTGCGGCGCCGGGCTGGCCCCAGCTCCACTTGGCCCACTCGTTCGGCGAACTTGAGTGAGCACACGGTCTCGCCAAGATCCTCAGGCCTGGTGGAGATCTGCAGGGATGCAACGCTGGTGGGCAGGACCTGAGTAGGCGGTGCCTGGCATGCAAGCCTGCCTCCCGCGGCCCTGCGCCACGCCCCATGCCCCACGCCAGAGCCCACCTGTAGCAGAAGTACCGCGGTGGCGCCAGGGCCCAGCGCCGGCTGCAACAGGCGTGTGAGCTGTGAATCGCGGAAAGGCACGTGGGGCCGCTGGGCCCGCAGCGCAGCCATCACGCCTCCTAGCGCCAGCAGCGAGCGGTTGATGGTCCGGGCTTCCCGCAGACGCTGGGCGCCTTCCCGCTCCCCTCGCGACGGGCCGGCTGCCCCTGCCTTCCAGGCTCGCTCGGATCCTGCCAGGTCCACCAAGTGAAGCGTGCCTGCAGGGGCAGGCAAACCCGATATGGAGGAAAACCCCAGACTTGAGTGTGGCGAGGCCTCCCAATGGGCCCGGATTTGGGCCCTGGTACCTGCAGTGCCCGGTCCCCGCGGTGGAGCAGCTGTGCGCAGCGTCAGAGTGACCAGAGCATGAGAGCGGGAGCTGTGTCGGTTCATGGCCGTTGTGGCAGTGGTCCGGTTGCTCCTCCCCAGGCTCAGCATCTGGAAGTTGGGGCAAGAGGGCTGCCTCCTGCAGGGGCCATGCCACAGGTAGGAACACTGGGCAGGGCCTTGGAGGGCTGCAGGTACCACTGGGCAGCCTTACCTGGTGCAGTTTCTCCAGATTGGGCACATCCCAGGAGGTGAGGCCTGCCACCTGGATACCCCTGTGGCCACCTGGGCCTTGCCTCACAGCCAGACGCTCAGGAGGCCCTGGGGCTAGGAGGTCTCTGGTGAGAAAGGAGAGGATTTGGTTCAGGGTTTTTAGGGGCAGGGGCAGGGGCAGAACTGGGACTGGGAACATGGAGGAAGCAGCTGTGCGGCCCTGACCTGACAGCCTCATTGTAGATCTCCACCATGCTGAGGGTCACGCAATGCTGCCCTCCCGTCCCCATCTCCCGGAACAGTGACTGCAGTGCCCGAGGAGCTATGCCGGGGTCCTCAGGTGGGCCCTGGAGACAGGGTGGGGTGCCACATCGGGCTCACATACCAAAGCCTGGACCCATGAGCCACCCAGAGTCCACCCACTTCCCACCTCCATGCTGTAGGTCTTCCCGGTCCCTGTCTGACCGTAGGTGAAAATGCAGACACTGTAGCCTTGGAGGCAGGACAGCACAGCAGGCTCCAACTCCCTGAAGACCTAGGAGAGGGAGGAGTCCTAAGCTCCAGGACCTGGGATAAGGTGTGAATGAACACAGCTTGATTCCCCTGGGAGGAGAGCCAGGGGAGCAGGAGCTGGGTGGGAGGGTGGGTCTCCCAATAGAGGAGGCTCCCTGGAGAAGGCGGCATTCACGACAACCTGGCAAGCAAAGAAGGGAAGGGGTGTGACAGGAGGGGACAGGTGATGCAGAGTCGTGGAGAACAGGAGTGACAGACAGAAGCCTAGACTTTGGGCTGAGACTGGGAGCAAGTCTCTCATCGTCCTTTCAGGGAAGAGGTTTTCTCTCTGTGGCAAGAACTAGGGTGGCACCTGCTGGGAGGGTTAAGAGGGACAGTGTACTGAGGGCTAGAGATGTGCTTGGCACACAAAAGATGAGTCCAGAAGGGGTCCGTGGCTGTGCAGAATGGATGGTGGCCCCCCAAGGTCATAGGAACTCAGGGCTGGGACTCATCCTGCTAGCAAGTGAACACCAAGAGCAGCCTTCTGACTGACATGGCCGGCTTTCCTGCCCAGAAGCCAGTAACTGAATGAGCTGTCCTGCTTGAAGTGAGGGCAGAATCCAGCATTGCCAGTGAGATCACTAAGATTCTGTAACTGGAAGAAGCCCTGGGAGCACTGGTGAGGGGCCTGTGGTGGTGCCCCTGCCGAGAAGGGGAACACAAGTGAGGGCACTTGGTGAGATATCCCTGGCTCTCCTGTTCAATGTTCTGATGTAAAGGGCCGACTAGAAGGGTGGGGACTAAAGAGGAATAGGTGGAAAAGAGCTGTGGTGCCCCAGGAGTTGGGGAGGGAGCCCTGGTCACCACCAGGCACATTGTACTGTCTGAGGCAAACTCTACCCCTTTCTAATCCCCTCCCACATCTGAGCCTCCATTTCCTGAGGTTTGGAAGTTCCAGCTGCCAGGAAGCTGGGAGGTGGGGGTCTGAGGTGGAGGAAAAGGGAAAGGGAAGGGAGCAGGGTCTGCACTGGGCAGAGGGAGAGCGCTGAGGCTGGAACCTTGCCTGTTCCCCTCTACCCACCCCCCACAACCCTCCTGGGCACAAAGCAAGGAGAGGTGCCTGCTTTCCCAGTTGAACCTCTCTGGATGCTGGGCTGAGGGAGCTGGCAGCCAGTGAAGCCTAGGGGAAGAAGGTCCCAGCACTGTCCCCACCACACAGCACCCCAGTGGTGCTCCGCAGCCAGCTCTGCATGAGCAGTGACCATCACCTCAGACAGGCTCATTCTCCTTAGTTTCCTGGTAAAAAATTATTTTGAAAATGTTAACCTTCCCATCTAAACCAAAGACCTGTTTCCCCTGGGCCTGCAGTTTGGTGGGAGGATGCAGAGGGAAAACCCTGGAAGGAAAGGACATACCCAGCTAGGCTGCTAGTCCTGCTTCCCAGACCCTCTGACTCCCTTCTCTTCCCTGCTGGAGTCCAACCACTCTCCCTCCTGGGGGGCAGGCAGACAGGGAAGGGCAACCAGAGCCTCTCCTGGACTCCAGGGGACCCTGAGGGAGGATCACAGGCACAAAGGCAGAGCATCACCTCCTCCTGGCTGGCATTTGGAGGGAAGACCCAGTCCAAGCGGAAGTGACGCTGGTGCCCTCTATAGCAGGTAGTGACGGTGCCCCCGGGGCCAGGCTCTGAGCTCAGCAAGCTGGAGCATGTCCCTGGCTTCAGCCGACACAATACACGGATATTTCCTGGGGTGGAAATCAGGTTAGTGGGCTGCCCCCAGGCCCTGAGCATGGGGAGGTCCCAGTTCCTCCAGCCTGCCCACCCCAACCCACTGCTCCCTAAGCATGTCATACCCTTGAGCTCCAGCAGCCGCCCTGGGCATCCAGTTGGGGGCCCCTGCTGCTCCTCAGGGAGCTGAGTCCCAGCCCTTCCAGCAGACAGTGCCCCTAGGGCCCAGGATACCTGGGGGAACAGAGATGTGAGGAAGGCAGTGGTGGAGTGAGCAGGGGAGCTGGGGATGGGGTGGGGTGCTGAAGGCAATACGGAGCCACCACAGAGCCACCCAACTATGGTAATCCACAACTTTCAGTGGATTCGGGTCCCTGGGGATGTCATTCAGTACACCTAGGATGGAGCCCTGGAATTTGAGGAGGACAACAGCTAGAGACATTATCTGTCTCCTCTGGACTTCTGGGCAAGTCTTATCACCCCATTTAGCATAGGTCAAAAATGAAACCTGGCAGTTGAGATCATACCCAGGGTCACACAACCTGTTCTGGTTCCAGACCCTACAATCTTCGTTAGAATAAACAACTTCCTGGGGCTGGGAAAGGAGGAAGAACAGGGGTTCCCCCAAGGCAAGAACAGTGACTGGGGCTGCCTCAGAGCAGTGCTACTGAAGGGAGTGGGTGGTCCTGACCTGGCCCCGGGCCTCGCTCAGGGAAACCTGGCAGCTCTGGGTTAAGGTGCTGACCAGTCCTCGGAGGTCTCCACAACCCTGACGCAGGCTGGCCGTGCGTGCCCGAAGTCCTGACCGGGGAAGGCTGTTGTGAGAGCGAATCCAAGACCCTGTGGTCAGCCTTCCCATGAGCTCCCTGGCCACAGCCTTACCTGCCAGTTGCCCGTGCATCTCCTGCAGCTCCCTTCTGCACTTCTGCTCAGTCTCCTGCTGGAGCTGCTGGAGGGCCCCCTGAAGACCCTGGAGCTGCACCTCCTGCACCCCCAGCTGCCCCCCAACCCCATCCCTGTCACTGAGGAAACAGGCACTTACCAGGCCCTTCCGCAGATGCCTCCCTCCTGGCCCCTGGGCCCAGTGCCCACCTGGACTTGAAGGGCTTCTGTGGTGTCCTGAGCCTCCTGAAGCCGGTCCTGGAGCACCACCAATGCCTCTGTCTCCTCCTACAGGAGCCAGGAGGGAAGTCAGGGAGGGGTACTCCACTGGCCCCATTTCACAGGCAGTAAAGTCAAGTGGAGAAGCACAGGCAGAGCTGGTCATAAACTCATGCCTTCCAATTGCATTCAAGATTCTTTTCCCAGGTCCATCTACTTTCCTGGGGTCAGTCACTGGAAGAGCCATGGGGCAGGGTGGAGGGATTCTCCCATGGGGGTCAGTCTCTTTGATGGGGCTAACTTGTATGGACCTCTCCAGAGCCTGTCCACAGTCCTGGACCCTGGCCCTGAAAGGTCAGAGAGAACCCTCTGCCTCTGTTTTGGCAAGCAAGGGATCCTGAGGAGGCCTGGGCAGTGCTGTTGGAGACCAGGTTGCAGGGGCCCCAGACTGCAGGGACAGTAGCACCTAAGAAGCAGGATACCTGGGGGACCCTGGTGAGGGGGCCAGGGCCCCAGTGCAGCAGGAGGTCCCGAGTGAGGCTCAGGCTCTGTTTCAGGGCTTCGTTCTCCAAGGTTAGATATTGAAGCCTTTTTTCTGAGTCTGTCGCCCCCTGGCAGAGAAGGAAGCCTCAGGACTTACCTGGAAGCCTGGGCCCCTCACATCCTTCTCCCCTGTCCCCAGCGGCCTCACCACTCCAAGGCGCAGTCGGCCCAGCTCCTCCTCCTGTACTTCTAGCTGCAGCTTCAGCTCTTCCATCTGGGAAGGAGGGAGGGGCACAGAGTGGAGCACCTCTCTCCAGTGCCACCCTAGCGTCTGCTGCCTCCAGAGCTCCTCACCTGTCCAAGGATGAGCTGCTCCAGCCTCTGCCAAGCCCTCTGGTCCTCCTCCAACTGGAGGGGCTGGTGCCCCTGGGCCTCACCCATCAGTGAAAAGGAAAGGCTTTCTTCTTGGGATGGGAGTCCTAAGGTGGGACAGACCTAGTTAGCACTGACAAAGTCCAGCCTAAAAAAGGGGGCACCTTGGGAGCACGGCTGGGCTTGGGACCTGGCACTCCAGATCGCCGAGGATCTGGGGAACTTCACTCCCTCCCCAAACTTCCTTTTCAACTCAATACACCTTACGCACCAGTGGCAGTGGGGGTCTGCACCCTCAAGGCTGACTGAGTCCCCCGGTGCAGGGCCTGCCTCCCCCTCGGACTTCGAATCCATGCCAAGAGGGCCAAGAGCTGACCCGTCACGGTCAACAGTGGGGGAACATCACCAGACTGTAAAGGAGATGAGAGTCAGAGCAGAGGAGGCTAAGGAGGGCACATGGACGCGGAGACCAGGACTGCTGGAGAAGGAACCTCAGCCCTGCTCACCTTGCTCAGGTCGGGAGGACTCTCTAAGCTCTCTTCCGCCCCCAGCTGGACTGAGAGGAACTCAGCAAGACGCACCAGAGCTTCCTCCAGGGTGACCCCGGCTGGGCGGCCCTCGGCTCCCCCTCCTGGCCCATCCTCAGATTCAGAGCAGCCTGTGAGGCCAAGTAGTGGGGGGCAGGCACACGGGTCACGTGCTGGAGGCTAGGCCACCAGAAGACACCTGCCGGGTCCCTTCCTCCTTTCGGACGGCAGGGTTCCCTCGTGGCCCCGGGGAAGCATCGCTCCCGACACAACAGCACCTACCGACCAGGCTAGTCAGCTTGGTCCACAGTTCTGCCGCGGGCTGGTCGGGGCGGCGGCGACCCCCGGGCTTGCAGCGGGTGCTCTAGGAAGGGAACAGGGGGAGCTCCTGAGAAGAAGGCAGGCAGCATGTGAAGCTCCTTCCCCCTGGGAACGGGTCAAAAGGATTGGGGCTGAGGTCTCTGCTTCCAACACCAGAACAGAGACGGGATCCTCAGCACAGCCCCTCTCCCCAGCGTCAGCGCCCTGGGGACGTACGCAGCGCGGGCCTGCAAGATGCGCTCAAGGAAGGGGTTCGCCGGCCGTGCTGCGCCCGCCTCCGCTCACCTGGGCGGGGTCCCCAGGGTCAGCGGCGGCCGCAGCCCCGCCATCCCTGCGAAAGAGGCTGTAGAAGATGTAAATGAGCAGCGAGTAGAAGGCGTACATGGGAGCGCGGGGCGGCAAAGGGCCCCGCTACGCGCCGCCCCACGTCCCCGCGCCCCGTTGCGCGCCGGCCGCAGAATCGGTGCGCATGCTCGGGGCGGCCGCCCCCACGGTCAGGTTCCCGCGGGCGGAAGGCACGCGCCAGGGGAGTGCTTGAGACTGGCGTGCCCGGCGTCGCACCTGGACACCCGCCCCGCGACTTCACCCCTACTTCACGGAGACCCCGGGTGAAGGCGCCCACGGTCGCCGCACCCCACTCCTCAGCCCTCTACTCCGGCCTCCGCGGTTCTCGCCCCTCATTGCCGTCCACCCAAGGGTGTGCAACGCCCCTCCAGTCATAGGCGCCTCCCCCGGGCCCTCCCCTCACAGCCCCGCCCCAGGGCCCTCCTCTCACAGCCCTGTCCCCCCCTGGCCCACCCCTTACAGTCAAAGGCTACTTCTAGCCCCTTCCCTCAGCGCTTTCCTCGGAGCCACAACTCCTCCCCCCACCACACATCCCTTCAAACCACTGGAAGAACTGAACCCGGTCCTAGGACAGAGGCCCCGCCTCCCAGCACGCCTCCTCTCTGACGATCTCCGCTCCACCCTCAGAACGCCTTCCACCCAGGCCCCGCCCTGGCCGCTCTAGCCTCTGCTCCTCGTTTTCCCGCGCCGGGCCGGGGCTGGGCGGGAGGCGGCGCGGGGCTGGACTCAGGCCTCCTGCCTGCGCTGCGTCGCGGTCGCGCACTTCGGCCTTCTGAGGGTCCAGGCGCATCTTCCTAGCCGGCTTCCGAGGACGGCGCCTTCCCTAAGCTAAGGGACCAGGCTGAGGGGCTCTCCACGCACCCCGTGCCCACCTCCCCCAGGCCTCGCGCCCGACTTGGGTTCCAGGACCTCAGGGCTTCACGACCACCCAGCCCAGGCCCCGCGCCGCTTTCTCCCTTCTTTTCCCGGACGAGTTAGGTTTTTCTTACGCATAGTTGTGTCCAGTGGCCTGAGAGCCCCGGGAAGTTTCGGATGAGCCTATCCGAACACAGAAATGGAGCTCTGGAACGTGGGAATCCTAGATAGCTACCCTTAGGGCTCCAGGTTGCTAGCTTCTGCGTTTCTTCTTTCCAAAGTTGAGGATCCCCTTTCTGTCACCACATTCACTAAGCCCCCGAGGTACCATGGCTCCCAAACTGTGGAGTGAGTGGAGCACAGCCCTATCTCACCTGGTGCTGGGAGTGGTGTCTCTGCATGCAGCCTTGAGCACTGTCCAGGTGAGTACGCTGGGGCCGGGCCGGGGTGTATCCCACTCCCAAACCCCAAGGACCTAGCCAGTATCCTAGATCAGAGAGAGGGTGGTGAGAGATGTGTTTGGGGTCAGGCTTCCGTGAGACCACCAGAACCATCCCTGCTTAAAGTAAGGTTCTGGGCCCCTTTTAACTACATCTCTTCCTTTCCCCTGTGTTGACAGACAAGTCGAGGGGCTGCTGCTGGCTTCCTGCTACAGGCTTTGGCCGCGGCCACCATGCTGGCCCCAGGGCTGGCTACAGATGAAAACTGCCTTGCTGGAGTCTGGGTGGCCACTGTGATCGGCCTGCCTCTTCTAGCCTTCGATTTCCACTGGGTGAATGGGGACAGCTCCTCAGCCAACCTACTCCTGGGAGGAGGCATGGTGCTAGCAGTGGCTGGTGACCACCTGGGCGCTGAGGGCCGCTCTGTAGCTGGTCAGGCAGTAGTATTGGTGGTCGCAGTGACCATCCTCATTGTGGCCGTTTTCACTACCAACACTTACGGAATGTGGGGGGGCGCAATGCTGGGTGCTGCAGGCCTTCTAAGCCGGCTGGAGGAGGATAAGTTCTTGCTGCTGCCAAAGGAGGATGTCTGTTGCTGGGCCCTGGCCGCCGGCAGTTGGGCCTACCACCGAGCCCTGCACACACAGCGCCTGCAGTGGGAGTGATGGTCAGAGACAGCAAGTCCTGGCTACCACCTCCCCCTCCCATAGGTCTGCTCCTGGGTCCTCCTTCCCTAACGATAAACTCTGCTACCTCCCAAAGTGGGCTTGCTGCAGGGTGGCTGGTTGGGGGTAGAGTCTGGGCACTGCCCTTCCTCTGGGTGAGTGTGGGAACTTGGCCTAGACCAGAATGAAGGGGACAGGGTCCCAGGCACATTTGGGAACTGATTCTGAGCAAGCCATGGTTGCGGATCCAGAGGCTTGGCCTCCAATAAAGTTTAGGGATTCAACGAGAATGTGAAACCTGCCCATTCTTGAGAGGGACTGAGTTCTCCTGTGAGCTTCCTAAGGTTCCCAGGGCAGCAGCTGGTTTCCTTGAACAAAGAAAGGGGATGTGTTAGAACCAGCTCAGGGTCCCACCCAGCTTGGCTTCCTGCTGGTACCCTTGCCAGGAAGGCCCCTGGAATAAGAAGAGATAGTCCGGGACCCTGGCTCTCCTGGGATATGGTGGAATTTGTATGGATGGCCTTGGCAGGTGGCTTCTGGGGCAGTGATCTTCATGGGATGCTGGCTGGGGTGGGGGCAGGAGAGGGCCATACCACAGCTGTTCCCAGAAATTCACATCCTCCCAGTGCCGACTTGACCTCTACCTTTTGCCCTCCTGCCTGTGCAAGGCAAGGCCTTAAGACCCTCAGTTTCCTCAATGGACATCTCTTCACCTCCCAGCTGCATGGTTAGGAAATAGGATTGGGCAGAGCGGTGGGCTAGTCAGGATCCGTGATCCTCCTTTGGGGAGTCCCTGTGCTAGGTTTAAGGAAGCGCATGTGGTCCCACCCAGCAGGGAGAGGGATGGCAGGTACGGCCTCTCGGAGCTTCGCGACCCAAGCCCGAGTGTTCAGCGACAGGCACAGGTATGCCGACGTGGGAATCCAGAGTTGACCCCTGACCCCGGTGACTCGAGGCAAGTGGGCCGCGCCCTGTACCCACCGGAAGCTATCCTCTCACCCAGTGGCCAGAACTTCCCCGCCCCAAGGCGCGCTCCCCCACGACCTGCGCTGGGCGCCCCGGGCCCCGCCCCTTCCTGCCCACTTTCGGCAGGGGCGGGCTTTCAGGCGCCTTCGCGCACCCGTTGGGTCTGACCTCTGAGACGTTTCATGCCGAGAGGCGCTCCCATTGGCCCCGCACAGCTCACATGACTGGAAGAAAGGGGGCGGGGGCAACGGGAGGTTGGGGGAGCACGCAGCGAAAACAAAGATGGCGGCTGTGCCGGCCTCGGTGGCCTCGGCGGCTGTGGGGCCACTTTGGGGCTGGACCAACTGAGGCGGCGGCTTGGGAGCGGGGCTGTGGCGTCGCGGCGGCGGCGAGAGGGCGGTGGGAGCGCGCGGCACCCCTAACCTCCAGCCGCGGGAGCGTGCCGGCATCCGCCCGCCAGGCCGGCCGGCTGCCATGTCCGGCGCCGAAGAGGCCGGCGGGGGCGTCCCGGCCGCGGGGCCCGCCGGCGCCGTGCCGGCCGGAGTCGGGGTCGGGGTCGGGGCGGCCGCGGGACGTTTCA
>JAQQAC010013450.1:66543461-66571431 GCA_029783875.1 Phataginus tricuspis | reverse complement strand
GGCGGCGGCGGCGGCGGCGGCGGGCAGCGGGAAGCTGGAGGAGCGGCTCTACTCGGTGCTGTGCTGCACCGTCTGCCTGGACCTGCCCAAGGCCTCCGTGTACCAGGTAGGGCCGCCGGCCCGACCCCGACCTGGCCCAGCTCCAGCCCCGCCGCGGCCGGCCCCCGGGGCACCGCGTCTTCTCGGAGGCCGGGCCAGAGCCCCGAGCCCCGGGGCCCAGCGGTAGGGACTCCGGCGCCCGTTCCGAAAGTCCTTATTCTCCTCTCGGGATATTATTTAATGCTTACAACATCTTACTTGTTCTGACTCTATTCTTCTGTCTGAATTGTTTCTCGCGTAGATGTTTCTTCTCTTCAGCTTCCTTCGTTGCCCCTTCTGCACTCCCCATCCCACCGTCTCCAGCTGATCGCAGAGAAAACTAGTGACCGGTGTCCTTTTCCTCCGACCCCATCGTAGAACTTGCTCCCCTCATTCCTGAGCCCCGGGATTTCACTCGAGCTCCTTTTCTATTCTTTTGGCAGCCACCCCCTCACACACACACGCACACCACACATGTCCTCATGCTCCCTCTTCTGAGTAGAAGAATCTCCTTCACTGTTCTCTCTGGAAAAACCTCTTTTCCCTTGTCTATGCCTTCCCCTCATTTCTGGTCTGGATGAACTACCCACATCAAGCTACAGTCCGGGTCTCTTCTCCAGCGCCAGTCCAAACCCATGCCTTCTGGACATGCTGTTCCCCAACCTAGGCTCCCGCCTCACCCATTCACCCACGCCAGACTGACTTCCTAGGCCACCAGTGCTCCAGGAGGCCTGTCCACCATCTCCCATCTGAAGATCTAGCATGGTGGTTGGACTCTGTTCATAACCAATTCTGGATGATTAGAGAGGGTATGTGGCCCAGATGGGTCATATTACATGTGTACCGCGCAGCAAATGGGTCACACTGTAGCCCTAGAGGCAACGTGTAGCGTCCTGCTTTCTCCTTTGTCTGTCTGCCTTTCTCCACCTCAACCCTCCCTCCTCTGATCTTCCTCCCCCAAGAGTCCCTTTGAGGAATGAGAGAGATTTTCTTTTATCACCTTTCTTTGCACTTACAGGAACTGGACTTGGCTGGTGGGGCTTTTTCCCCCTGCTCCTCAAACTGGTGGCCATGGGTGAGGCTGTCATTTTTGTCATAAGCACTGTGGGGTTTGCTTGGGTTGCCATTTCCCCACACCTTGGATCTTCAAATCCTTCCTGCCCTGGAGTGAGACTGCTTGGGTGGAGCCTAGTGTGCCCAGGTGACAGAGAGAGGAAAGGAAAGGAATCGGCAGGGAAGAGGGTTGAGTTCTTTGGGAAAAGGGCACTGGCTCTCAACCCACCCTCCTAGACTTTGGGAAGGTCCTGGCTAGAGGCCCGAGCTCAGAAATACTGTAGATCTTGCCCAGTGCCAGTTGGGGACTGCTTCTCATGACCCCCTCGAATTTCAGGGTGCCCTTCGTGACTTGGCCTTTGGCCCTTTTTTTCTTGCCCACAACCAGGTAGAAGAGCTCATCTTTTATTGGGCCTTGAGCAAGAACCCAGGAAGCCAAGCCAATGGTGGGGAAGTGCCAGGGGAATTCGGGGGGTCTCCTCATCTCCCCTCCTGTTAGTTGTCTGGAGCTGAACCTGACGTCATGATCGGCCACAGTGGTGCTGGATTCTGGCCACTCAGCATGAGAACTGCTGCTCTGCCTCTTAGAGCTGCTGGTGACCCAGTCACTAAGCCTGGCTGGTTCAAACTGGCCGACACTTTGCTAGGCATGGAGCTCTGTCCAGGGCAGGCCAGAGGCAGCTGAGCAGCTGTGATGGGGAGTGAGATGAAGGCTCTGGGCCTCCCTGACCTTGGCCCTTCCCTCAGCCTAGTGGGCTCTGCTCAGTGGCTGCCCTGGGAACAGGCCCATTAAGCAAGGAGAACCCACTGATGCTGACCCCTTGCCTCCCACCCTGTCTCCGTTCTTCTCAAGTGACAGCTGGGTCTTGGTAGGGAGTTGTTTCTCTATCATCTGTAGAGACCTGGAGAAAGCTTTAGAATATGTGATCAGTGGGAGAACCCTTGGCTCTAGAAGGGTTGACTAGAGCCCTGCCACAGGTCAGAACTCACTTTGGCTTCTAGAAGACCCTGCCATGGATGGAGGGGCGTGGGGGCATGGTTGCACAGCAATGCCCAGGCAGAGGCTAGGGAATGAGGGGCCTGGGGGAGGAGGGAAGGCTTCTTGGTAGCTCCCTGCTTTCTTCAGTGTCCTACTTCACCCTCACAGCGATCCTGGATGGGGACATTAAGGGCAGGGATCAGAGGCCTGGCCGTTGCCTGGTGGGCATCAGAGCTGGGTTTGACCCCAGGAGAGTCTGGTCACAGGTGGCATGGCCCCATATGCACTGCCTGGAAACAGACAGGCATAGACACCTTTGTGTCCCTGGTTGGGGCCCACCGCTGGCCATCACCTCTTGGCCTGTTCTCAGCCCCTCTGCTTGCTGACCACTTTTGGTGAGCTGTGTTGACTGGATGTCTTCTGTGGGCTGGTGGCATGTGGTGTGTTCTGCTCTCTGACCCTCCTGACATTTGCCTGAACCTACCAGAACACATGACTGGGACAGGTACCAGCCACACCATGCATCTGGGGTCTGTCTCAGATGGTGCCCAGTTCTGGGGTGACAAGGAGAATAGGTGCCATGCTGAGGCCTGTGTGCTATGCCTGGCACTGGGGCTGCAGAGGACAACTCCATGGGCCTCTGGGGTTGGCTGAGTACATGGTGACCTGAGAGCTTGCTCTCCAGCCACTGGACCCTACTTCAGTGCTGCCAGGGAAGCCTTGGTGATGGCGAGGGCGCGTCTTGAGTATCCTCGTCATGGACCGCTCCATGGGGTTATCTGCCTGTTCCCGAGTCAGACCATGGCGCCATAGGTCTGGCTACCCCACCCACCTGACACAGCACTTCACACCCTTGCTTGGGAAACTTGCTCCAGTGTCAGACCAAGGCACTCATGCACATGGCTCTCCATGGCCTGCGTTAGGTCAGATCAGGGCCAGAACAGGTAGAGAGATGCCATATTTGATGTTCCCTGTGTTGGTGCTAGGTGTGTTCTTGGTGCTTGATACCTGACAAGGTACGCTGTCACCTTCCAGAGTCTTGAGCAGGCTCCAAGGTGGGGACGGGGCTGGAGATGCAGCAGGGATATTTGTGCATGAGTGGGTGACATGCAGCACCTGTGGGCACCTGCTCTGGAAGCAGCCCTGTAGCCCCAGGGCATTGTGACCCTGCCCCACTGCCCACAGTAGCACCTATTCTGGGGAAACAGCCTTGGTGTTTCCTGAAACTATCACGTGATCCCTGACCTCCCTCCTGGGCTATCCCTCAGCTGTTCACATGAAACCCAATGTGTCCTCCATAAGACAGACCTAGCCTTGACCTTACTGCATCAGCTGAGACCCAGAGTTGTGACTACATCTGAGAAGAGGGGCTGTACAGTGTTCCCACCCCTTATAGGGCTCTCAGCCAGAAAATTTCTCTGTGACCCCCATCAGGGTGAAGTAGTAGTTAGGGGTTCTCTGTCACAGGATGGGGCCCCAACTGGCCACCTGGGCCCTTTTGGCAGCACACCAGCTCCTCTAGCCTGTTACCCCAGTGCCCCCTCCACCTGAGTGCATGCTCCCCTGCCCTGCCCACTCCCTCCTCCTTGAGAACCCCACCAAGGCGGTGCCTGCTGTACCCATCTTCTATCCACCATCCCTCCTCACCTGACTAGGGCATTTGCCAAAGTGCCCTGCAGAAGGGGTGGGTGTGTCTTGCTGTACCTCCCCCACCTCCTCACCCCCCACAAGAAGGTCTCCTGTCTCTGCCGGACTCAGCTTAGGCCCTGGCTCATGGGGACTGGTTACCTGATTGGCAGTCAAATTGGTAAAAGGCCCAGAGAGCAGGGGTGGCTGCGTCTCTGCCTTGGCCTGGGGCCAGTTTGGACACGGGCCTTGAGGAGCCTCCAAGCTCGCTGTCTCGGTGGCTGTCTGCATGCCTGGTGCTGCAGGCTCTGTTCAGAATGTTTAAGGAATCCTCAGTGGGGCCACCCACCCAATGGCCTGTGACTGCCCTGCCCTGCTCCTGGACTGCTGGCTTGTGCTCTGAGGTGAGAAAGGTAGCAAAAAAGAGCTTTGAAAATATTCTGCTTAGGAGTCCAAAATAAGGGCAGAGGGAGGAGAAAGTATCTGGGCAGCTGGGTAAGAAGTTACAGTTTTGTGGTGGTGGTTTGTCATTTGACTTATTTCAGTCAGGCACCATTTAGGTTTTGAGCAACAGCCTGACCTTGTGGGACTGACTGGTTCTCACTCAAGTCTTGGCTTTGAGGATGGCATGACATCAGGAGCCACTGGCCCAGGACTTCAAACCTGAAACCTGGCGGAAGGTTGGAGTCCGGACCTCACCTGAAATAGCTGTGTGCCTTGGACACTGTGTGATCCCTTCCAGGCCCTTGTTAAGCAGACTTGAGGCTGAACATGCAGGGGTGTGGGGTGCCCTGAGGCCCTGCTGGGCCTGGTGAGGGGAGACCTCTGACTGGGAAAGAGTGGAGTAGGGGGTAACCTGAGAGTTTGAGGGGACTGTGCACTCCAGGCTTGGAAAAGGGCCTGAAAGTCTTACTGGCCAAGGCTTGCTTCTCAGATGTTGGGAGGAGGCATTTTATAACACCTGCTTACAGCCCAAGACCTGGAGATCAGAGCTCCTCCTTGTGAGTTTGGACAGTCCATTCAGTTCCTCCTCAGCCCAGGGGAGAGCCTGGCTCAGATGGGGGCCCCAGGCGTGTGCAGCCAGGGTGCAGGGGAGCTGCCCGGGACTGGGCAGAGGGAGGGGCTGTTGGGCGATGGTGGCGGGTGCAAATACTCACTTCTGGGCCATCTGCAGAAGGGCTTGGGGGTGGGCCACTACCTGGGTCCATCTGGGGACCCCAGGGATGAGGGAGGTGCTTTTGCTAAAATCACAGGCAGGGGCCCTATGAGGGGCCAGCCAGGCTCTGCCTTGCAGTGACCACTTGGCGGGAATTTCCTGTGTCCACCACGTGGTGGGGGCTGAGCCACAGTACTCTATGTTGCCCCTCCCATCTCTAACACACGGTGAGGCCAGTCCTGTTACTGCCCTTTGTGCCTAGGGAAACTGAGGCCTAGAGACTGAAGTGACCAGCCAAAGGTCATGCTGCCGGTGACCTGTGGCCCAAGGTCTAAGCCAGTGTCTCTCCCTGGAGAGGCCCTGTGATGCCATCTCAGTTGTGGGGCCCTCTCCTTACCCCTCCCTTCTACCAGGGTCTTCCTGGCAGGTGGTTGGAAGGCAGCCTCGCCTGGGCACTGCGGGAGCTGCTTTTTAGGGTGCCCAGGTTCTTGGGGGCTTGGCCCAAGCATGTCGAGTGGGCCATCTCACCTGCCCTGGCTGGTACTGTCCCTCAGAGGCTCAGTATGCAACCAGCACTGTTCAGAGTCCTCTGGGGTCTGGATTCTGGCCAGGCCAACTGGGGCAGGTGCAGTCTTAACGTGGTCATGGGGAGGCTGTTTATGCTGCCCTGTGACCAGGAGTCAGGATCTTGCTTGGGAGGCCAAGGGGGTCCTGAATGGTGGGGAGGGCTTTTGCATAGTGACTGCCCTGTTTGGACAGACTTCCAGGACTGGGTGTAGGCTGGGCCTGGGCCACCCACCTGGTATCCACCTAGAGAATGTCCCCTGGGTGTTTGGGACAGAGCTGGTCACATGTGGACATCACCTTCTCCCTGGCCAGGCCAGCAGCGCTCTGGAGCATCTTGCTGGCTTGATGAGCTGAGCTGTTGGGCAGTGACCCACCTCTCCCCCAGATCTTGCAGGCTTCCCCCCAAGGCCCAGGGAAGGGCAGGGTTAGCACCACCTCCCCATAGTACTGTAACCCACCTGAGCCTGTGTTGGGTTTGGAGGCTTTGAGACCAAGAGCCGCCCTGGGAGCTTAGGTGTCCCTGCAGCCCCCGGGCTCTAGGGAGAGGCCCACCAGGAGAGGCTATGGGTCACCCCTCTGTTGTATAGCAGGGGGCTTTCTGGGAGGTGCTGGGAGGTAAGTCACACACTTAGCTGCCTTGGTGCCCTTCAGGAGATCCCAGGCTCCATCTCGAGCCTCTCACCCTCAGGCCCACGCTCCTGGCTAGGTCCACCAGAGACAGAAAGGAAATTCCACTGGTTGGGGCCCAGCAGAGTGCTGTAGCTGCTCTCTGCAGGCCATTGGGTCTGGGGGAGATTACAGAGCTGGGCCTGCCCAGGCAGCCTCTCACGTGGAGGCCTCCTCACTGGTGGTGCTGGGCAGCAATGAGGGCTTCACCGAGTGCGATGCTGCTGCGCAGTTTGGCCCGGCTTCAGCACCTTGAGCTTCCATCCCGACCCGTGAACGAGCGGTCAGGCCAGCAGATGCTGCTTCCCCCCCAGCTTTCTGGAAGCTGTGATAATCTCTCACTGGGGCTGTGGTGTGATTAAGTTGGGCCTCTGACAGGCTCAGGCCCTTGGGGAGGCTGTGATTGGAGGTGTGCCCTCAGCCCCTCGTCTGTGCCTTCCATGGGGTACAGCACCCATCTCGGCCGTGCCCCCTGCCTTCCCTCACTGCCTTTCTGGCTTCTCTACTGATCCCTGGGAGGTGGAGAGGACAGGCTCTTTTCTGCTCTTCTCCATCTGGGCAGGCTTCAGCTCATCCTGACCTATCCTGAGACCAGGCTCACTCCCCACACCCAGCAAGTCCTGAGCTGGTGCTGGCCTGCCCCTCCCTACCAGGTCCTGTGCCTCCAACCCTGAGCCCAGCCAGCTCCCCTTCATCTTGCACGCCTTAATTTTTGACATGACTTAGTTGATATTTGAGTGCAGGTGTTCTAGTGTGTGTGTGGACATGGATTCCATCGATGAGGCTTTTGTCCCCGATCCCCACCCCCACTGTTGGTCCTCAGCACATAGATCCCATCACTCACCAGACCTCAGGCCTGGTTCATGGGAATGAAGAGAGCGCTCGGACTCCTGAAGTGATGGGGTGGAAGCTGGCTTTACCAAGGACCCAGCATGTTGCAGGCACGGCCAGGCAGTGAGCCTGGGAGACTGAGCCAGCCTCTGCATCCCACTCTCAAAGGGTCCTGGACCACAAGGGAAGTCTGCGGCCCAATGCTTTCTGGACATTTACCATGGCTGGCAAGCCCAGGCCAGCCACTGGAGGTGACTGTGACTGTGAAAGCCCTACCCGCCCACTCACTAGGCTTTGGGAGAGTGTGTCCAAATGGAACTCCAGTTAGCTGTGGCAAGCCCTGCATGCAAAGTCATCCTAGGCCCTCCACTTGCCCCTAGGATTCCATGGGCTCTGGGACCACTGCACCTGCCCCTCCTCATTTGCCCCTGCCATACGTGCCAGGCCTGGGAAGCTCTGTCTGACTCAAGGAGACAGAGCTTGTCTTTGCTGTCATTCCTCTTGGTTCCTGTGTAGGCCTCTCCTCTCCCAACACTTTGAGCCCCTGGAGGGCCAGATGCACAGCCCATGAAGGGCACCAAGTGAGTGCTCCAAGGGGGGTGTATAGAACCAGCAAGAGACCCAAGATAGGAGTTGATCTGGCAGCCCACCTTCTGCAGGTGCAAGAACCTCCCCCAGTGGGAGAGGCAGGTTGCTGATGGGCAGCATCTTGACTTAAGAGATCTTCAGGTTCAGAAAGGGAGGGGACATGGCTCTTAGTGACCCAACTCAGTAACATGGCTGGCCTGCAACCCCTGAGCCTGCCTTCCCCAGCCACATACTGTCAGTGCACCCTTGTCCTGAACCAGCTTGGTTTCCCACCTTCCACAGCTCTGTGCCACCAGATTTTGGAAAGGCTCCTGCAGGTAGCCAGCCTCACTGGTGGGTGGCAGCTGTCTTCTCATTTGTGCTGGCCAAGGAGAGCTGGAATGGAGGGGCTGGACCAGGGTCAATCTGAACCAGGCCCCTAGCTCCCAGCATGAATGGCCTTTCTGAAAGCCAGGAAGAGGATGCACCTGCCTCAGCCCAGGGGAGCAGTATCAACTGCCCCACTGCACAGCTGCTGGCTCAGTGCAATGCCTCAGTCAAACACCTGTAATCCTAAAGGCAATCAGGCCCTGTAGAGGACTCTTGGGATAGTCCCTGGCCCCTGGAACAGGAAAAGGCCAGGCTCCAAGCCCCAGTGTGGCCTAACCAGTCACTGCCAGTGGGCCTCCTTCAGTGAAGATCTGTAACCTCTGCACCCTGAGGGCCACCTTCAAGATGCCGACCTCTTCGCAGGAGCCCAGTTGGCTGTCTTTGCAGTGCTCTGGGAAAAAGGCCCATCTGAGCAGTGACCCTCAAACACTAGCACGCCTGTGCCACCTTGCTGGCACCCTCCCCTCCTACAGCTGGAGTCCCTCAAGACAGCCAGCCTGGCCTGAACCGGAGCCGGCAGGGCAGGCGGGCACGTGCGTGTGTGCGAGTCCTGCAGGTCTGTGAGCTTCATCTCCCTTTCCTTCTTCGCAGTGTACTAACGGTCACTTGATGTGCGCTGGCTGTTTTATCCACCTACTAGCAGATGCCCGGCTGAAGGAGGAGCAAGCCACGTGCCCCAACTGTCGTTGCGAGATCAGTAAGAGCCTCTGCTGCCGCAACCTGGCTGTGGAGAAAGCTGTGAGCGAGCTGCCGTCCGAGTGTGGCTTCTGCCTGCGTCAGTTTCCCCGCTCCCTCCTGGAGAGGCACCAGAAAGAGGAGTGCCAGGACAGGTAACTGCCTGGGCTGCCTGCCTACTGGATGCTTGGCTGCCCCTGTGAGGCCCAGGGTGGAGCTGGAGACCACCCTTGTTTGGGTGAGGCCCCAGCGTGCAGGACTGTCTATCTGGTACATGTGTCCTGAGCTCCGGTTCTGCACGCACATCCCAGCAATGATCTTGCAGGGCTGGGCCACCATGAAGCTGCTCAGGGCCCAGGCCCTGGAGTCAGGGTGGATAGGAGGCCCCACAGGGGGTGGGGGTCTTGAATCTATATGCATTGGAATCTGAACATCACCCTAGCTCTCCAGGGTTCTCTGTAGCTGAGGGGTGGCCTCTTAAGAAGCTGTCCTTGGCATCTGGGGCCCAGGAAAGCATGGCCAGCTCAGGTGCTCTGGGGGCTCGGTGTGAGGCTGCATTGGCATCCCAGCCCAGCCCCGGCTGGTAGACACAGCTGCCTTCCTGTGGGGCCTGTCCCATAGCAATGGATGTAGGCATCATGTGCATTTGCAGCAGCTTTTCTCTCCATCTCACACACCTTCCTCAGGGCTGGCACACAGCAAGTATGTCCAGAGAGTAGTTCCTGTATGAGCAGGGCTGGGCACAGCCCTCTTCCCTGGAGTGCGGTCCATGACTGGGGTGCTTGCCTCTGCCCCAGGGTGACCCAGTGCAAGTACAAGCGTATCGGCTGCCCATGGCATGGCCCTTTCCACGAGCTGACAGTGCATGAGTCTGCGTGCGCTCACCCAACTAAGACAGGGAACGAGCTGATGGAGATCCTGGACGAGATGGACCAGAGCCACCGCAAGGAGATGCAGCTCTACAACAGCATCTTCAGCCTACTCAGCTTTGAGAAGATTGGCTACACAGGTGAGGCGCCCTGCCGCCCACTGCATGCCACATAGGCTGGGGGGCCCACGGCTGGGAGCCTGGGGAGCAACAGGTACAGGCTGCGCCGGAAGGCTGGGCTCTGGACAAGCTCCTGGCAAAAGAGAGGATGCCTTGGGGGAGAAGATGGGCAGGAGGTTGAGCAGGGGAGGGGCCAGGGCAGGACCCTGGGGGCACTTGCATGGCTCTCACAGAGGCCCCTCCCACTTGTCCTCCCCACTGTGGCCCATTCTAGCAAGGTGTTTTCCTGTGTGGGGCTGCACAGCCTTGGGACAGTTGGGAACCAACCAGATGTGGGTGTGTCTTGGGGAGCCTGGGATCTGGGGGCCTATCCTGCAGAGGCAGGGGCAAGAAGAGTACTTGCCATGTTGGGTTCTGCCTGCAGGCGGCCACTGCACTGGCCACAGGCCTCCTAGGCCAGCAAGAAGATGCTCAGAGCCAGGGCTCCAGAATGAGCTGGGGGTCTCCATCTCAAAATGCAGAACTGGGAGTGGATGCCCGGGGATGGGCAAGCTGGACCACCCCCAGGCCTGCTGCATCTTGTGGGCTCTCCTGACCACTGCCACTGCCTTTGGACATGCTCGGGAGCAGGCGCCAGGCCAGAGCCTGGTCCAGACACAGAACAGCGAGAAGCACCTGTTGATGCTGGGGCCTCGGGGAGACTCCAGCCCTCTACTGCCCAGCCCACGCCAGGCGGCCAGCTTAAGAGTGCCAAGGGCTGCCATGGTGCCTGGACTGGGCCTGGCTAGGTGTGGGCCTGCTCAGGCCCAAGAGGCTGAGGGCCCCAGGGCCTCAGCAGCAGAAGGCCATGGCCCCTGGTTAGTGTCAGCTTCAGCCACGCTGGTGGGTGCTGTGGCACAAATAGCCCAGGCCAGGCCTCAAGGGTCCCGGCAGGCCAAAGCCTTGTGACTGTGGTGGTGGCTGGGCAGGAAGCCCCATCCATGCAGGAAGGACTGGCCTCCTCTGTGGAGGGACTTGCTGGCCATGGACCCCAGGCTGTGCTGACAGGACTGTGTGACTGGCAGAGCCACCCACTGACTGGTGGGCCCTGCAGAGACAGCCTTCAGAGCCCAGCACTGGGCCACACACCGCTCCGCCTGGAGGTCCCCTGCAGGCTCGAGTGCCACGTGCTAGCCCGGCGCTCACCGGCTTTCCAGCAGCTCTGTATCGGAACCAATAAAGTACACTTGTTTCTCAGAACTGCATCGTCTGTGTCTGCTTACCCACGCCCCTGGGGTGGGGCCTCTCCCTCTGCCTGGGCGGCGCCCTGGGGGAGGACGGGGCGGGAGGCCAGCAGGGGCGGGGCTGGCGCCCACCTGCAGCCTCTGGACTCTGCAGCTAATGCGTGTCACTTCTGTTTGTAGTTGTTTCCCCAAAGCTTGTGTGCGCCTCCATTTGCCATAATTGCGTTTGATTTGCCTTGTGACAAGTAGAGCACGCTGTGCCTTCCTGGTAAGTTGCCTTCCTCCCCGGCTGAGCCCGTGTCCTCGGCCGTAGGGAAGGCGCCACCCCACCAGCCCTGCCCACACTGACTGCTGGCTCTTCCCGGCCTGTCTGTCTCCACAGAGGTCCAGTTCCGGCCATACCGCACAGACGACTTCATCACGCGCCTGTACTACGAGACGCCGCGGTTCACCGTGCTGAACCAGACATGGGTCCTGAAGGCACGCGTCAACGACTCAGAGCGCAACCCCAACCTGTCGTGCAAACGCACTCTCTCCTTCCAGCTTCTCCTCAAGAGCAAGGTCACGGCGCCCCTGGAGTGCTCCTTCCTGCTGCTCAAGGGCCCTTATGATGACGTGAAGATCAGCCCCGTCATCTACCACTTCATCTTCACCAACGAGAGCAATGAGACGGACTATGTGCCGCTGCCCATCGTTGACTCCGTGGAGTGCAACAAGCTGCTGGCCGCCAAGAACATCAACCTGCGGCTCTTCCTGTTCCAGATACAGAAGTAGGTGGCACTGCCGTGCTGCCCATGCCTGCCCAGCAGTGGCTTCACAGTGCTACCTGACCATTTTAGCAAAGGAGGAGGAGGAACGAAAGCAAACACTGGCAAAGTCTGCATGTGTGTGCAGAGGCGACAGCACTTGCCACTTCGCCCTCGCCCACCTCCCCTGTCCAGGGCCCTGGAGGCTGGGTCACCTGCAGAGGAGATGGCAGCCCCTCGGGGACGCAGCAGGTTGAAGTACACCAGCTGTGCCCCAGCCCGCATTGGGCAGTGAGGCACACTGCTGGCTCTGGGCTGTGCAGGGCCCCTGGGCCGGGGCTCAGGGGAGCTTGCTGACTTCAGACAGCATATGTAATTGCAATTAAAAAGGCACCCTTGTTTCCTACTTTCTGTTTTGTTCGAGGGGAAGGCATGGCTGTGATTGGACAGCATGGGGGCTTTGGTTTGGCCTAGGGGTCAGAGCCCACTGGTCCCTGTTACTGCACCCCCATGCACCCCTCCCCCCACCCCCAGGAGAGACTTGGGGACGCTGTCCTTTCTGTCGTAGACCTGGGCAGAACAGGCAGTTGGGGGTCTGCCTGCAGCCCCATTGCACTCCCTCAGCCACTCCAGGAAGGCAGGACTTGGCCACCAGGTTCAGCAGGTGTTTCAGAATGCAGGGTGAAATTCTGTCTCTTCCCAGGGAAAAAAAAACTCTTCACAGGCTCTTCTATAAGTTAAGCAAATTTAGTAAGATAATCTATTTTCTTTAATCAACTTAAGGGGTGCAGTGTCCCCAGCCTGTGAGGAAAGCTCTGGGACCCACTGGTGGAGAGTGTGCCTGGCTGGCTGAGGGACTGAGTAGGCTGGCTGCCCCATGCTGCTCTCAGGGAACGGCTGCTGGTCTGCATCCAGGGCCTGCCTAGTAGGTCAGCCCTTAGGTAGTGTAGTTTTTCACCTGCAGGAGATGGGCTCTGCCCAGGCCCTGAGGCTGCAGTGAGCAGGCCCGGTGAGGAGTCCTGCCTGCAGGACCCTGGGACCCTCAAGCTGCTGGGAAAGGGAGAGCTCAGTCCCCTTCCTGCTGGAGATGCAGCTCTTCTGTGATAGCTTTCCATTGCTTCAATACCAAAGAACTGTTCCCTGCACTCATGCTCCAACTGCACTGTCCCGTGCACAGGCCGGGCCATGCGTTGTCCAGGCCCTGCAGCCAATGGGTTGGGCACTGCGAGTGTAGAGCTGCAGTCCTGGCCTGTCTTTGGGGGCTCCTTCCTCTCCTGGCCCTCAGGTTGGGGTTGAGAAAGATGAGCTGTAGGGTAGAGTGCAAGTCTTACACCGTACCTGGTGGCTGAGGTGGCCATATGAGCCAGTTCTCCCCCAGGACATCTCCCAACTTGCTCTGAGATGGCTGGCTTCCTGTTCCCAGCCTAGGGCATGGGGCTCACAGACCACCCCCACCTGCAGACTGACTGCCTGGCCACTGAGGGAACCCCAAGGTGCTGCACCTAGTTTTCCTGCTCTCCACAGAAGACCCTCCAGTCCCCAGCACATCCTTGGGGGCACACCCTTACGTGTGAGTCCCACTGCCCTCAGGGGCTGCCCCCTGCCTGTTGGGCACAGAGGACAACATTCATGTAGTCCTGTTGGGTCTCCTGTGTACTGCGGATGGCGTCACTGCATTTCAGCATTTCTCAAGGACAGACACCCTCTCTGTAGAGTTTTTGGATTTCAAAGTGAGTATGTGAGGGGAGCTGAGGCAGGGGTGGTCTTGCCTGGTCCACCTATATGGGTGTGTGTGTGAGAGACTGAGTCAACAGAGGGGTGGACCCCTGGTGGCTCTCCTGGGGTGGGGCAGGGTGGGGGGCCTCAGGTGAAGATATGTGGCTGCCAGAGGGGGCAGGCAAAGGGCCATGATGGAGAAACTACTGCTGATTGAGCGCCTTCAGACCTGCCTCCTCAGTCTGGGGGCTGGCAACCCTGTGTATGGGGAGTGGGGTACAGGAGGGGCTGAGCTCTACTGCACTAGGGCCAGCCACGTGGAAGGGCCCAAGAGGACAGCTGATACATCCCAGTGTCACCCTCCTCAGCACTGCTCCTGCTCCATGCCAGTCACCTCCACAGCTGAGCCTTACAATCTGGTAGAGCAGGCACCCAGGGAGAGTATAGTGCCCCTTGGCCACTGCTGGGAACTGACACTACAAACCTTGCAGTATGTGACTTGGTGTCATTGATTTACTGGGGGATGTGCCATTCATGTTGTTAGAAGACACCAGTAGTCTGTCTGCAGGCCTCTGTGCCATCTTGGCGTCCTGGCCTGAAAGGGTGGGAGTGCACCCCCAGCAGAAGTGGGGAAGCCTGGGGCACACCCCTGCCATCTCCACCCCTGTGTGCACTGCATCCCTCAGCTTGCCCAAAGTGAAACTCTGACAAACACAGTAAAAGTAATTTTTTAAAGAGCAAAGTGAGGTGTTTTTACATGTCACTTTTGTGGTCTGCATTCTCTTTGGATGTTTTCTGTATGTAGCTATAGTTTTAAAAAATTTTCAAACCATGTTTTGTCTGTGTTTCCTTATGTGAAGACAGTCCCATGGAAGGGTTTCCCAGAGCTCTGCTAGCCTGGCCAGGGGTCAGCTACTGCCCCTTCTGGTCCTCCAGCCCCTGCTCTGCACTGCTTCATATATACATCCCAGTCTGATGAGTGGGGAAACTGAGGCATAGAGAAGCTGGGTCCACTCTAAAGGGAAACTGTTCAGGGCTGTCCTGTGAATGCTGCTACTGGAGGGGTGCCTTGTCATGGTCTTCCCAGCAGCTCCGGTGAGGTGCCACCTGTTCAGCTGAGCCACTCTATGTCCATGGCCTGGCTCCCCAATCCCACCTGTGCCACCTTGGCTTCAGGGCCTCCCTGTCCTGCCCATGGCCCACCTGGGGGCCCAGCAGAGCACCGCACCCTTCAAGAGAAGAGGAAGGTCCTTGGGGCCCAACTACCCACCTCCTGCAGCTTCTCAGGCTTGGCCTTGTCCTAACCCATGTCCAGACAGTCTCAGTTGGACCCAGGGACCCATCTGCCCTCCCTATCACTCCCTCCCACACAGGCCTTGAGGTCCATCCACTGGGTGAGAGGTTTACCTAACTGTCTTGGTTTTGATTTCCATAGAAAATAAATGTGTCCTAGATTAAACATGGCAGCGTGGGAGGTGAGACAGAGACCTCCTCCTAAAACCACATATAACACAAAAATATAATTAATACAACTAATCCTGAAAGAACAACAGGAAAGAAGGCTGCGCCAGACAGCATACACCCGGAGGAAAGAACAGACTTCACAGAACAGGGTAATGTACCAAAGCCATGACCCGGCAGGAACCAAGCCCTTCCCCCACCCCAGCTCACTGGCAGAAGGAAGAGAAACAGAGCAGGGAGGGAGTGGAGGACTAGGACTGCTGAACATCCAGCCAGGGAGATCTGCTCTTGAGGCACAAACCTACATTGCATGGTGCTCTGGAGATTAGTGGGGTTGGAAAGCTAAGACTGGCAGAATTCCTGAAGAGACGGAGATTCCAGCCTTTGTGGAAAGCAGGGATCCATATCCAGCTGCTCTGGGACAAAAGAAAGGTGGGCAGTCTGAGAGGCTTCTTAAGAGCAAGAGGGCTGCTAAAGGGGCAAGGATTGCACAGAGCTTACTGCTCAGGAGAAAGGACAGGTAGACAAAATTGTCCGGGTGCACCCTGCGCAGCAGGTTGGGAATTTTCATGATCTTCAGGAGCTCCAGCTCCCAGCTGGATACAGAGCTCCAAGGACCCCCTCCGTGATACGCACCTTACAGAGCCTTTCTCCCGGCCAGCCACACCTGGCTCACAAACTGGCAAACCCTACCCTGGCATTAGGCCATCCAGAGGGAAGCCCCGTCTACAGAAACTACAAACGCAAAGCACAGAGGCTTATACCTGTGTGCTTGGCCCACTGGTTCTGGCATTGGAGACAGGCATAACAGCCAGGAAGCAGGAAATAGCTCTTTCCTCCCCCCAGGCCCAAATACTGCTCCCCTGCGACCCCCAACATTGATTCAGGGGCTGAGCAGCTCCAGATAAAAGAGCTTCTGGGCACTAGAGGTGCCATATATGAATGTGAAATGCCAAAGGAACCTGGTTCAAAGTAAAACTATGAATACAACCCCTGAGAAAAATTCAAATGACATCGACCTCATGAATCTTCCTGAAGTGGATTTGAAAATAAAAATCATTAACATGCTCATGGAGGTACAGAAAACCATTCAAGAACTTAGGGATCAATTCCAGTCGGAGATCCAATCATTAGGGAACACAGTGTCAGAAATGAAACATACAATGGAAAAATTTTAAACCAGATTAGATACAGTGGAGGAGATGATAAATGAAATAGAAATTAGAGAAGAGGAATACAAAGAAGCTGAGGCAGAGAGAGAAAAAAGGATCTCTAAGAATGAAAGAATATTGAGAGAACTCTGTGACCAATCCAAACGGAACAATATTTGCATAATAGGGGTACCAGAAGAAGAAGAGAGAGAAAAAGGGATAGAAAGTGTCTTTGAGGAAAGTGTCTTTGAGGAGGTAATTGCTGAAAACTTCCCCAATCTGGGGGAGGAGATAGTCTCTCAGGCCATGGAGATGCACAGATCTCCCAACACAAGGGACCCAAGGAGGACAACACCAAGACATATAGTAATTAAAATGGCAAAGATTAAGGATAAGGACAGACTACTAAAAGCAGCCAGAGAGAGAAATAAGATCACATACAAAGGAAAGCCCATCAGGCTATCATCAGATTTCTCAGCAGAAACCTTACAGGGCAGAAGGGAGTGGCATGATGTATTTAATGCAATGAAGCAGAAGGGCCTCGAACCAAGAATACTTGATCGGGCAAGATTATCATTTAAATTTGAAGGAGGGATTAAGCAATTTCCAGATAAGCAAAAGCTGAGAGAATTTACCTCCCACAAACCATCTCTACAGTGTATTTTGGAGGGACTGCTATAGACGGAAGTGTTCCTAATGTTTAATAGCTGTCACCAGAGGTAATAAAACCACAGTAAAGAAAGTAAAACAGCTAATTACTAAGCAAATGCAAAATTAAATTAACTATCCCGAAGTCAATCAAGGGATAGACAAAGAGTACAGAATATGATACCTAATATATAAAAAATGGAAGTGGAATAAAAAGGAGGAGAAAGAAAAATAACCTGTAGATTGTGTTTGTAATAGCATATTAAGTGAGTTAAGTTAGACTCTTAGAGAGTAAGGAAGTTAACCTTGAACCTTGGTAACGACAAATCTAAAGCCTGCAATGGCAATAAGTACATACCTATCGATACTCATCCTAAATGTAAATGGACTGAATGCACCAATCAAAAGACATAGAGTCACTGAATGGATAAAAAAAACAAGACCCATCTATATGCTGCCTACAAGAGACTCACTTTAAACCCAAAGACATACACAGACTAAAAATGAAGGATGGAAAAAGATTATTTCATGCAACTCATAGGGAGAAAAAAGCAGGAGTTGCTGTACTTGTATCAGACAAAATAGACTTCAAAACAAAGAAAGTCACAAGCGACAAAGAAGGACATTACATAATGATAAAAGGGTCAATCCAACAAGAAGATATAACCATTATAAATATCTATGCACCTAACATAGGAGCACCTACATATGTGAAACAAATAATAACAGAATTAAAAGGAGAAATAGAATGCAATGCATTCATTCTAGGAGACTTCAATACTCCACTCACTCTGAAGGACAGATCAACCAGACAGAAAATAAGTAAGGAGATAGAGACACTGAACAGCACATTAGAACAGAAGGACCTAAAAGACATCTACATAACTGTACACCTAAAAGCAGCAGAATACACGTTCTTCTCAAGTGCACAAGGAACATTTTCAAGAAGAGATCATATACTAGGGCACAAAAAGAGCCTGAGTAAATTGAAAAAGATTGAAATTGTAGCAACCAATTTCTCGACCACAAAGGTATGAAACTAGAAATAAATTACACAAAGAAGATGAAAAATCCCACAAACACATGGAGGCTTCACAACATGCTCGTAAATAACCAATTAATTAATGACTAAATAAAAACAGAGATCAAGCAATATATGGAGACAAATGACAACAATAATTCAACACTGCAAAATCTGTGGGATGCAGCGAAGGCTGTGCAATATTGCAATACAAAGAAGAACAATCCCGTGTGAGCAGTCTAAATTCACAATTAACGAAACTTGATAAAGAAGAACAATGAGGCCCAAACTCAGTAGAAGGAGGGACATAATAAAAATTAGAGCATAAATAAATTAAATCAACAAGAATAAAACAATAGAAAGAATCAATGAAAGCAGGAGCAGGTTCATCAAGAAAATAAACAAAATAGATAAACCCTTAGCCATACTTATCAAGAAGAAAAGAGAGTCTACACACATAAACAGAATCAGAAATGAGAAAGGAAAAATCACTATGGACACCACCGAAATACAAAGAATTATGAGAGAATACTACAAAAAATTATATGGTAAGAAATTGGATAACCTAGAAGAAATGGACAACTTTCTAGAAAAATACAACCTTCCAAGGCTGACCCAGAAAGAAACAGAAAATCTGAACAGACCAATTACCAGCAATGAAATTGAACTGGTAATCAAAAACCTACCTAAGAACAAAACCCCTAGACCGGATGGCTTCACAGCTGAATTTTATCAAACATTTAGTGAAGACCTAATACCCATCTTCTTTAAAGATTTCTGAAGAGTAGAAAAGAGGGAATACTTCCAAACTCACTCTATGAGGCCGGAATCACTCTAATACCAAAACCGGCAAAGACACCACAAAAAAAGAAAATTACAGACCAATATCCCTGATGAACATAGATAACACAGATGCAAAAATACTCAACAAAATATTAGCAAACCGAATTCAAAAATTCATCAAAAAGATCATCCATCATGATGAAGTAGGATTTATTCCAAGGATGCAAGAATGGTACAACATTTTAAAATCCATCAACATCATCCACCACATCAACAAAAAGAAGAACAAAAACCACATGATCATCTCCATAGATGCTGAAAAAGCATTTGACAAAATTCAACATCCATTCATGATTAAAAGGTATAGAGGGCAAGTACCTCAACATAATAAAGGTCATATATGACAAACACAAAGCCAACATCATACTTAACAGCAAGAAGCTAAGAATTTACCCTAAGAATGCAGCATCCCAGTTTCAAAAAGACATATGCACCCCTATGTTTATCGCAGCACTATTTACAATAGCCAAGAAATGGAAACAACCTAAGTGTCCATCAGCAGATGATTGGATAAGAAGATGTGGTACATATGCACAATGGAATATTATTCAGCCATAAGGAGAAAACAAATCCTATCATTTGCAACAACATGGATGGAGCTGGAGGGTATTATGCTCAGTGAAATAAGCCAGGTGGAGAAAGACAAGTATCAAATGATTTCATTCATCTATGGAGTATAAGAACAAAGAAAAAACTGAAGGCACAAAACAGCAACAGACTCACAGAACCCAAGAATGGACTAACAGTTACCAAAGGGAAAGTAACTGGAAAAGATGGGTGGGAAGGGAGGGATAAGGGGGTAAAGTAGTATTAGGATTAGCACACATAATCTAGTGGGGGGGGTATACGGGGAAGGCAGTATAACACAGAGAAGACAAGTAGTGCTTCTATAGCATCTTACTACGCTAATGGACAGTGAACATAATGGGGTATGTGGTGGAGACTTGATAATAGGAAGAGTCTAGTAATTATAATATTGCTCATGTCATTGTACATTAATAATAGAAAAATAAATAAAAAATATATTCATAGAAGAAAAAAATAATAAAATACCTAGGCATAAACCTAACCAAGGAAGTGAAAGACCTATACTCTGAAAACGACAAGACACCGATGAGAGAAATTAAAGAAGAAACCAGTAAATGGAAACACATCCCGTGCTCATGGTTAGAAAGATTTAATATTGTCAAAATGGCCATCCTGCCTAAAGCAATCTACAGATTCAATGCAATTCCTATCAAGATACCAACAGCATTCTTCAATGAACTAGAGAAAATTGTTCTAAAATTCATATGGAACCACAAAAGACCCTGAATAGCCAAAGCAATCCTGAGAAGGAAGAATAAAGCTGGCGGGGGGGGGTTATGCTCCCCAACTTCAAGCTCTACTACAAAGCCACAGTACTCAAGACAATTTGGTACTGGCACAAAAACAGACCCATAGACCAATGGAACAGACTAGAGAGCCCTGATATAAACCCAAACATATATGGTCAATTAATATATGATAAAGGAGCCATGGACATACAATGGGGAAATGATAGCCTCTTCAACAGCTGGTGTTGGCAAAACTGGACAGCTACATGCAAGAGAATGAACTGAATTATTGTTTAACCCCATACAGAAATGTAAATTTGAAATGGATCAAAGACTTGAATGTAAGTCATGAAACCGTAAAACTCTTAGAAGGCAACATAGGCAAAAATCTCCTGAATATAAGCATGAGCGACTTCTTCCTGAATGCATCTCCTCGAGCTAGGGAAACAAAAGCAAAAATGAATACATGAGACTACATCAAACCAAAAAACTTCTGTATGGCAAAGGACACCATTAACAGAACAAAAAGGCATCTTACAGTATGGGAGAATATATTTGTAAATGACATATCTGACAATTGCTAACGTCCAAAATATATAGGAACTCACATACCTCAACACCCAAAAAGCAAATAACCTGATTAAAAAATGGGGAGAGGATATGAAGAGACAATTCTCCAAAGAAGAAATTCAGATGGCCAACAGGCACATGGAAAGATGCTCCATATCACTAATCATCAGGGAAATGCAAATTAAAACCACAAGGAGATATCACCTCACACCAGTAAGGATGGCCAGCATCAGAAAGACTAAGAACAACAAATGCTGGTGAGGATGTAGAGACTTTTCCAAAGAAGAAATTCAGATGTCCAACAGGCACATGAAAAGATGCTCTACATTACTACTCATCAGTCCCTCCTACACTGCTCGTGGGAATGTAATCTAGTTCAATCATTGTGGAAAGCAATATGGAGGTTCCTCAAAAAACTAAAAATAGAAATACAGTTTCACCCGGGAGTCCCACTCCTTGAAATTTACCCAAAGAATACAACTTCTCAGATTCAAAAAGACATATGCACCCCTATGTTTATCGCAGCACTATTTACAACAGCCAAGATATGGAAGCAACCTAAGTGTCCATCAGTAGATGAATGGATAAAGAATATGTGGTACATTTACACAATGGAATACTATTCAGCCATAAGATGAAACAAATCCTACCATTTGCACCAACATGGATGGAGCTAGAGGGTATTATGCTCAGTGAAATAAGCCAGGCGGAGAAAGACAAGTGCCAAATGATTTCTCTCATTTGTGGAGCATAACAACGAAGCAAAACTGAAAGAACAAAATAGTAGCAGACTCAGAGAATCCAAGAAGGAACTAGTGGTTACCAAAGGGGAGGGGTGTAGGAGGGCGGATGGGGAGGGAAGGAAAGGGGAGTAAGGGGTATTACATTTAGTAGACATGGTGTGAGGGGTCACGGGAAAAACAGTGTAGCACCGAGAAGGCAAACAGTGAATCTGTGGCATCTTACTACACTGATGCACAGTGACTGCATTGGGGTGTGGGGGGGACTTGATAATATGGATAAATGTTGTCACCACATTATTTTTTCATATGAAACCATCATAAGAGTGTTTATATTAATACCTTAATAAAAATTTTAAAAAAAGAACACATGGACCTAACAGACATCTACAGAACACTCCACCCAAATGCAGCAGGATACACATTCTTCTCTACTGCACATAGAACATTTTCAACAATAGATCATATCCTAGGCCACAAAAAGAGCCTCTGTAAACTTAAAAAGATCAAAATTTACCAACCAGCTTCTCAGACCACAAAGGTATGAAACTAGAAATAAATTACACAAAGAAAATGAAAAAACCCACAAACATATGGAGGCTTCAGAACATGCTCCAAAATAACCAAAGGATCAATGACCAAATAAAAACAGAGATCAAGAAATACATGAAGACAAACAACAACAGTAATTCAACATCAGAAAATCTGTGGGATGCAGTGAAGGCCGTGCTAAGAGGGAAGTACATTGTAATACAGGCCTACCTCAGGAAAGAAGAACAATCCCAAATGAACACTCTAAACTCACAATTGACGAATCTAGAAAAAGAAGAACAAATGAGGCCCAAAGTCAGTTGAAGGGGAGACATAATAAAGATTATAGCAGAAATAAAATCGAGAAGAATCAAATAATAGTAAGAATCAATGAAAGCAGGAGCTGGTTCTTCGAAAAAATAAACAATAAGGTAAAGCCCTAGCCAGACTTATCAAGAAAAAGAGAGAGTCTACACACATAAACAGAATCAGAAATGAGAAAGGAAAAATCACTACGGACACCACAGAAATACAAAGAATTATGAGAGAATACCATGAAAAATTATATGGTAACAAACTGGATAAACTAGAAGAAATGGACAACTTTCTAAAAAAATACAACCTTCCAAGGCTGTCCCAGAAAGAAACAAAATCTAAACAGACCCATTACTACACTGAAATTGAATTGGTAATCAAAAACTACCTAAGAACAAAAGTCCTGGACAAGATGGTTTCACTGATGAATTTTATCAAACATTTAGTGAAGACCTAATATCCATCCTCCTTAAGGTTTTCCAAAAAGTAGAAGAGGAGGGAATACTCCCAAACTCATTCTACAAGGCCAGCATCACTCTAATACCAAAACCAGGCAAAGACACCACAAAAAATAAAACTACAGACCAATATTTCTGATGAACATAGATGCAAAAATACTCAACAATATATTAGCAATCGAAATTCAAAAATACATCAAAAAGATCATCCATCATGATCAAGTAGGATTTATTCCAGGGATGCAAGAATGGCACAACATTCGAAAATCCAGAAACATCATCCACCACATCAACAAAAAGGACAAAAACAACATAATCATCTTCATAGATGCCAAAAAAGAATTTCACAAAATTCAACATCCATTCATAATAAAAACTCTCAACAAAATGGGTACAGAGGACAAGTATCTCAACTTAATAAAGGCCATATATGACAATCCCACAGCTAACATCATACTTAACAGCGAGAAGTTGGAAGCCTTTCCTTTAAGATTGGGTACAAGAAAAGGATGCTCACTCTCCCCACTTTTATTCAACAGAGTTCTAGAGCTCCTAGCCACGGCAATCAGACAACACAAAGAAATAAAAGGCATCCACATTGGTAAAGAAGAAATGAAACTGTCACTGTTTACAGATGACTTGATACTGTACATAAAAAACCCTAAAGAATCCACTCCAAAACTAGTAGATCTAATATCTGAATTCAGCAAAGTTGCAGGATACAAAATTAATACACAGAAATCTGTTGCATTCCTATACACTAATGATGAACTAGCAGAAAGAGAAATCAGGAAAACATTTCCATTCACAATTGCATCAAAAAGAATAAAATACCTAGGAATAAACCTAACAAAGGAAGTGAAAGACTGATACACTGAAAACTATAAGACCCTCATGAGAGAAATTAAAGAAGAAACAATAAATGGAAACCCATCCTGTGCTCATGGAAAGGAAGAATTAATATTGTCAAAATGGCCATCCTGCCTAAAGTAACCTTCAATGCAATACCTATCAAAATACCAACAGCATTCTTCAATGAACAAGAGCAAATAGTTCTAAAATTCATATGGAGTGACAAAAGACCCTGAATAGCCAAAGCAATCCTGAGAAGGAAGAATAAAGCTGGGGGGATTACGCTCCCCGACTTCAAGCTCTACTACAAAGCCACAGTAATCAAGACAATTTGGTATTGGCACAAGAACAGACCCATAGACCAGTGGAACAGACTAGAGAGGCCAGATATAAACCCAAGCATATATGGTCAATTAATATATGATAAAGGAGCCATGGATTTACAATGGGAAAATGACAGCCTCTTCAACAGCTGATGTTGGCATAACTGGACAGCTACGTGCAAGATAATGAAACTGGATTATTGTCTATTCCCAAACACAAAAGTAAAGTCAAAATGGATCAAAGACCTGTATATAAGTCATGAAACCATAAAACTCTTAGAAGATAATATAGGCAAAAATCTCCTGAATATAAACACGAGCAACTTTTTTCTGAATGCATCTCCTTGGGCAAGGGAAACAAAAGCAAAAATGAACACATGGGACTACATCAAACTAAAAACTTCCATACATCAAAGGACACCATCAGCAGAACAAAAAGGCATCCTACAGTATGGGAGAATATACTTGTAATCAACCTGTCCAACAAGGGGTTAACATCCAAAATATATAAAGAACTCACATGTCTCAACATCCAAAAAGCAAATAACCCTATTAAAAAATGCGCAGAGGGGAATATGGCGACATGAACGGACCGACAGAAAAATTCCTCCCAACATATTTATTCACGAAAATACAGCAAATACAACTATCCCTAAAAGAGAGACCAGAATACACAGGAAAGTGCACAGCGTACAGGTACACCTGAGAGAACTTGGCAGCCGGTGAGGCGGACGGGATACGGAGCCGCGACCCGGCGGGACCGAGCACTCCTCCCCCCCAGAGCTCCGGTGGTCAGACACTCCGGAGAAAGGACTCGGCACCCGGGGAGGCAGGACGGAGCCGTGACCCAGTGAGACCAGAGCGCTCCTCCACCCCAGCACTCCGGCGGGAGTCCCGGCAAGGCGGGTAAGGTACGGAGCCTGCGACCGGGCGGGACCGAGCGCTCCTCTCCCCCAGTGCTCCAGCGGGAGGAGAGGATTCAGAGCCAGGAGGGAGTGGAAGTCTGCGCCGGGAGCGCCGACACACAGCCTGCGGTGTAGCAGAGATAGGAGACACAGAGGGAACAGGGGCCCAGCCCAGAACGTGCAAGTTGCCGGTGGCAGGCTCTGGGAAGGAAAAAGAAAGGAGAAAAAAGGGAAGAAAAGCGGGCGCTCTTTCTCAGTGGTCTTAAAGAGACAGGAGCTCAGTAGAGGGGCCGGATAGCCCCGCAAGCTGAGCCCAGCACGCTGGGAGTCCTGGGGAGCTTTGGACCCCTTAGCTGGCGACTGGGAAAGGGTGGCTGCTCTTAAGACCCCCACAGAGATCAACAGCTTCCCATTCATTCCCAACCCAGCCAGAGCTACAAAGAGCCTTGCGGAGCGGCATGGCCATGGCTCTGGAATAGTGGAGCAACAGCGCCACCTACAGCATTCACACAGAAACCACTCCCGGTGGGCGTTTTGGTGGGTTTTTTTGTTTTTTTTGTTTTTGTTTTGTTTTGTTTTGTTTTTATCTTTAACGTGTTGCTGCTTTTTCTTTTTCTTTCTTTTCTTTTCCTTTTTCTCTCTCTCTTTTTACTTTTTTTATTAGTGGAAGAATTTTTTTTTCTTCTCTTTGTTTTTTTTTCTTTTCTCTCTTCTCTTCTCTTTCCTTTTTAAAGTCATAAAGAGCCCAGCGGACATACGTGACAACTACCAACAACTAATTCTATAGTCATGAGAAGACAGAAGAATATGATACAGACAACGCTTCAGACAAACACCACCCCAGAGAAAGAATCTGAAGGAATCGACATGCATAGTCTTCCAGAAAAAGAATTCAGAATAAAAGTCATAGCCATGCTGACGGATCCACAGAAAAATGTGCAAGAGCTGAGGGAGGAGTGAGGGAAGTGAGGAAAGACAACGCAGAAATGAGACAAGCCATTGACGGGCTCAACAGCAGATTTAATCAGGTTCAAGACACGATGAAGGAATTACAAGACAGGGAACAGGAATACAAAGAAGCTGAGGCAGAGAGAGATAAAAGGATCTCTAAGAATGAAAGAATATTAAGAGAACTATGTGACCAATCCAAACGGAACAATATTCGCATAATAGGAGTACCAGAGGAAGAAGAGAGAGAAAAAGGGATAGAAAGTATCGTTGAAGAAATAATTGCTGAAAACTTCCCCACGCTGGGGAAGGAAATAGTCTCATAGTCCACGGAAGCCCACAGATCTCCCAACACAAGGGACCCAAGGAAGACAACACCAAGACACATAATAATCAAGATGGCAAAGATCAAAGATAAAGACAGAGTATTAAAGGCAGCTAGAGAGAGAAAAAAGATCACCTATAAAGGAAAACCCATCAGACTGTCATCAGACTTCTCAACAGAAACCTTACAGGCCAGAAGAGAATGGCATGATATATTTTAACATAATGAAACAGAAGGGCCTCGAACCAAGAATATTGTATCCAGCACGATTATCATTTAAATATGACAGAGGGATTAAACAATTTCCAGACAAACGAAAGTTGAGAGAGTTTGCCTCTCATAAACCACCACTACAGGATATCTTAAACGGACTGCTCTAGAGGGAAGCACACCTAGGGCTAAAAAGATGTCACCAGAGAAAATAAAATCATAGCAAAGAAAGCAGACCATCCAAATACCAACTAAAGGCAAAGAATAAAACACCTAATATATAAAGAAAGGAGGAGGAAGAATAGGAAGGGAGAGATAAAGAAACATCAGACGGAGTTCACAATAACTTAACAAGAAAGTTAAGTTAGATTCTCAGATAGTAAAGAAGCAACCCTTGAACCTTTGGTAACCACGAATCTAAAGCCAGCAATGGCAATAAGTACATATCTATCAATAATCACCCTAAATGTAAACGGACTGAATGCACCAATCAAAAGACACAGAGTAACAGAGTGGATAAAAAAGCAAGACCCATCTATATGCTGCTTACAAGAGACTCACCTCAAACCCAAAGATATACACAGACTAAAAGGGAAGGGATGGAAAAAAATATTTCAAGCAAACAACAAAGAGAAAAAAGCAGGTGTTTCAGTACTTGTATCAGATAAAATAGACTTCAAAACAAAGAAAGTAGCAAGAGATAAAGAAGGACATTACATAATGATAAAGGAATCAGTCCAACAAGAAGATATAACCATTATAAATATATATGTACCCAACACAGGAGCATCAGCATATGTGAAACAAATACTAACAGAAGTGAAGGAGGAAATAGATAGCAATGCAATTATCTTAGGAGACTTTAACACGCCACTCACTCCAAAGGATAGATCAACCAGGCAGAGGATAAGTAAAGACACAGAGGTACTGAACAACACACTAGAACAGATGGACCTAACAGATATCTACAGAACTCTGCACCCAAAAGCAGCAGGATACACATTCTCCTCAAGTGCACATGGAACATTTTCCAGAAAAGACCACATACTAGGCCACAAAAAGAACCTCAGTAAATTAAAAAATATTGAAATCCTACCAACCAACTTCTCAGATCACAAAGGTATAAAACTAGAAATCAATTTCAGAAAGAAATCAAAAAAGCTCACAAATACATGGAGACTTAACAACATTCTCCTAATGAATCAATGGGTTAATGACCAAATCAAAACAGAAATCAAAGAATATATGGAGACTGATGACAACAACAACACAAAGCCACAACTTCTGTGGGACGCAGCAAAGGCAGTCCTAAGAGGAAAGTACATTGCAATCCAGGCCCATTTAAAGAAGGAAGAACATTCCCAAATGAACAGTCTAAGGACACAATTACTGAAATTGGAAAAAGAAGAACAGAGGAGGCCCAAAGTCACCAGAAGGAGGGACATAATAAAGATCACAGAATAAATAAATAAAATTGAGAAGAATAAAACAATAGAAAAATCAATGAAAGCAAAAGCTGGTTCTTTGAAAAAATAAACAAAATAGATAAACCCCTAGCCAGACTCATTAAGAGAAAAAGAGAATCTACACACATAAACAGAATCACAAATGAGAAAGGAAAAATAACGATGGACCCCACAGAAATACAAAGAATTATAAGAGAATATTACGAGCATCTATACGCTAACAAGCTGGAAAACCTAGAAGAAATGGACAACTTCTTAGAAAAATACAGCCTTCCAAGACTCACCAAGCAGGAAACAGAAAAACTAAACAGACCAATCATCAGCAATGAAATTGAATCGGTAATCAAAAAACTACCCAAGAACAAAACCTCCGGACCTGATGGATTCACCTCTGAATTCTACCAGACATATAGAGAAGAAATAACACCCATTCTCCTTAAAGTTTTCCAAAAAATAGAAGAGGAGGGAATACTTCCAAACTCTTTCTATAAAACCAGCATCACTCTAATACCAAAACCGGGCAAAGACCTCACTAAAAAAGAAAACTACAGACCAATATCCCTGATGAACATAGATGCAAAAATACTCAACAAAATATTAGCAAACTGAATTCAAAAATACATCAA
>JAQQAC010013450.1:66489998-66543361 GCA_029783875.1 Phataginus tricuspis | reverse complement strand
TAACACCCATTCTCCTTAAAGTTTTCCAAAAAATAGAAGAGGAGGGAATACTTCCAAACTCTTTCTATAAAACCAGCATCACTCTAATACCAAAACCGGGCAAAGACCTCACTAAAAAAGAAAACTACAGACCAATATCCCTGATGAACATAGATGCAAAAATACTCAACAAAATATTAGCAAACCGAATTCAAAAATACATCAAGAGGATCATACACCATGATCAAGTGGGATTCATCCCAGGGATGCAAGGATGGTACAACATTCGAAAATCCATCAACATCATCCACCACATCAAGAAAAAGAAGAACAAAAACCACATGATCATCTCCATAGATGCTGAAAAAGCATTTGACAAAATTCAGCATCCATTCATGATTAAAACTCTCAACAAAATGGGTATAGATGGCAAGTACCTCAACATCATAAAGGCTATATATGACAAACCCACAGCTAACATCATACTTAATAGCGAGAAGCTGAAAGCTTTTCATCTAAGATCGGGAACAAGACAGGGGTACCCACTCTCTCCACTGTTATTCAACATAGTACTGGAGGTCCTAGCCATGGCAATGAGACAAAACAAACACATACAAGGCATCCAGATTGGTAAAGAAGAAGTCAAATTGTCACTATTTGCAGATGATATGATACTGTACATAAAAAACCCTAAAGACTCCACTCCAAAACTTCTAGAACTAATATCTGAATTCAGCAACGTTGCAGGATATAAAATTAACACACAGAATCTGTTGCTTTCCTATACACTAATGATGAGCTAACAGAAAGAGAAATCAGAAAAACAATTCCATTCACAATTGCACCTAAAAGAATAAAATACCTAGGAATAAACCTAACGAACTGAAAGACCTGTACTCTGAAAACTACAAGGCACTCCTAGGAGAAATTAAGGAAGACACTAACAAATGGAAATGCATCCCATGCTCTTGGCTAGGAAGAATAAATATTGTCAAAATGGCTATACTACCTAAAACAATCTACAGATTCAACACAATCCCTATCAAACTACCAACAGCTTTCTTCAATGAACTGGAACAAATAATTCTAAAATTCATATGGAACCAGAAAAGACCCCGAATAGCCAAAACAATCCTGAGAAGGAGGAATCAAACAGGGGGAATTACGCTCCCTGACTTCAAGCTCTACTACAAAGCCACAGTAATCAAGACAATTTGGTACTGGCACAAAAACAGACCCACAGGCCAGTGGAACAGAATAGAAAATCCAAACATTAACCCAAACACCTACAGTCAATTAATGTTTGATAAAGGAGCCCTGGATATACAATGGGGAGATGACAGCCTCTTCAGCAGCTGGTGTTGGAAAAACTGGACAGCTACATGTAAGAGAATGAGACTGGACTACTGTCTAAACCCATACACAAAGGTAAACTCAAGGTGGATCAAAGACCTGAATGTAAGTCATGAAACCATAAAACTCTTAGAAAAAAACATAGGCAAAAATCTCTTGGACATAAACATGAGTGACTTCTTCATGAACATATCCCCCCGGGCAAGGGAAACAAAAGCAAAAATGAACAAATGGGACTATATCAAGTTGAAAAGCTTCTGTACAGCAAAGGACACCATTAGTAGAACAAAAAGACATCCTACAATATGGGAAAATAGATTCATAAATGTTGTATCTGATAAGGGGTTGACATCCAAAATATACAAAGAACTCACGCACCTTAACAAACAAAAAGCAAATAACCCAATTAAGAAATGGGCACAGGACATGAATAGACACTTCTCTAAAGAAGAAATTCAGATGGCCAACAGGCACATGAAAAAATGCTCCACATCGCTAATCATCAGAGAAATGCAAATTAAAACCACAAGGAGATATCACCTCACACCAGTGAGGATGGCCAACATCCAAAACACAAACAACAACAAATGTTGGCGAGGATGTGGAGAAAAGGGAACCCTCCTACATTGCTTGTGGGAATGCAAATTAGTTCAACCATTGTGGAAAGCAGTATGGAGGTTCCTCAAAAAACTCAAAATAGAAATACCCTTTGACCCAGGAATCCCACTCCTAGGAATTTTCCCCAAGAATGCAGCAGCCCAGTTTGAGAAAGACAGATGCACCCTTATGTTTATTGCAGCACTATTTACAATAGCCAAGAAATGGAAGCAACCTAAGTGTCCATCAGTAGATGAATGGATTAAGAAGATGTGGTACATATACACAATGGAATATTACGCAGCCATAAGAAAAAAACAAATCCTACCATTTGCAACAACATGGATGGAGCTGGAGGGTATTATGCTCAGTGAAATAAGCCAGGCCGAAAAAGACAAGTACCAAATGATCTCACTCATATGTGGAGTATAAGAACAAAGAAAAAAAAAATGAAGGAACAAAACAGCAGCAGACTCACAGAACCCACGAATGGTTTAACAGTTACCAAAGGGAAAGGCACTGGGGAGATGGGTGGGAAGGGAGGGATAAGAGGGTAAAAGGGGCATTATTATTGGCAGACATAGGGTGGGGCGGGCACGGGGGGGACTGTACAGCTCAGAGAAGACAAGTAATGATTCTCATCTCACTACACTGATGGACAGTGACTGTAATAGGGTTGGTGGGGGGGACCTGATGAAGGGGGTAGTTTAATCATCACAATATTGCTCATGTAATTGTAGGTTAATGATACTAAAATTAAATAAATTGTAAAAAAAAAAATGCGCAGAGTATATGAATAGACACTTCTCCAAGGAAGAAATTCAGATGGCCAACAGGCACATGAAAAGATGCTCCACATAACTAATTATCAGGGAAATGCAAATAAAAACCACAATGAGATTTCACCTCACACCAGTGGGATGGCCAGCATCAAAAAGAGTAAGAACAAATGCTGGCGAGGATGTGGAGAAAGGGGAACCTTCTACACTGCTGGTGGGAATGTAAAGTAGTTGAACCATTGTGGAAAGCAATATGGAGGTTCCTTAAAAAACTACAAATAGAAATACCATTTGACCTGGCAATTCCACTCCTAGGAATTTATCCAAAGAATATAATTTCTCAGATTCAAAGACATATGCACCCTTATGTTTATCGCAGCGTTATTTACAGCAGCCAAGATGGAAGCAACCTAAATGTCCATCAGTAAATGAATGGATAAAGAAGAGGTGGTACATATACACAATGGAATACTACTCAGCCATATTAAAGAAACAAATCCTACCATTTACAACAACATGGATGGAGCTGGAGGGTATTATGCTCAGTGAAATAAGCTAGACGGAGATAGACAAGTACCAAATGATTTCCTTCGTTTGTGTAGTTTAACAACGAAGCAAAACTGAAGGAACAAAACAGTAACAGACTCACAGACTCCAAGAAGGGACTAGCGATTACCAAAGGGGAGGGGTGTGGGACGGCGGGTGGGGAGGGAGAGAGAAATGGATTGTTGGGTATCATGATTGGTGCACATGGTGTGTGTGGGGTCACGGGGAAGACTGTAGCACAGAGAAGGCAAATAGTGACTCTGTTGCACCTTACTACACTGACGGACAGTGACGACAATGGGGCATGGGGGGACTTGATAACATGGGTGAATGTAGTAAACGCGTTGGTTTTTCATGTGAAACCTTCATAAGAGTGTAGATCAGTAATTCCTTAATAAAAAAAATAAAAAAAGAAAAAGAAAAGAAACGTGTCCTCTCCCGTTCCTTCCAGGTCTCCTTTGAGGCGCCAGGGGCCCGGGGCTGTGGTGCTATGGGACTGAGAGCTCCAAGGTGACAGGTGTTTTTTTCTCAAGGTGGTGGGGGGGCAGGGCAAGCATTTAGAGGTCTGGGTCCTGCGTTCACCAAGTCCACACACCCAGGCGTCCACCAGACTATCCTGCAGGTGAGAAATCTGGGTTACAATGCTCCAAGCCTACATCCTACTCCTTTCCTTTCAGTACAAAATGGTTTTGCAGTTTTTAAGGCGCATACAGTGAGTTTTCCAGAAATACAATTGGCAAGCACAAGGAGGAAGCAGCACTTTGCTCATTTCCCCCAACAGCACTGGGGGTTGAGTCCCCAAATGTGGAGACCGCGTGGCCGCATTCGTGCTGTTCCGCAGGTCTGTGGGAGGGCGCAGTCTCCTTAAGCCACTCTCCCAGCTACTCAGGTGCATGCCCACAGACACCGTCATCTTCTCTTACGTGAGGGCGGTGCGTCCGTCTGGTAGAGTCGCAGGTGCAGTAAGGTTGTTTGTGTGTGAGGGGTCTGTGACAGCACACGGCGGGAGCTCCAGAGGCCCCACCCAGGGGCGGCTGCAGGGCCCGGGTCAAGGCTCGACTCCACGTGGCCCGACTCCGCGAGGCCGCAGGAGTCCGGGTAGGCGTCCTCCCGACACACTACAGTTCCCAGGATGCCCCGAGCGACTGGACTACACTTCCCAGGATGCTCCGCGCCCCGTGGTGCGGGCGATTGGGCGTGCTTGCCGCCCGGGGGCGGGGCCGGGGGCGTAGCGCGGGGGGCGCGCGAGAGCGCGGGAAGTCCGGATCTCCGCGCGCTGCGGCCCAGCATGATTCTGGAACGCGAGCTTCGCCGTGAGTCTCTGAGCCGAGCGTGGGGGCTGTAAGCGGTCCTGGCTCGCCCCGGCGGAGGGCTCAACCTCCTGGCCCCCTCCCTCTCTCTGCAGAGCTGAGCAAGGCCAAGGCCAAGGCCCAGAGGAGCGGGCAGCTGCGGGAGGAGGCCGCCTTCTGCCACCAGCTGGGGGAGCTCCTGGCCAGCCATGGTACGTGCTCCGCGCCCGACCCAGGGTGGGGTCCTGGGGACTGAAGTGCTGGCGGCCGGGGAGTGGGCGGGGGTAAGGGGACCTTGCTGAGCGCTCTAGCCGGGCGGCCGCTGTCCGCTCGCTCTGGCGTCCATAGCCGGCTGGACGGTCGCCCGGGCTGAAGCCCTGCGGCACCCGCTCGCCCAGGCAAGTACGCGGAAGCCCTGCAGGAGCATCAGCAAGAACTGCAGCTCCTGGAAAGCGCCGGCGACGTCTTGGGCCGCGCAGTGGCCCACCGCAAGATCGGAGAACGGCTGGCGGAGTTGCAGGACTACCCCGCTGCCCTGCAGGTGGGTGGAGATTCGGCCTGGGCCCATCCTTGCTACACCCAGCTCTGCTGGACCCACGCTTCGTGGGGCTCCCTTTCTGAGGAGGGATGCTCAGTCTCCATTGTTCAGGCTTCTGGCTAGAGGGGATGGGGGTGGGGGGTGCAAGGCCTGGCTTTGGCCTGCCCTAGGAGTTTGGGGGAGCTCTCCTGGGCAAGCGTGGGGACCCCCTGAAGTTGGGGGAACATGTGGGGTTTGCTTGAGGTGGGAATTGCTTCACTGGGGCCGTTTCTCTGCACCCAGCACCAGCACTGCTACCTGGAGCTGGCCTGTTCCCTGTCCAACCACATCGAGGTGCAGAGGGCCTGGGCCACCATTGGCCGCACCCACCTGGACATCCATGATCACCAGCAGTCACAGGAGGCGTTGCTGCAGGCACAGACCGCATTTGAGAAGAGCTTGGCTATTGTGGATGAGAAGCTGCAGGGTGAGTGCCCTCAGGGGCCTAATCCCTCACCGCTGCCTCCTGACCTGCCGAGCCCTGCCTGTGTGGTGGGTTCTGCCTGCCCGTGCACCCCCACTTTGTGAAGCTGACATATGTCCTTAGAAGTCCCCCCAGAGGGACCTGTGGCCCATGTCCTCCACAGCCATGCCTTGTCACTGCTCTCCACTCCTGTATGCTTTGCAGCGGGATCCCTGGCACCCACAGTGAGAGGTGGGAGGGGGGATGGGGAAGAAACTGGACAGCTGGAAGCTGGAGATCCCAGGTGGGGATGCGGCACTGAGCATCTGCTGGGGCATTTTCTAGGGACATTGGCCAAGCGAGAGCTGAGTGAGATGAGGGCACGACTCTACCTAAACCTGGGCCTTACTTTTGAGAGTCTGCAGCAGGCGGACCTGTGCCATGACTACTTCAGGAAGAGCATCTTTCTCGCTGAGTAAGGCCTAGCTCCGCCCCAGGAGGCACTCACTCGGGATAGGCAGTTCCCAAGGGCTTTTCGAGAGGGTGCCCCCTGCCCCTGTCAGTTTCTCATTAGCAGAGGTGCTCTGTGCCACTGGCTGGGGGAGGCACAGGCTGGCTTGCAGGGCTGGGACCCAGAGTGGCATTAGCAACTGAACACTGGCACTTTGGGTACATGTTTGTGCTGTCCCAGGGCCGGAGTGCTGCAGGTGCGCTGAGTGCCTGTCACCTCCTGCAGGCAGAACCACCTCTATGAAGACCTATTCCGTGCCCGCTACAACCTGGGTGCTATCCATTGGCGCCAAGGGCGGCACTCCCAGGCCATGCGCTGTCTAGAGGGGGCCCGGGAGTGCGCACGTGCCCTGAGGAGGGGCTGCATGGAGAGTGAGTGCTGCGTGCTCATCTCACAGGTGTGCTCTCCACTACCTGGGCTCACCCCGGGGGCTCAGGCTTTGGGGCCTGCAAGCCTCACCAACCCTTGCACCCAGGTCCTCCAAGACCTGGGGGATTTCTTGGCTGCCAAAAGAGTCCTGAAGAAGGCCTACAGGCTGGGCTCCCAGAAGCCTTTGCAGAAGGTGGCAGTCTGCCAGACCCTCAAGTATGGTAAGCCTGAAAAGGGACCTGAGGAGCTGAACCCCCAGGAACGGGTGTAGGGCTCCCCTCTCTCCACAGAGGAGGCCCAGGCTTGTGTCCTTGGGGAGGTGGCAGCATCAGCCTGGAGCCTCTTCCTGGACCTCCTACTTCCTGTTGGGAGGAAAGGCCCACTTATCTCTGGACACAGCTGTTGGCAGGGTTGTGGGAGCCATTGAGAGCGGTTGGGATATTGGCTCGGTGTTTATGTATGAGCCAGCATCTTTGTAGGTGAACTGGACACAAAAGTCCCTACATCATGGGATGGAGTGGTCAGTGCATGGGACCTTGGAGGGCTGACAAGTAGCAGTCAGCCATGGTCCCCTCTTGCTGTGAAGCAGGCACTGCTTTGTTATGAGTTTGTCTAATCTTTGCCATAACCCCACAGGGTATCAACCCCTTACTGGCAGGTGAGTGGAGGCCCAGAGAGGGTTGATGGCCCTCCTGAGGATGCTTGGCTCACAGGTGGCAGAGCCGGGTCAGAGTGCTGCACTGTGCCACCCCTTGCACAATTCTCTTTCTGGCAGTGCTGGCGGTGGTCCGGCTGCAGCAGCAGCTGGAGGAGTCTGAAGGCAGTGACCCCCAGGGCGCCATGGGCATCTGTGAACAGCTAGGGGACTTGTTTTCGAAGGCAGGTGACTTCCCCAAGGCAGCTGAGGCCTACCAGAAGCAGGTGCATGTCCAGCTGGTGTGGGAGGAGAGAGGTGGTACCACTCTGGGCTGGCCTCACGGCTGCTGCCTCCCCAGCTGCATTTTGCAGAGCTGCTCAGCAGGCCAGGGCCTGAGCTGGCTGTCATCCATGTATCCCTGGCTGCCACCTCGGGAGACATGAAGGACCACCGCCGGGCTGTGCACCACTATAAACAGGAGCTACGGCTGCGTGGCGGTGATGCCCTGGAGGTGAGCAGCAGAGACAGCCGGACTCCTCAGCATGCACAGCTCTGCCTCAGGGCTGCCCCCAGGGCACGAACTGTGCTTTCTCACATCGTTTGCCCTCCTGTGTCGTGTGGGCAGCAGGAGTGAGCTGTGAGGCTGTGGTCTGCTCAGTGCAGCAGGCAGCAGCCACTGAGTTCCTCTCTCCTTCTGCTCCAGGAGGCCAAGACCTGGTTGAATATCGCACTGTCCCATGAGGAGGCTGGCGATGCCTATGAGCTGTTGGCGCCATGCTTCCAGAAGGCTCTCAGCTGTGCCCAGCAGGCCCAGCGGCGGCAGCTGCAGGTGCAGGAGCCCACCCCCCACCCCCACCCGCTCTTGGATCCCCAAGTGCACCTCCCTGCAGCCTGCCTGCCCTCCTTGGTCCCCATGGCTGTCTCCGCTCAGGACTGCCGGTGCCTAGGCCTTCCCTGAGTCAGCATTCCCTGCTTCTCAGAGGCGGGTCCTGCAGCACCTCTATACCGTTCAACTGAGGCTGCAGCCCCAGGAGGCCCCTGGCACGGAAGCCAGACTGCAGGAGCTGAGCATGGCTGAGGCGGAAGAGGAGGAAGACGAGGGGGACGAGAATGAGGACGAGGAGGAGGGCGCCCCAGAGGGCAGTGAGGTGGAGCTCTCAGAGAGCGGTGAGGCTGATACCGCCTTGGCTGTCCCTGGAGTTTTCTCCCTGAAGCGTTCCCTGAGCTGGCCGAGGGCCCGGGCCCTCATGGCCTTGGGACAGGAAGAGGCATCCCTGCACAGGAAGGGTGACCAGTGACAGTGAGGCAGGCAGGGGGGTTGCGTGCAGGGAACATGAGGTGGCCCTGTAACCCTTCCTGGAGGGGCTGGTGACAGAAGCTGGTGATGTCTGCTGTGGGGATGGCATGGGGTCTGACCTGGGGAAATAGCGTCCTAAAGCGGAGCAGCGGGCAGGCAGGGTGGGAGTGGAGGCGGGAGTGTTGGCCTCCATGTAGAGGCACTCAGCATCTCCTCCAGCCCTCCAGCCAGGCCAGGTTTTCCCCAGAGGCAGGCATGGCCAGCCTCATGGAAGGCGGAGTGGGAGAGGTTGGGTGGGTTTGTCCTGCTGCCATCTCGGTAGGAGGGCCAGGGAGGTGGGTGGGCCTAAGGGGTCGACAGGTTCTTGCTGAGTGACCTCCCTGAGGCCAGAAGGAACAGGTTCAATTTTGAACTCGAAGGGCCTCTAGGACCTCTAGGTGGGTGGCCAGGGGTTGTGGGAAGTCCCACCTATGCCCTAAAGCAGCATCAGCCTGAGTATGGCTGGGATGTGGGTGCAGGGAGCCACAGGGTCGGGGGAGACAGGAACGTCAGGCAATGCCATCCAACATACAGTCACAGTAAGAGGAGCCTATGAGGAAGAAGATTCTAGAAAAGGCCAGTGGTGTGGGAGGGAGCAGAGGGCAGCAGTGCAGGTGAAGAGGTGTTGGGCATGGAGCAGGTGGGAGGACGCCAGGGCAGAGAGCAGGTTGGGTGGGCACACATGTATGCACCCTGGCTCAAGGGAGGAGCTCTAACATGGACATGTCTTGGCATGACAAGGATGTTTTCCAGAAGAGGGACCCCAGAGTCAAGTCTGAGTGTAGGCTGAGAGGTCAGTGCTCAGTGGACAGACAGGTGGTCAGAAGGGCAGCACTGCATCCCCCGCGGGCAGAGACACTGAGTGGGAGCGGCTGCAGGCAAGGTTGGGAGTGGGTTAGGAGCCAGCACCGGGCCCTCCTCCTCCAAGCTGGTATGTCAGGGGAACCTGGGGGCCAGGCAGGGACCTTGGCTCACCTGGAATGGTGGGCTTGCCTCTGTTACAGAGGAAGAGGCTGATGGCCGGTCCCAGCAGCTGGAGGAGGAAGAGGAGGTACGGGGCTGCTTGGGTCAGCAGAAGGTAAGTAAGGTGAGGATGGTGGGGTGGGTGTGTGTCTCCCTCCCATGCCCCCCAGTGTTGCCTGGTTCCCTCACACCTCTGCTCCCTGTCCTGGGGTGACTGCCCGCAGTGGAACCGGCGCAATGATGTGGGGGAGACCCTGCTGCACCGAGCCTGCATCGAGGGCCATCTGGGTCGCGTCCAGGATCTTGTGAGGCAGGTGGGCCTGCTGCCCTCGTCCTGCCAGCCTGCAGGCTGTAGCAGGGGTTCTCTGATGGGTACACTGTCTGCCCCAAGGAGACATGGCAGGGCATGGGGGCTGGAGGGCACACCCGTGGCTGCTGGCCCCGCACAAGTCCCTCCTGGAAATGCTTCACCCAGTGGTTGGACGTGGGCCAGGGTCGGGACAAACCCTCAGGGCCTGCTCTGGGGTCTGAGACTGAGGCCCTGGCCCTCCTCAAGCTTCCGAACCTCGGGGCAAGGCCAGGCTCCTTCCCATCCTTGGCTACAGGGCCACCCGCTGAGCCCTCGGGACTACTGTGGCTGGACGCCCCTGCACGAGGCCTGCAACTATGGGCATCTGGGTGAGCGAGGGCATGGGGGCCTCTGGCACACACTGGGGAGGGATCCGACAACAGCTCTGGGAGCTGACTCATATTCCTTGCCTGCAGATATCGTCCGCTTCCTGCTGGACCGGGGGGCTGTGGTGGACGATCCGGGTGGCCAGGGCTGTGAGGGCATCACCCCCCTGCATGATGCCCTCAATTGTGGCCACTTCGAGGTCGCTGAGCTGCTCATCAAGCGGGGGGCATCTGTCACCCTCCGAACCACGAAGGTGAGTGAGGACGTGTGCCCGGCGTGTGTGGGCTGCTGTGGTGGGGTGCTCCTGCAGGCCCTGCTCAGCTGGGTGCCACACAGGGTCACAGCCCGCTGGAGACGCTGCAGCAGTGGGTGAAGCTGTACCGCAAGGATCTGGACAGCGAGACCCGTGAGAAGGCCAGCACCATGGAGGAGCTACTCCGGGCAGCCTCCTCCGGCCAAGGCAAGTGGGGGCCTCCTCTGCCCCTGGGGACACCACGGGCCTAGGGACGCCCAGGCGCTGGTTCTAAGGCCGCTTCGGTGAGGCCCCTGGGGTACCGGACCCTGCCTCACAGTGGATCCTATTTCCCCACAGCTCCTCACAGCTCCCTGGCTCTCCAGGAACTCCCAAGTAGCCATCTGTTTGATGCTGAGACCTCTCCTCCTTTGAGCCCCTGCCCACGACCCCCCGAGGCCTTCCAGGCCTCTGCCAGGGTCTCCCCGGGGCAGACAGCGCTAGCTGTGGCCAGGCCACGGAAGGGAAGGCACAAACTGTCCAGCGGTTCGGAGGGTGAGGACAGCATGGGTGCCCCACAGCCAACCCAGAAGATGCCCCGGCATTCTGCCCCACAAGCCAAGTTCCGGGCAGTTGGCCCCACCAGAGACAGAGAGGCAGCCACAGGGAGGGCAGGCTGTACAGCCTTCCAGGCAGTCATCCACAGTGTGGGCAATGTCCAGAGCTGCTGCCTGGGGCCTAGTCCCCCTCACGGCCCAGACGAGGTCCCTACTGCCCAGGTGGCACTCATTTCTGAGCAGAGCCTGGCTGATGACTGGCTGGAGGACGACTCACCTGTGGCACACAGCCACCGAGGCAGCCACCCACCTCGCCCCCAAGGCAGGGGCCACAGCACCAGGCACGGGGCCTTGGGGTCAAGCAGCAGCAGCGCTGGCGGGCCTCAGACCCGGGCCAGGCAGAGCCAGCTGCCCCATCTCAAGAGCTGGAGTGGTTTGGCCAGGGCAGGCGGAGACTGCAGCTCAGCCACAGAGCCCCCACGGAGCCCTGACCTCCCCAGGACTTTGGGGCCCAGCAGGGAGAGCCCTTTGGCAGACCAGTCCTCGGTGGGTGTGTGCACCTGGAGCAGAGCCCACTCCCTGACTGGGGGTGCTAGGGGCATGAGGGTGGGGGGTTGTTCTTTCTGACACAGCCTGTCCCTCCCACCAGGGCCCGACCCTGCCCCCTCCCATCCGGGTGCGAGTTCGGGTCAAGGATAATCTTTTCCTGGTCCCTGTCCCACACAGGTAAGGTTCCACCTGCCCTCCTAGCCCCAGCTCCCTTCTGTGAGGACCTTCTTGTTTGCACTTCAGGTGGCCTGTGTGAAAAGGGCTCACTTGGGTTTTATGTCTATTTCCTGCTGGCCAAGGGGCCTGGTAGCTGGGGCGAGGCTGCAGGCCAAGGTAAGGGTGCCCTGCACATGGACAGGCAGGGCTCCCGGAGTGGTCAGGTCCGGCCCTGTGGCCCCAAAAAACGACTCAGGAGAAGGAGATGTGCTGGGTGGCAGGGGGCTCGGCATGTCCTGAGCAGAGGGAGGGGAGGAGGAGCTGGGTGAGGGAGCTGTGGACTGAAGCAAGAGTGGTGGGACCCTGGAGGCCTTCCCTCGGCATGTGTAGGGACTAGCCAGCGTGGACTAGCCCTCTGTCCCCACAGCAAGGACGCCCACTCTGTGGCATGGTTGGCCGACCAGGCTGCCCAGCGCTACCACCAGGCCTGTGGGCTGATGCCAAGGCTCACCCTGCGAAAGGAAGGGGCCCTATTGGCCCCACAGGATCCCATCCCCGACGTGCTGCAGAGCAATGAGGAGGTGAGCAGCTGGAGCTGGGGCCCTGAGCGCCATGTGCTTCCTGGGGCTGCTCACCAGTGCTGCTTTCCAGGTGCTGGCTGAAGTGACTTCATGGGACCTGCCCCCACTGACTGACCGCTACCGCAGGGCCTGCCAGAGCCTGGAGCAAGGTGAGGGGCCGGAGAGCCCACACTGGCCTGGGCAGAGAAGCCGGGTGCACATGTCCCCTGCCCATGCTACTCCCAGGTCTCCAGGCCTCTCCCAGGACCCTGGGTATCAGCTAAGGCCCAGTCCTGCCATACCTATTCTGGGGTTTTCCTCCCAGGGCGGTGGGTAGGAGAAGATGGTCCCATGTGCAGGGGCACAGCATAGAGACAGCAGAGCCACAGATGCTGGGCCCAGGGTAGGCAGTCTGCGTGGCTGGGCTCTGCCAGGGAAACTGGCCTTGGACTGTGAGATGGGGTGACTGGTGGGAGTTAGGGCCCTGCTGAGGAGGGCCTGATGCAGCAGAGATGGGTCAGCACTACCCACGAGCCATGCACGGACTCACATGGCACTGGTCTCCAGGCTGTGGGAGTGGGCTCTGCAGCACTCCAGTGAGTGAGGAGGGCTGACCTACTTTGCCCCTGGGATCACCGGGCAGAACAGGGAGGCTCCGGCCCTGGTGACGCCATATCCCTCCTTTAGCGGAGCACCAGCAAGTGCTGCAGGCCATGGAGCGCCAGGGCTTGGGCCCCTCGTTCAGCGCCTGCTCCCTGGCCCTGCGCCAGGCCCAGCTCAGCCCCCTGCTGCGGGCCCTCAAGCTGCATGCAGCACTCCGGGAGCTGCGCCTAGCAGGAAACCGGCTGGGAGATGGATGTGTTACTGAGCTGCTGGCTGCCCTGGGCACCATGCCCAGCCTGGTCCTCCTTGACCTCTCCTCCAATCACCTGGGTCCTGAAGGCCTACAGCAGCTTGCAGCAGGCCTCCTGGGGCAGGCCGCCCTGCAGGTAGAGACACGAGGAAGCAGCAGGGCAATGTCACAGCATTCAAATTCAGCCTGCCACTGGGTGGGGAGATGCAGGGCAGAGCTCTGGAATGGGAAAGGGACGAGATCCTGGGGGGGCCCATTGTCTTCCACAGAACTTGGAAGACCTAGACTTAAGCATGAACCCCCTCGGGGATGGCTGTGGCCAGGCCCTGGCCTCCATCCTGCGGGCCTGCCCTGCGCTCAGCACTCTGCACCTCCAGGCCTGTGGCTTCGGCCACAGCTTCTTCCTGAGCCACCAGGTGACCCTGGGCACCGCCTTCCAAGGTGAGCTGATGGGCATGTCTCTTTCCTGGCCCCAGGGTTCTGGTTGCCCTCAGGGTATGTGTCCAGGGGCTCAGCCTCGAGCAAGAGGGGCCCTGGGTGTCAGGCCTGGCTTCTGGGATGACATAGGTGATGTGTGGGCGCGGGACCTGCCTGGGCTCAGAGGTGTCCAGTGCTTGCCTGGCCTGATCTGTCCCTGCAGGATACACTCCCGCCCAGCCACACCGTAAGCCAGAGAACTATCCCACTGTTTTCACTGGGTCTGAGTTCCATATGCCTGAGACGATTCTGTCATAAACCTGCCAGGGCTGCAGAGAGCCTGTGGTGTCAATAAGGGAACTGGGGATCCTTTAGGGGGGCTTTCTACAGAGATGGTGGGCTAGGAAATGGGCTCAGGGCTGTAGGAGCAGCAGCAGGGGAGGGGTCTGGGGTTGGGACAGCAGAGGGCTCCCTAGCCCCCCTGCCAGGCGGGGTCATCCCAGCACAGGGCCTGTCTCAGATGGGAGCAGGCAGAGGACCCAGAGAAACTGGGAGACCTAGGCAAGACCTACCTTGTCTTCCATGTGCACAAAATCTCAGGGATGATAGTTTTCCGGACAGCTTCCCTAGAGGAATCATGAGGGTTTGGGGCCCAGGACTCTGTAGCGGGTCTTGCGTGATGGCCGTGTGGGGCTAACAGAAGTTCTGGCCACTGGTGGCAGAAGCCAGGTGCCTGAAGACACTGTCCCTGTCCTACAACATCCTGGGAGCCACCACCTTAACCCGGGTCCTGCAGAGCCTACCCACCCACACCCTCCTACACCTGGAACTCAGCTCTGTGGCAGCCAGCAAGAGTGACTCAGGCCTTGTGGAGTCTGTGGTCAGATACCTGACCAAGGTACATGGGTACCATCCAAGCCAGAGGTTCTACCGCTGAAGCCTAGGGTGAGGGCAGGGGGTGGGGAAGAGGGCCACTGTAGAGCAGGCTTTCTATAGATCAGCCTGCCTTGGACTGAATTACTGGCCAGCATGAGAAGCACCTGGGATCCAAGATAGCGCCCCTTGTGTCCAGGCCTCCAGTGGCCCTTCCAGGCAGAGCTGGGGCCCTGTGATCTGCACATTGCAGTGTGCTGAGTGTGGCTTCTCCCTGGAAGAGGCATTTACTTCTTCATATTGTGGGGACACTGCTCCTTTCTGGCCCCTTGGGGGTCAGGCAATCTATGCCCCTTATTCCCAAGGGAGAAGGCTGTCTGGCCTGGGTGTGGGGCCATCTATTAGGAAGCAGAGATAGCAGGTGCTCCACCTGTCCAGCCCCACTTGAGCCTCTGCTGTTTCTAGGAGGGCTGTGCTTTGGTGCACCTGAGCCTGTCTGCGAACCACCTGGGAGACAAGGCAGCAAGGGACTTGAGCAGGTAATGCCCATGCCTCCATTGTCATCAGGGCTCTAATCTCCAGGCCCAGGAGCCTGGGGATGCTGGGTCAGGCAAGGAAGGGCCCTGGAGGTGGTGCCAGCTCCTTCCTCAATTGAGACCCGAGATGTGGCTCCCTCCAGTTTCTACCCTGCCTTCCAAGTTAGTAGTCCTCCTTATCTTCCTCCCTGTGCTCCCTGGCTCTTGTGAGCTTTTCCCTCCAATGTGTCCCTTCCTGTCACCCTTTGTGGAGCCCACACAAGGGCCACTGCTCTCATGACTCTCCAGCCTCAGCTGGCTCCCAAGAGTCAGGGGCACCCAAGCCAGGCAGGCATACCCAGGCCCAGCCACTGTGGTCCTGGCCCCTGCAATACCTAGGCAGAGCTGTGGGTTTGGCTGGTGCAGCTTCCCCTAGGATGAGAGTCCTCCCTCCCTGGAAACTGACCCCCTGCTCTTCTCCCCTCATCTCAGATGTCTTCCTTTCTGCTCCTCACTTATCTCGCTGGATCTGTCTGCCAACCCTGAGATCAGCTGTGCTGGCCTGAAGGAGCTGCTTTCTGCCCTCCAGGTGCGGCCTCGAGGCCTCAGCTTCCTTGGCTTGTCTGGTGAGTGCTGGGTGTCATGGCCACAACTGTCATACCAGAGCTGGTGATACAGCTCTCTCCTTAGGAACCTGAGTCCCAGGTGCCTCTAAAGGGGTGTTGCTACCACAAGCCACACAGCAAGGGTGCGTTGAACCCCCACCTCCTAAAATGATGAGGCAGGAGCATGGGGTCTCTGCCTCCGGTCTGTTCAGCCTGTCCCTTGGAGACCATGGCAGGGTGATCCTCTTCCACAGAGACTTACTCATTCCCACACGCAAGAGGAGCTCAAGGTCAGGATGACAAAAGCTGCCACTAGGGATCTTCCCACTTCCTGGCAGGGGCTGCTCTGACCCTGCCTTCCCTGCCGGTGGCTTGACTTAGCTTGTTCCTCCAGCTCCACCTAAGCACAGTACCCTACCAAAGCTGACTGTCCTCTGGGGAGGTGGCATTTGGTGACTGACCACCCAGCTGGGGTCTCGGGCAGGAGAGCATCGGGCTTTGCCTCCGTGAGGATAAGGGTTGGGAGTAGGCTTGCAAATGGGAGCCCCTGGGTTCTTCCTGCTCCTCGTTCCCTGCCCCACGGGCTAGGCTGGCTCCTCCAGGAAGACTCTTCTGAAAGCAGACTAATGGGCTTCCTGGCATCTGCACCCTCACAAGCCCCCCGGATCCTGAGCCTACTGGACTTTATCTGAGGAGCAAGCCTTGACAGCCTAGCGTCCTCCTGAGATTCACAGGCAGCCTGATTGTGTCAATTTTATGAATGGAGAGACCCAGACACCATCATAAACACTGTTCAGAGGCAGTGATGTTAATGCAGCATTTATTTTACTCACCGTCCCTCCTGCCCAACCACCACCTATGAACGTTGCTCACCTCCCAGGCCACCCCTCTGGGAGAGTATGTTCCTTCCTACAGCGTCATTAGGCCTCTCCTGGGCTTCTATTGTGCACCTTGCTGCAGCCCGTGGGGCCTCCGAGAAAGTGTGTTATCCTGAGGGTCACATTGGTGACGAGAAAAAAATACAGGCTTGAGAGCTCCAGAGGACCTGCCCGAACAACACTGGCTCCTCAGGGCTCCCCTGGTTCCACTTGCTGAGAGCGGCTCCCTGAAGCCTGCTCTTGCCTCCCCTCTGCAGGCTGTGCTGTCCAGAGCCCCTTGGGCCTGGATCTATGGAGCGAGATCACCACGCAGCTGCAGGAGCTGCAGCTGTGCAACAGGTACCTCTCTGCCGAGGACCGCGACACCCTGCGCCAGATGCTGGGCAGCCAGCCAAGCCCGGGCGCGTGCACACTGGAGCGAGGTCCCAAGCTCTTCTTCAGGCGCCTGTGAGGCGGGCCCGCCCCTGCCCTCTGCCCTCTGCCTGCCGCCCAAGCTCCTAATAAACGAATCCGTTGCTGCCGCCTGACGCAAGGTTTTGCTTTGCTGTAGGGAAACAGCCCCCTGGAATCGCGGGCAGATCTGGCCACTTAGAGGTGGGCGGTGTGAGAGTAGTAGTTTCCGTTCCTGGATCCTCTACCCACCCGCAGCCGTACCCACGGCTTTGCGCACGCTCCCAGACAAGTACCGCCGCGGCGGCGATTGGGTTGAACTGTCCCTGGTGAGCAGGCGCGGACGTCAGGCGGGGGAGGGCGTGCGCAGGCGCGGACGTCAGGCGAGGGCGCCATCTCCGGGACCGACCGATCCCGCCCAGGTACTCCGGCCCGGGGAGCGGGCAGGAACTGGCCTGATGGGAACAGGCGGCTCTGGCCTAGGCCCGCGGGTGTCGCCACTGTGCAGAGGGCCCCTCGCTTATCCTGGGGTTCCGGAGCCGCCTTCCTGGCTTTGAGGCCTCCGAGCGCGGCGGGAGCCCCAGGTGGCGCGGACCCCGCTGCTCGCCCCGGCCGGCAGTGGCCTGACAGCGGCATCCTCTAGAAGCCGGTTTTCCGGTTCGATGTCCGGTTTATGAGACTTAACTGTGTCTCCGCCGGTAGCCAGGGCGCATTCGTTTTCGTGGCTAAAGGAATCTGGGAACGATTCCTTCTTCCTCGTTTCTGCCCACCGGGGCTGGGCACGCCTCCGCCGCCCAGATGCCCCAGCTCCAGGAGGGCAACGAAGTGTCCGTGTCCCCCCCGAGTGCTCTTGTAATTGCCTCTGGCTTAGACGCAGCCCCTCCCTTTCGGCGATCTGCTGGTTAACTTGCTCTTTCCCAGTTCTTCCCCCTACTTTCCCTCTGCCGAGCTGCACACGCTGGGGTGCACCAGGCTGTAGCCTGGTCCGCTTTCTCTTTTATCTCCGCCCTTTAAGAAGCCCTTGTTTGACACCATCCATCCCTGCGGTGGGTGTCACTGCTCAGTGCTGCCAGCCTGAGCTTCTTCTGACCTCCAGCTGCCTCAGCGCCCCTTCTTGGATAACTAGGGAGCCTCTTAAACCACCACATCTGAACCAGAGTGCACACCTGCCCTCCAAGCCTGCCCCTCATTTTTCCGCTCCATTGGGTGGTACACAGGGCTGTCATTTTGATTCCTTGTTAATTTTCACTCCACTTCAAATCTTTCATTGGTCTGGTGCTTTCCACCTCCAAAGTATGTCTTGAGCTGGCCCCAGCTATTGCATCTGCTTCCTGACTGGGCAGGACCCTCCCGGGGGTTTCCTGCTTCCTTAGCCCCCTATCCAGCTGGGAGCCCCAAGGGTCTTCGACGCTCCCATAGCTCTTGTTACATTAATACATCAGTATAAACCGTGACTCTTCCTCCTGATCTTTTTTTTTTATAATTTATTTTGGTATCATTAATCTACAATTACATGTGCAATATTATGGTGATTAAACGACCCCCTTCATCAGGTCCCCCCCACCAACCCCATTACAGTCACTGTCCATCAGCGTAGTGAGATGCTATAGAATCACTACTTGTCTTCTCTGAGTTATACAGCCCTCTCCGTGCCCCCCAACATTACATCTGCTAATCGTAATACCCCTTTCTCCCCCTTATCCCTCCCTTCCCGCCCATCCTCCCCAGTCCCTTTCCCTTGGGTAACTATTAGTCCGTTCTTGGGTTCTGTGAGTCTGCTGTTGTTTTGTTCCTTCAGTTTTTTTCTTTGTTCTTATACTCCACATATGAGTGAAATCATTTGATACTTGTCTTTTTCGTCTTGGCTTATTTCACTGAGCATAATACCCTCTAGCTCCATCCGTGTTGTTGCAAATCGTAGGATTTGTTTTCTTCTTATGGCTGAATAATATTCCATTGTGTATATGTACCACATCTTCTTTATCCATTCATCTACTGATAGACACTTAGGTTCCTTCCATTTCTTGGCTGTTGTAAATAGTGCTGCAATAAACATACGGATGCATATGTCTTTTTCAAACTGGGCTGCTGCATTCTTAGGATAAATTCCTAGGAGTGGAATTCCTGGGTCAAATGGTATTTCTATTTTGAGTTTTTTGAGGAACCTCCATACTGCTTTCCACAATGGTTGAACTAATTTGCATTCCCACCAGCAGTGTAGGAGGGTTCCCTTTTCTCCACATCCTCGCCAACATTTGTTGTTGTTTGTGTTTTTTTTTTTTTTTTTAATAATTTATTTTATTTTAGTATCATTAACCTACGATTACATGGGCAATACCGTGATGATTGAACTCCCCCCATCACAAGGTCCCCCCCACCAACCCCACCACAGTCACTGTCCATCAGCGTAGTGAGATGAGAATCGCTACTTGTCTTCTCTGAGCTGTACAGTACCCCCCGTGCCCCCCCACCCTATGTCTGCCAATCGTAATGCCCCTTTTTTGTTGTTTGTGTTTTGGATGTTGGCCATCCTCACTGATGTGAGGTGATATCTCATTGTGGTTTGAATCTGCATTTCTCTGATGAATAGTGATGTGCAGCATCTTTTCATGTGCCTGTTGGCCATCTGAATTTCTTCTTTAGAGAAGTGTCTATTCATGTCCTCTGCCCATTTCTTCATTGGATTATTTGCTTTTTGTTTGTTAAGGTGCGTGAGTTCTTTATATATTTTGGATGTCAACCCCTTATCAGATAAGTCATTTATGAATATATTCTCCCATACTGTAGGATGTCTTTTTGTTCTACTGATGGTGTCCTTTGCTGTACAGAAGCTTTTCAGCTTGATATAGTCCCACTTGTTCATTTTTGCTTTTGTTTCCCTTGCTCGGGGAGATATGTTCATGAAGAAGTCGCTCATGTTTATGTCCAAGAGATTTTTGCCTATGTTTTTTTCTAAGAGTTTTATGGTTTCATGACTTACATTCAGGTCTTTGATCCACCTTGAGTTTACCTTTGTGTATGGGGCTAGACAGTAGTCCAGTTTCATTCTCTTATATGTAGCTGTCCAGTTTTTCCAACACCAGCTGCTGAAGAGGCTGTCATCTCCCCATTGTATATTCAAGGCTCCTTTATCAAATATTAATTGACTGTATGTTTGGGTTAATGTTTGGATTTTCTGTTCTGTTCCACTGGTCTGTGGGTCTGTTTTTGTGCCAATACCAAATTGTCTTGATTACTGTGGCTTTGTAGTAGAGCTTGAAGTCAGAGAGCGTAATTCCCCGTTTGATTCCTCCTTCTCAGGATTGCTTTCGCTATTCGGGGTCTTTTCTGGTTCCATATGAATTTTAGAATTATTTGTTCCAGTTTATTGAAGAAAGCTGTTGGTAGTTTGATAGGGATTGCATTGAATCTGTAGATTGCTTTAGGTAGTATAGCCATTTTGACAATATTTATTCTTCCTAGCCAAGAGCATGGGATGCATTTCCATTTGTTAGTGTCCTCTTTAATTTCTCTTAGGAGTGTCTTGTAGTTTTCAGAGTATAGGTCTTTCACTTCCTTAGTTATGTTTATTCCTAGGTATTTTATTCTTTTTGATGCAATTGTGAATGGAATTGTTTTTCTGATTTCTCTTTCTGTTCATCGTTAGTGTATAGGAAAGCAACAGATTTCTGTGTGTTAATTTTGTATCCTGCAACTTTGCTGAATTCAGATATTAGTTCTAGTAGTTTTGGAGTGGAGTCTTTAGGGTTTTTTATGTACAGTATCATGTCATCTGCAAATAGTGACAATTTGACTTCTTCACCAATCTGGATGCCTTGTATGTCTTTGTTTTGTCTGATTGCCGTGACTAGGACCTCTAGTACTATGTTGAATAACAGTGGAGAGAGTGGGCATCCCTGCCTTGTTACCGATCTTAGATGAAAAGCTTTCAGCTTCTCGCTGTTAAGTATGATGTTAGCTATGGGTTTGTCATATATGGCCTTTGTGATGTTGAGGTACTTGCCCTCTGTACCCATTTTGTTGAGAGTTTTAATCATGAATGGATGCTGAATTTTGTCAAATGCTTTTTCAGCATCTATGGAGATGATCATGTGGTTTTTGTTCTTCTTTTTGTTGATGTGATGGATGATGTTGATGGATTTTCGAATGTTGTACCATCCTTGCATCCCTGGGATGAATCCCACTTGATCCTGGTGTATGATCCTCTTGATGTATTTTTGAATTCGTTTTGCTAATATTTTGTTGAGTATTTTTGCATCTACGTTCATCAGGGATATTGGTCTTTAATTTTCTTTTTTGGTGAGGTCTTTGCCCGGTTTTGGTATTAGAGTGATGCTGGCTTCATAGAATGCGTTTGGAAGTATTCCCTCCTCTTCTATTTTTTGGAAAACTTTAAGGAGAATGGGTGTTACTTCTTCTCTATATGTCTGGTAGAATTCAGAGGTGAACCCATCTGGTCCGGGGATTTTGTTCTTGGGTAGTTTTTTGATTACCACCTCAATTTCGTTGCTGGTGATTGGTCTGTTTAGTTTTTCTGTTTCTTGCTTGGTCAGTCTTGGAAGGTTATATTTTTCTAAGAAGTTGTCCATTTCTCCTAGGTTTTCCAGCTTGTTAGCATATAGATTCTCGTAATATTCTCTTATAATTCTTTGTATTTCTGTGGTGTCCGTCGTTATTTTTCCTTTGTCATTTCTGATTCTGTTTATGTGTGTAGATTTTCTTTTTCTCTTAATGAGTCTGGCTAGGGATTTATCTATTTTGTTTATTTTTTCAAAGAACCAACTCTTGGTTTCATTGATTTTTTCTATTGTTTTATTCTTCTCAATTTTATTTATTTCTTCTCTGATCTTTATTATGTCTCTCCTTCTGGTGACTTTGGGCCTCATTTGTTCTTCTTTTTCCAATTTCAGTAATTGTATCTTTAGACTATTCATTTGGGAATGCTCTTCCTTCTTTAAATAGGCCTGGATTGCAATATACTTTCCTCTTAGAACTGCCTTTGCTGCGTCCCACAGATGTTGTGGCTTTGTGTTGTTGTTGTCATTAGTCTCCATATATTCTTTGATTTCTGTTTTGATTTGGTCATTAACCCATTGATTAATTAGGAGAATATTGTTAAGTCTCCATGTATTTGTGAGCCTTTTTGATTTCTTTCTAAAATTTATTTCTAGTTTTATACCTTTGTGATCTGAGAAGTTGGTTGGTAGGATTTCAATACTTTTGAATTTACTGAGGTTCTTTTTGTGGCCTAGTATGTGGTCTATTCTGGAAAATGTTCCATGTGCACTTGAGAAGAATGTGTATCCTGCTGCTTTTGGGTGCAGAGTTCTGTAGATTTCTGTTAGGTCCATCTGTTCTAGTGTGTTGTTCAGTGCCTCTGTGTCTTTACTTATTCTCTGTCTGGTTGATCTGTCCTTTGGAGTGAGTGGTGTGTTGAAGTCTCCTAAAATGAATGCATTGCTATTTCCTCCTTCACTTCTGTTAGTATTTGTTTCACATATGTCGGCGCTCCTGTGTTGGGTTCATATATGTTTATAATGGTTATATCTTCTTGTTGGACTGACCCCTTTATCATTATGTAATGTCCTTCTTTATCTCTTGCTACTTTCTTCATTTTGAAGTCTATTTTGTCTGATACAAGTACTGCAACGCCTGCTTTTTTCTCTTTGTTGTTTGCGTGAAATATCTTTTTCCATCCCTTCACTTTTAGTCTGTGTATATCTTTGGGTTTGAGGTGAGTCTCTTGCAAGCAGCATATAGATGGGTCTTGCTTTTTTATCCATTCTGTTACTCTGTGTCTTTTGATTGGTGCATTCAGTCCATTTACATTTAGGGTGATTATTGATAGTATGTACTTATTGCCATTGCTGGCTTTAGATTCGTGGTTACCAAAGGTTCAAGGGTTGCTTCTTTACTATCTAACAATCTAATTTAACTTTCTTGTTAAGTTATTGTGAACACCATCTGATGTTTCTTTATCTCTCCCTTCTTATTCTTCCTTCTCCATTCTTTATATATTAGGTGTTTTATTCTTTGCCTTTAGTTGGTATTTGGATGGTCTGCTTTCTTTGGTATGATTTTATTTTCTCTGGTGACATCTTTTTAGCCCTAGGTGTGCTTCCCTCTAGAGCAGTCCATTTAAGATATCCTGTAGTGGTGGTTTATGAGAGGCAAACTCTCTCAACTTTCGTTTGTCTGGAAATTGTTTAATCCCTCTGTCATATTTAAATGATAATCGTGCTGGATACAATATTCTTGGTTCGAGGCCCTTCTGTTTCATTATGTTAAATATATCATGCCATTCTCTTCTGGCCTGTAAGGTTTCTGTTGAGAAGTCTGATGATAGTCTGATGGGTTTTCCTTTGTAGGTGATCTTTTTTCTCTCTCTTGCTGCCTTTAATACTCTGTCTTTATCTTTGATCTTTGCCATCTTGATTATTATGTGTCTTGGTGCTGTCTTCCTTGGTCTCTTGTGTTGGGAGATCTGTGGGCTTCCATGGATTGCGAGACTATTTCCTTCCGCAGCGTGGGAAAGTTTTCAGCAATTATTTCTTCAAAGACACTCTCTATCCCTTTTTCTCTCTCTTCTTCCTCTGGTACTCCTATAATGCGAATATTGTTCCATTTGGATTGGTCACAGTTCTCTTAATATTCTTTCATTCCTAGAGATCCTTTTATCTCTCTCTGCCTCAGCTTCTCTGTATTCCTGTTCTCTGATTTCTATTCCATTAACCGTCTCTTGCATCTCATCCACTCTGCTGCTAAGCCTGTCGATTGCTTGTCTGATTTCTGCATTGTCTTTCCTCACCTCCCTCACTTCCTCCCTCAGCTATTGCACATTTCTCTGTAGATCCGTTAGCATGGTTATGACTTTTATTCTGAATTCTTTTTCAGGAGGACTGTGCATTTCCATCCCTTCGGGCTCCTTCACTGGGTTTGTCTGGCTGATCTTTGTCTGGATCATATTCCTCTGTCTTTTCATGGCTGTAGAAGTGGTCGCTGGTAGTTGCCACGTATGTCCGCTGGGCTCTTTAAGACTTTAAAAAGAAAAGAAAAAAGGGAAAAAAAAGGAGGAAAAAAGAAGAAAGAAAGAAAGAAAGAAGGAAAGAAAGAAAGAAAGAAAGAAAGAAAGAAAGAAAAAGAAAAATAGAAAAGAAAAAAGAAAGAGAAGAAAAAACAAAAAACAAAAAAACGCCCACCGGGAGTGGATTCTGTGGGGATGCTGTAGGTGGCGCTGTTGCTCCACTAGTCTGCAGCCGTGGCCGCACTGCTCTGCAGGGCCCTTTACAGCTCTGGCCCGCCTGGCGGGGTGCCGAGTCCTCTCAGGTGCAGCTGCACACTGTGCGCTCTCCTGTGTATTCTGGTCTCTCTTTTAGGAATAGTTGTATTTGCTGTATTTTCATAGATAAATATAGTGTTGGCAGGAGATTTCTGCCGCCCTGCTCATGCTGCCATCTTCCTGGAAGTCCCCCTCTGGCTTCTTCCCCTCCTGATCTTTTAATGTTGTATACTGGATCCCGCCTACCTCTCCATCATTCCCAGGATGCCCCTCACTCAAAGCCCGTTAACTGTATCCCAGGCTTGTCTGTTCCTCGAAATTTGTTCCTATATTAAGGCCTTGTGTTATGTGTGCTACTCCTTTTACTCAAATGTTCCTCTCCAGGTGGAACGTGTGACAGCTGCCACCTCCTCTTCCTCCTGATCATTTGGTTCAGAGCAGCCCTGACTGTGCTCCAAGGCAGCCCCTGCCCCTTGCCATGGGTCTGCTCTCCTGAGATGCTTGTCTGCACCTGCTTCCGCCTGACAGCTTCTAGGGCAGGGCCAGTGTTCCCCCCCGCACTGCTCACAGTGCCTGTGTCTTTAATGCTGTTTCTCGCCTGTCTCTGTGGAAGGTGAGGACGCTCTCCACGAGCTCAGCTCTCAGGAGTGTTGGAGGTCACCTTTGAGCCAACCCCGGCTCTGCTCCCCAGGTCTCTGCTGCGGCCAGAGCCTGCAGGATGTTTCACGGGATCCCAGTCACTCCGGGCATGGGAGGTGAGTGCTGCCCAAGCCGGGCAGGGACCCAGAGGGCCCAGGCTCTCAGCCTCTCTGCAGAGGCTGATGGGAGTGGTGGCTGGACATTGGGGGTCAGGGGTCTGTAAGCGTCCGCTCCATAGGCTAGGGTCTGGTATAGTTTATCATGGGACCCCAGAGACCTCCCCCAGGAGGGCCCAGCTGGGCACAGACAGCTTTAGTGTGACTAGAACTTCGGGGGTCCTGGGCATCCCAGAATCACCAAACCAAGGAAGGGTGATGAAGCACATAACAGATGTTGTTTGTGCCCTGTCACCGCGCCATAAGGAAGGTGTGGTCACCCTGCTGCAAAGTGAGGCAGCCAAGGAAGCAGTGAAATGGGGGACCAGGCCTGGCACATAGCCCCTTGGCCCAAGTCATGCCTTCTGCTCAGATCCCCTGACAAACTGCTGCGGGGAGTCAAGATTAGAATCCCCATCCTCCAGTTTCCTCTAGGCTCTTTGGAATTTAACACGGGGAAGCCTCTGATACGGTGCTGGAATGAGGCTGTGGTCAGGATAGGTGGCCAGGCCCACTTGGGGTCATCCTTGTGGCCAACCTGCCAGCTCTCTGTTCTGTTGCAGCCCCTGGGAACAAGCCGGAGCTGTATGAGGTGAGTGACAGACACCCCCATGGCCAGCACTGGCCAGCAGTACTTGCATGAGTGTCTCCAGGGCCTGGTAGCCACCCCGCTGCTTTTAGCTGACATACTGCCCCCTCTCCAACAGGAAGTGAAGCTGTACAAGAATGCACGGGAACGGGAGAAGTAAGTCCAACCAGCAGGCTGCCCACCCCCAACACACACACCTGTGCCCACCCAACCCACCTCCCCTGAGCAGCCTCCTCCCACCCCAGACCCACCCCCACTGAGGTCAGGAGTATGTGAGGTCAAGTTGGAGAAACGGTTCCCCAGAAGCCTCTACCTGGAGCGGGGTAGGAGGCAACCAGGTGCAGAGCTTTGCCCCAGCCACACCAGCAGGACTGGCACCCTGGGCCCTCTGCTTTCCCACCTTGGCAGCCATATCCTGATGGACGTGTTTTCCAGGTATGACAACATGGCAGAGCTGTTTGCAGTTGTAAAGACGATGCAGGCCCTGGAGAAGGCGTACATCAAGGACTGTGTCACGCCCAATGAGTGAGCTTGCTGTCCCTGTGCCCAAATTCCAAGACAACTGTCCTTGGAAGCTTGTTTCTTCCCTACTAAGACCTGGGTGCTTAGTAGGAAGTAAGAGCAGGTCTGAGGCCCAAGCTGGGGGGCCCATGTGGGCCTCTGCCTCCCACATCAGGCTGTGAGGATGCCCACGTGCCACATGGAGGGCACCCCTGGGTACTAGTGGCCTCAGTGCTGGCTTAACCAGGAAGTCCCAGCAGTGGTACTGAAATGTGCTGGGGTACAGGCATGTCCGCCATCCCGGTCCTGGGTTATTGCCTTCAGAAGGCAAGCAGGAAGGTTGGGTCTGTCTGTGAGATGCTGCTGACCAGGTCTGGCTGGCCCCCAGGAGGTACATGGGACCTCTGTTCAGTGCAACAGGCCTGCCACACAGGACCATGAACTGCTGATGTGTAGGCATAACATGTGTTCCAGGAGAGGGCAAGTGGGGCCAGGCAGGCCTCTGCCCAGTATTGGACTTGGGGCCAGTCCGCAAGGTCCAGGCCTGGTCACATGTGGTGGACAGATTTTGGCCACCCCACCCACATACACACACCCCAACTCATTCTCATCCAGAGTTCTTTTCTCGCATCCACCTGAAGAGAAACTCTGGCCCTTGATGGTCCATCTTTGCCCTGTCATCCAGCCTCTGTGAGTGCTGCCCTGGTCTGGACGGGCCAAGGGGAGGAGGATATGCTGGCAGGGCCAGCCCGGTGCAGGGGGCATCACCCCGGCCCTTTCCCTAGGTACACTGCGGCCTGCTCCCGGCTCCTGGTCCAGTACAAAGCCGCCTTCCGGCAGGTTCAGGGCTCAGAGATCAGCTCCATTGATGAATTCTGCCGCAAGTTCCGTGTGAGTGAGCTGGCCCCTCCACTCCAGCGGGCGGGATGTGGGAGGTGTGGACGCCGCTTTGGTGGGCCTGTCCGGTGCAAGGCTGCCCTGTGAGGCCTGGCCCCGGCACCGTCCTGTCCTCAGCTTGACTGCCCGCTCGCCATGGAGAGGATCAAGGAGGACCGGCCCATCACCATCAAGGATGACAAGGGCAACCTGAACCGCTGCATCGCCGACGTCGTCTCGGTGCGCCCCGTGGCCCCAGGGTCCTGGGGGGCATCAGGAAGGCTGATGCCAACCACTGGCCACACACGCGCGGAGCCCTGGGGTTTCCAGAGCTGCGCAGCGCTCTGACTAGGGGTGGGGGACCCGTGTAGCTGGGAACAAGAGGGGTGAGCAGGCCTTTCCCCCTTGGCTGCATGCAGGAAGCCCCGCAGGCTCCTCTCCAGCCTGAGACCCATGTAGGCTATGCCTGAGAGGCCCAGTCAAAGCAGGGCCATGAACGACAGCAGCTCCTCACACCCGGGGCCAAGCTGCATGTAGAATGCTTCAAGAATGGGTGTGAGGAGGCCTGAGTGGCCACCAGACAGTGAAGTTGTGGAGTGAGGAGGCTGAGGAGGAAGAGCGGGTTCCTGAGGCCAGAAAGGGCCTGGGCAGGGCTGACCTGAGCTCTGCCTCACAGAGGAATCAGGCCTGTGGGTGGCAAGGTGGCTCCCACCCTTAGCCCCCTGGGTCTAGGTTGCCTCACGCACACACTCACCCCCAGCTCTTCATCACGGTGATGGACAAGCTGCGCTTAGAGATCCGTGCCATGGATGAGGTGCGTCTCCCAGGCAGGGCAGGAAGCCGAGCACAGGTGTTGGGAGGGCATGGAGTGGGTGCAGGGGCAGAGGTCCCAGATCTCTCCCTCTGTCACTTCTGCAGATCCAGCCTGACCTACGGGAGCTGATGGAGACTATGCACCGTATGAGCCACCTGCCCCCTGACTTTGAGGGCCGCCAAACGGTCAGCCAGTGGTGAGTGTGTCCCCGTAGGCCCACACTCCTGGCCCTCCTGGCCCTGGGTGCTTCTCCTCCCCTCGCGCCTGGTCCTGTGTCCCACAGGCTGCAGACTCTGAGCGGCATGTCTGCATCCGACGAGCTGGACGACTCCCAGGTGCGCCAGATGCTCTTTGACCTGGAGTCTGCCTACAATGCCTTCAACCGGTTCCTGCACGCCTGAGTCCTGTGGTCCCTGCCCAGGCTGGGCTGGGAGAGGAGCCTCCCACAGCAGCCCTCCTGCTTCCTCGGATGCTGGCTCCTGCACGGTCTGCATGTGTCTTGCTGTCCATAGCAGCCTGTCTGTGTGTCTGTCTATGGTGTCGTGACCCTGGAGTCCCCTCCCTCCCCACAATAAAGATGCTTTCTGAGCTCCCTGCTCCTGTATTCTCCCCCAACACCAGCCCTGCATGTCTGGATGCCCTCTGGGCCTGAGTGCCAGTTTGGAGGCAGCCGCCTCTGGGGGCACTGCCTGTACGAGCCTCCCCCTTGGGCCATGTGTGGCTCAGTCCTCACTGCAGAGAAGGCTCACGCCTCCCCCGGCTTTCATGGGAGCCCTGGGCAGCTTGGGCACCCAGCTGGCTGGGGGCAGGTGCCTCTGCGGCCCAGGCTCGAAGATGTGGCTGCAGCCCACCTGCATCTCCCTGCCCTGGAGGACACCACAGGCCAGCACAGGGCTTCAGACCTTAAACACCAGGGCCCTGTCCTTGGACAGTGGCTCACTGGAGCCCCAGTAGATAGATAACTGAGGAGGGTGGGCAGCAGTTGGTACTCCTGCCCAGAGCCAAGGATGCCCCTTGCCAGGGACCAAGGTGTGGCAGATGAGCTCTACAGGGGCCTCCGGGCCAGCCTTGCCCAAGGCCTGGTGATAGCAACAGGATGCAGGGGGGACGTGGTATGGAAAGGCTGGCACTGGTTCATTTCGGGGTATTTATGAGGCAGACTGCTGTTGGCACTAAAGATGGCTGCTCTGCGGCCTTCACACACACCTCTTCACGGGCAGGCAGCAAACCCCAAGACCAGGGCTCCAGATCCCAACGTATTTCGTGTTTTAGCACCTGTGGCATTGGAATAGGGACACTGCCAGAGTTTATTGTAGTGTTTTCTCTTAGTGGTGCTTCTCTGTATCTATGGTGTCTAGAGGCAATGAAGTAAAGGGGCACAATATTTCAGATGACAGCGATGAGATTGGAGGCCACCAGGGGGGAGGTGCCCTTTCACGTGGGTAGCCAAGGTCACCGTGTCCACTGGCACTGAATGGAAGGACCAGGAGGAGTAAATGAGCTCTGCTGAGGGGGACAGGATCTCAAGGAGTGCTGGACACCAGTGCAGGGCTTGGAACAGAGGCATTGCCCCATCGTGTGTTTTATGAGGGAAAGACAGATACAGGGCACCTGGTGTGGGGGACCAGGGCCAGCCAGGGGGTAAACGGACCTTCAGGTTTGGGGTGTGGGTCGTGCTGAGCGTTGTGCTGTGTGTAAGAACTCCAGGACTACACCCAGGCTTGGACCCTGAGCAGCTGGACAGACACGGAAACGCCTGTTGAAATGTGGATGCCTGCAGGAGAGCAGGGCTCGGTGTGGCTTTGGCCAGAGCTGTTGCCCAGGACAGCTGGACTTGTCTCTCAGTCCAGGGACTGTCCAGTGGGTGGCTGGACACCAGAGGCTGGAGTTCTAGAGTGGAGTGTTCAGGAGGAAGGCTTGGGGACTCCAGGGAGAAAGCCTGACCTGGGTGCCAGGAATTCTACCTGAGGTCCAAGGACTGGTACTGCTACATTTAACGGCTGGAAGACAGACCAGGAAAGGAGCCAAAAAAGGGACTCCAGGCAGCGGAGGAGCAGTGGAGTTGGGGCCGACTGAGATGAGCAAAAGCACAGTTGGGTCTCGTCTGTGGGGCTCCCGGTGCCCCTGACAGCTGGTGTGGGGGTGGGGCATCAGGGAAGCTAGGGAGAGGCTGCTGTTGTGAGAGCCCACAAGTCCTGCTGCTAAGGGCAGCGAAAATGGTAGAGAACGAGGGAGGGTTGTTTTAGCCTGTTTTTATTTATTTTTATTGCAATCAAATATGTGCAACCTAAAACTTGCCATTTGAAACATTCTGAAGTTCAGTAGCAGTAAGTGCATATACAATGTGCACCCACACATCCATTTCCAGGCTTTTCCCATCTCCTCAGACTGGACCTGTGCCCCCATCACACCCCGACTCCCCACCCCTCCCCCAGCCCCTGGCACCCCCTACACACACGTTCTGTCTCCATGGATTGGACGCCTCTAGGGACCTCGCATGAGTGGGATCAGACAGGATTTGTCCTTTAGTGTCTGGTTTATCTCACATAGCCTACTGCCCTCAAAGTTGATCCATGTTGTAGCACATCCCAGAATTTCTTTCCTTTTATTTATTTATTTACTTATTTTGGTATCATTAATCTACAATTACATGAGCAACATTATGGGTACTAGACTCCCCCCATCATCAAGTCCCCATTACCCACCTCATTACAGTCACTGTCCATCAGCGCACTGAGATGCTATCGAATCACTACTTGTCTTCTCTCTGTTGTACAGTCCTCCCCATTCCCCCCCTACATTATATGTGCTAATCGTAATGCTCGTTTTTCCCCCTTGTCCCTCCCTTCCCACCCATCTCCCCAGTCCCTTTCCCTTTGGTAACTGTTAGTCCATTCTTGGGTTCTGTAAGTCTGCTGCTGTTTTATTCCTTCAGTTTTTTCTTTGTTCTTATACTCCACAGATGAGTGAAATCATCTGATACTAGTCCTTTTCGGCTTGGCTTATTTCACTGAGCATAATACCCTCTAGCTCCATCCATGTTGCTGCAAATGGTAGGATTTGTTTTCTTCTTATGGCTGAATAATACTCCATTGTGTATATGTACCACTTCTTCTTTATCCATTCATCTACTGATGGACACTTAGGTTGCTTCCATTTCTTGGCTATTGTAAATAGTGCTGCGATAAACATAGGGGTGCATATGTCTTTTTGAAACTGGGCTGCTGCATTCTTAGGGTAAATTCCTAGGAGTGAAATTCCTGGGTCAAATAGTATTCCTATTTTGAGTTTTTTTGAGGAACCTCCATACTGCTTTCCACAATGGTTGAACTAATTTGCATTCCCACCAGCAGTGTAGGAGGGTTCCCTTTTCTCCACATTCTCGCCAACATTTGTTGTTGTTTGTGTTTTGGATGTTGGCCATCCTCACTGGTGTGAGGTGATATCTCATTGTGGTTTTAATCTGCATTTCTCTGATGACCAGTGATGTGGAGCATCTTTTCATGTGCCTGTTGGCCATCTGAATTTCTTCTTTGGAGAAGTGTCTATTCATGTCCTCTGCCCATTTCTTAATTGGATTATTTGCTTTTTGTTTGTTAAGGTGCGTGAGTTCTTTATATATTTTGGATGTCAACCCCTTATCGGATACATCATTTATGAATATATTTTCCCATACTGTAGGATGTCTTTTTGTTCTACTGATGATGTCCTTTGCTGTACAGAAGCTTTTAAGCTTGATATAGTCCCACTTGTTCATTTTTGCTTTTGTTTCCCTTGCTCGGGGAGATATGTTCATAAAGAAGTCGCTCATATTTATGTCTAAGAAATTTTTGCCTATGTTTTTTTCTAAGAGTTTTATGGTTTCATGACTTACATTCAGGTCTTTGATCCACCTTGAGTTTACCTTTGTGTATGGGGCTAGACAGTAGTCCAGTTTCATTCTCTTATATGTAGCTGTCCAGTTTTTCCAACACCAGCTGCTGAAGAGGCTGTCATCTCCCCATTGTATATCCAAAGCTCCTTTATCAAATATTAATTGACTGTATATGTTTCAGTTAATGTTTGGATTTTCTATTCTGTTCCACTGGTCTGTGGGTCTGTTTTTGTGCCAATACCAAATTGTCTTGATTACTGTGGCTTTGTAGTAGAGCTTGAAGTTAGGGAGCATAATTCCCCATTTGATTCCTCCTTCTCAGGATTGCTTTGGCTATTCGGGGTCTTTTCTGGTTCCATATGAATTTTTGAGTTATTTGTTCCAGTTCATTGAAGAAAGCTGTTGGTAGTTTGATAGGGATTGCATTGAATCTGTAGATTGCTTTAGGTAGTATAGCCATTTTGACCATATTAATTCTTCCTAGCCAAGAGCATGGGATGTGTTTCCATTTATTAGTGTCCTCTTTAATTTCTCTTAGGAGTGTCTTGTAGTTTTCAGGGTATAGGTCTTTCACTTCCTTGGTTAGGTTTATTCCTAGGTATTTTATTCTTTTAGATGCAATTGTGAATGGAATTGTTTTCCTGATTTCTCTTTCTGCTAATTCATCATTAGAGTATAGGAAAGCAACAGATTTGTGTATTAATTTTGTATCCTGCAACTTTGCTGAATTCAGATATTCTAGTAGTTTTGGAGTGGAGTCTTTAGGGTTTTTTATGTACAATATCATGTCATCTGCAAATAGTGACAGTTTGACTTCATTACCAATCTGAATGCCTTGTATTTCTTTGTGTTGTCTGATTGCCATGGTTAGGACCTCCAGTACTATGTTGAATAACAGTGGGGAGAGTGGGCATCCTTGTCTTTTTCCCAATCTTAGAGGAAAAGCTTTCAGCTTCTCACTGTTAAGTAGGATGTTAGCTGTGGGTTTGTCATATATGGCCTTTATGATGTTGAGGTACTTTCCTCACACTTCGAATGTTGTACCATCCTTGCATGCCTGAGATGAATCCCTCTTGATCGTGGTTTATGATCCTCTTGATGTATTTTGGAATTCGGTTTGCTAATATTTTGTTGAGTATTTTTGCATCTATGTTCATCAGGGATATTGGTCTGTAATTTTCTTTTTTTGTGGTGTCTTTGCCTGGTTTTGGTATTAGAGTGATGCTGGCTTCATAGAATGAGTTTGGAAGTATTCCCTCCTCTTCTACTTTTTGGAAAACTTTAAGGAGAATGGGTGTTATTTCTTCTCTATATGTCTGGTAGAATTCAGAGTTGAATCCACCTGGCCTGGGGGTTTTATTCTTGGGTAGTTTTTTGATTACCTGTTCAATTTTGTTGCTGATAATTAAATTGGTCTGCTTAGATTTTGTGTTTCTTTGTTGGTCAGTCTTGGAAGGTTGTATTTTTGTAGGAAGTTGTCCATTTCTTCTAGGTTTTCCAGCGTGTTAGCATATAGATTTTCATAGTATTCTTTCATGATTCTTTGTATTTCTGTGGGCCCCCGCATGATTTTTCCTTTCTCATTTCTGATTCTGTTTATGTGTGTAGATTCTCTTTTTCTCTTAATAAGTCTGGCTAGAGGTTTATCTATTTTGTTTATTTTCTCAAAGAACCAGCTCTTGGTTTCATTAATTTTTTCTATTTTATTTTTCTCAGTTTTATTTATTTCTTCTCTGACCTTTATTATGCCCCTCCTCCTACTGACTTTGGGCCTCATTTGTTCTTCTTTTTCCAATTTCAATAATTGTGTCTTTAGACTGTTCATTTGGGAATGCTCTTCCTTCTTTAAATAGGCCTGGATTGCAATATACTTTCCTCTTAGAACTGCCTTTGCTGCGTCCCACAGAAGTTGTGGCTTTGTGTTGTTGTTGTCATTAGTCTCCATATATTCTTTGATTTCTGTTTTGATTTGGTCCTTGATCCATTGATTATTTAGGAGCATGTTGTTAAGTCTCCATGTGGTTGTGAGCCTTTTTGTTTTCTTTGTACAATTTATTTCTGGTTTTATACCTTTGTGATCTGAGAAGTTGGTTGGTAGAATTTCAATATTTTTGAATTTACTGAGGCTCTTTTTGTGGCCTAGTATGTGGTCTACACTGGAAAATGTTCCATGTGCACTTGAGAAGAATGTGTATCCTGCTGCTTTTGGGTGCAGAATTCTGTAGATATCTGTTAGGTCCATCTGTTCTAGTGTGTTGTTCAGTGCCTCTGTCTCCTTACTTATTTTCTGTCTTGTTGATCTGTCCTTTGGAGTGAGTGGTGTGTTGAAGTCTCCTAAAATGAATGCATTGTATTCTATTTACTCCTTTAATTCTGTTAGTATTTGTTTCACATATGCTGGCGCTCCTGTGTTGGGTGCATAGGTATTTATAATGGTTATATCCTCTTGTTGAACTGACCCCTTTATCATTATGTAATGTCCTTCTTTATCTCTTGCTACTTTCTTTGTTTTGAAGTCTATTTTGTCTGATACAAGTGCTGCCACACCTGCTTTTTTCTCCCTATTGTTTGCACGAAATATCTTTTTCCATCCCTTCACTTTTAGTCTGTGTATATCTTCAGGTTTGAGGTGAGTCTCTTGTAAGCAGCATATAGATGGGTCTTGCTTTTTTATCCATTCTATTACTATGTGTCTTTTGATTGGTGCATTCAGTCCATTTACATTTAGGGTGATTATCAATAGATATGTACTTATTGCCATTGCAGGCTTTGGATTCGTGGTTACCAAAGGTTCAAGGGTTGCTTCTTTACTATCTAACAGTCTAACTTAACTCTGCTATAAAGCTATTATAAACACAGTCTGATGATTCTTAATTTCTCTCCCTTCTTATTCTTTCTCCTCCATTCTTTACATGTTAGGTGTTTTATTCTGTACTCTTGTGTTTCCTTTGACTGCCTTTGTGGATAGTTGATTTTATTTTTTGCCTTTAGTTAGTATTTGGTTGGTCTGCTTTCTTTGCTGTGAATTAATTTTCTCTGGTGACATTTATTTAGCCTTAGGAGTGCTTCCGTCTAGAGCAGTCCTTTTAAAATATCCTGTTGAGCTGGTTTGTGGGAGGCAAATTCCCTCAACTTTTGCTTGTCTGGAAATTGTTTAATCCCTCCTTCAAATTTAAATGATAATCATGCTTGATACAGTATTCTTGGTTCAAGTACCTTCTGTTTCATTGCGTTAAATATATCATACCATTCTCTTCTGTCCTATAAGGTTTCTGCTGATAAATCTGATGATAGCCTGATGGTTTTCCTTTGTAGGTGATCTTTTTTCTCCCTCTGGCTGCCTTTAATACTCTGTCCTTGTCTTTGATCTTTGCCATTTTAATTATTATATGTCTTGTTGTTGTCCTCCTTGCGTCCCTTGTGTTGGGAGATCTGTGGGCTTCCATGGTCTGAGAAACTATTTCCTTTCCCAGCTTGGGGAAGGTTTCAGCCATTATGTCTTCAAAGACACTTTCTATCCCTTTTTCTCTCTCTTCTTCTTCTGGTACCCCTATAATGCGAATATTGTTCTGTTTGGATTGGTCACACAGTTCTCTTAATATTCTTTCATTCCTAGAGATCCTTTTATCTCTCTCTGCCTCAGCTTCTCTGTACTCCTGTTCTCTAATTTCTATTCCATTAACAGTCTCTTGCACCTCATGCAGTCTGCTCTTAAGCCCTTCTCTTGATTGTTTCATTTCTGTTATCTCCCTCCAGACTTCATCCCTTAGCTCTTGCATATTTCTCTGCAGGTCCATCAGCATGGTTATGACTTTTATTTTGAATTCTTTTTCAGGAAGATTGCTTATATCTATCTCACCAGACCCTCTCTCTGGGGTTGTCTGAGTGATTTTTGACTGGACCAGATTCTTCTGCCTTTTCATGGTGATAGAAGTGGTCGCAGGCAGGTGGCACGTGTGTCAGCTGGGAGAACAAAGTCCCTTCCTGCTTTTTGGTCACCTTGCCCTTCTCTGCTGCCTGTGCCATTTATCCGCACACAGCGAGCAGTCTCTGGGAAAATCTCCTGAGCTGCCATGAGCGGGGCGGCCCTCGGGATAGCCTAGACCCCTGCGGCAGGTGGCAGATGCGCCGGGTGTATTCTCCTGTGAGAACGGCACCCCTTCGTGCCTTCCAGACCTTGCTCTGGCTTCTGCAGCCTGTCCCGGTTAGCTGTGCACTGGGAGGAGACTCTGTGCGGTTGCTGTAGGTGGAGCTGTTCTCTGGCTGCTCCTCAGCTGAAGCAGGTCAGCCTATCTGCTTCCAGCACCGGCCGGGGGAATGAATGGCAGGCTGCTTATCACTACTGTGAGGGGCTTTGGGGCTGCGTTACCCCCCATGGGGTTAGAAGCCTGAAGTTCCTCAAGATTACCAGCCTGCTGGGATGAGTGTGCTGGGACAATTTTGTTCAGATGTTGAGCATTTGTCCCTTTAAGACTTTTAAAAAGCGCCCACTTTTCTTTTGTCCCAGGGGAGCCGGCTGTGGGGACCCGCTCGCAGTCTCCGTCTCGGTTCCTGCCCTTCCGTTCCTCTAATATCCAGTACACCCTGCAATGTGTGTCTGTGCTCCTGGTGCAGATCCCCAGGGCTGGTTATTTAACAGTCCTGTGCTTACACTCCCTCCCCACTCTGATTCTTTTCCTCCTGCTAGTGAGCTGGGATGGGGGAGTGCTCGGGTCCCAGCAGGTCACGGCTTTGTATCTTACCCTTTTGTGAGATGCTGAGTTCTCGCAGATGTAGCTGTAGCCTGGCTGTTGTACTTCTGGTCTTTCTTTTAGGAATAGTTGTATTTGTTGTATTTTCAAAAATCTATATGGTTTTTGGAGATTTCCACTGCCCTACTCACACCACCATCTTGAGCCCCTCTCGAATTCCCTTCCTTTTCAAACCTGAAAAATGTCCCATCATATGGGTGGACTGCATTTTATCCAGTCAGCCAACTGATGGACACTTGGGTTGTTTCTGCCTTTTGGTTACTGTGAATAATGCTGCTGTGCACACGGGCCTTTAAGACATGAGCAATTACAGTGCTCTTGTTGTTAGAACCCAGAACTGCCTCTGGGCATAACAAGCCCCCCACTTTGTATCACCTCCAGCAGCTGCACCCCAGCCTTGAATCCCCCCAAGGCCTCACCCCAACCTGGTTCTAAGAAAAATGTGTTCTAGTTACTGGAAAACTCACCCATTGTTCAAGTGACCCTAATCCTAGATAGTTTCCCTAGCAACGGCCAGCCACCCAACAGTAAAGGGCAAAGGTAACCTGCCCTTACCATAAAAGGTACCTACTTCCCTTAACCTACATACCTTCTAAATTACTTAGCCGGCAACTTGGTGCCAACTGAGCTCAACCTATAGAAAATGTACAAGACATACTTGTTTTAAACCATCCAATCAGCACCCCCTCTTCCTGAACCTCGTAATGCATAGAAGTCATGAGACCAACTTCCCATTCAATTTCCTTTATAAGCAGCTCCCCCCTTGCTGCCCCTGCTGCTCTGTCGTTTAGAGACACCATTCTGGCTTTCAGGCAATAAACTTCGCTGCTGGAGGTCTCGTGTCCTCTCTTCATGAATGAGTGAATCGGGTAGCTGAAGAACCCCCCTTTCACTTGTGGGATGACAGAATGGAGCAAGTGGGGCCTGGGGTTGCTGGAGAGGGAGGGGCCCTCGATGAGGAGCAGGCAGGTGTGCGAGGGAGCTGGTGCTCTGTGGCTGCTCTGGGCTGGGAAGGGGGTGTCAGCTGGGAGAGGCAGGGAACAATGACTAGAGGAATGTGGGCCACGGCTGAGGCCCAAGGGACTGTCCAGGGGAGTGCCAGCCACACTGTAGGCCTTCAAGGGCTCAAGAAGGTCTGGGGACCCGGGAGGGCTGGGCTGGATGGCCAGGCTGAGGCCTTTGCCCAGAGCAGGCCCTTGATCAGTGGGTGGCCTGGGGGAGCAGGGGCCCCGGGCTCCAGCTCTAGCCCAGTGACCCTGGTGCCGTTGTTGGAGGGTGGGGTTTGTTCTCCTCGGTTCTTGTTCCCGCTGCAACAAAGAATTGAAGGGCAGAGACAGAGTAGTGAAGTGGAGCAAAATACTCCACGGGAGGAACCAGCCAAGTCAAGGCAGACAAAGGCAGGCTTACTTGAATAAAGCAGAAGAGACAGAGGAGCCAGTCAAGGGGAACTTGCAAGGTCAAATCAGAGCTCTCAGGAACCACTCCCTACTTATCTGAAGTAGGACAGAGAGAGTGAAGATGAGACAGGGACCGTGGGTGCAGTCAGAGTAGGGGGAGGGCCTCCGGAAAAAGCAAGGCAGGATATTTGCAGTCAGGGCAATGTACTACATGCAAGGAACCCCCCTACCAAAACTCTGTGTTAAACATTAAGCTCTAGGGTCATTCTTCAGTGAGATCAGTTAATGTTCCCCATATAAAGAAGAATAGCACATGTTTTTCTTATGCTAATCATTTGTAATCATGTGTAAGATTCACTTTAGCATGCTAACAGGTCCAGGCCTATGTGCTGTCTTTCCTCTTTCAGATCTGATGGGGTGGTCTTGCAAACTGGGAAACTAATTTAGCCTGCAGACCCAGCCATAACACAATAAAAGGCAGGAAGGATTCCACCTTAAAGGTAAGATTGCCCTTAACTTACTCTTCAGCAAACAATGCTTCAGCCCACCTTGGGGGCTGGGCAGGCCACCTTTTGATATGCTCCTAGACCAAGAGGCCAGTATCCCAGAGAGATCTGGGCAGGAAATTGCTTGTGTTAAGTTAATTCTGGGTGTTCAGACACCACTTAGCAGGTCCAAACCCCTAAGCCTTTTTTTTCATGTTCTCAAAAAATCCTCATCTGCCTATAAAATCCCCTAGACAACGCACCACCCCGGACTCTCTTGTCCCCTCCTGGCATGAACCGGGAGCTCTGTCCTTTCACTTTATCTCTAAATAAAAGCCTGTACCTTGCTCTTCTACCTTGAGTGTTTGTGAAGCTCATTCTTGGCTTTGTGAACAAGAACCCCGGCATCAAAGACTTGTGCTTAAAGTCCGGAAAATAGAATGAAATGACAAAGTGACAAAGACACCACTAGAAGAGCACACAGACAAAACGTAATAGGTTGAGCAGCAAAAAGTCTTTTAAACATACACGCTCCAAGAAAGGGGAGGGCAGCCTCAGAGAGGAGGTGCCCTTAAGGGCTTAGGATTCTGTCTTTTAAAGGCTTCCAAGATGGGGTAAAGGTAAAGGGTTCGGGGCATAGGCTTGTCATGCCATCTCATATCTGTCTCCAGAGAGAGACACTATGTCATTATCTACAGTCAGTCCTCAAAAGGTTAGGTAATTCTGTAGGATAAACTTCCTGCTCTTCTCCAAAACAGTGGCTGCCCCTAAGCACTGGGAACCTATCAGTTAGAGCGGCTTGCCTTGCCTTAAGATAGGGTGTTGGCTGATTACCAAAGAATATGCAGGAATCTAAGTTCCCAATTTTCTTATTTATTTATTTGTTTGTTTGTTTGCATTTTTGTTTTTTTCTAGCATGATCTTTTTTAAAATTTTAATTAATTAATTAATTTACAATTTATTTTGGTATCGTTAACCTACAATTACATGTGTAGTATTATGGTGGTTAAACTACCCTCTTCATCAGGTCCCCCCCACCAACCCCATTACAGTCACTGTCCATCAGTGTAGTGAGGTGTTATAGAGTCACTACTTGTCTTCTCTGAGTTGTACAGCCCTCCCCGTGCCCCCCATACCTTACGTCTGCTAATCGTAATGCCCCTTTTACCCTCTTACCCCTCCCTTCCCACCCATCTTCCCCAGTCCCTTTCCCTTTGGTACCTATTAGTCCGTTCTTGGGTTCTGTGAGTCTGCTGCTGCTTTGTTCCTTCAGTTTTTTTCTTTGTTCTTATACTCCACATATAAGTGAAATCATTTGATACTTGTCTTTTTCGTCTTGGCTTATTTCACTGAGCATAATACCATCTAGCTCCATCCATGTTGTTGCAAATGGTAGGATTTGTTTTCTTCTTATGGCTGAATAATATTCCATTGTGTATATGTACCACATCTTCTTAATCCATTCATCTACTGATGGACACTTAGGTTGCTTCCATTTCTTGGCTATTGTGAATAGTGCTGCAATAAACATAGGGGTGCATCTGTCTTTTTGAAACTGGGCTCCTGCATTCTTAGGGTAAATTCCTAGGAGAGGGATTCCTGGGTCAAATGGTATTTCTATTTTGAGTTTTTTGAGGAACCTCCATACTGCTTTCCACAATGGTTGAACTAATTTGCATTCCCACCTGCAGTGTAGGAGGGTTCCCTTTTCTCCACATTCTCGCCAACATTTGTTGTTGTTTGTGTTTTGGATGTTGGCCATCCTCACTGGTGTGAGGTGATAGCTCATTGTGGTTTGAATCTGCATTTCTCTGATGACCAGTGATGTGGGGCATCTTTTCATGTGCCTGTTGGCCATCTGAATTTCTTCTTTGGAGAAGTGTCTATTCATGTCCTCTGCCCATTTCTTAATTGGATTATTTGCTTTTTGTTTGCTGAAGTGCATGAGTTCTTTATATATTTTGGATGTCAACCCCTTATCGGATATGTCATTTATGAATATATTTTCCCATACTGTAGGATGTCTTTTTGTTCTACTGATGGTGTCCTTTGCTGTACAGAAGCTTTTCAGCTTGATATAGTCCCACTTGTTCATTTTTGCTTTTGTTTCCCTTGCTCGGGGAGATATGTTCATAAAGAAGTCGCTCATGTTTATGTCTAAGAAATTTTTGCCTATGTTTTTTTCTAAGAGTTTTATGGTTTCATGACTTACATTCAGGTCTTTGATCCACCTTGAGTTTACCTTTGTGTACGGGGCTAGACAGTAGTCCAGTTTCATTCTCTTACATGTAGCTGTCCAGTTTTTCCAACACCAGCTGCTGAAGAGGCTGTCATCTCCCCATTTTATATCCAATGCTCCTTTATCAAATATTAATTGACTGTAAATGTTTGCCAATTCTCTTTTAAAATGGAATCTTAGCCTTAAGATAAGTCCCTCCTGTTCTTATTATGCTATTCATATTTCGGCATTTTTAGGAAAATTAATCATGATGCTTGTCCCGTGTCTCTGCCCCATCTCACCTGCATTAGCTGGAGCAAGTCTCAAGGTCATCCCAGATCCAGAGCACGTGGAATGAACTCACTTTATAAAGGGCATAACTCTTGTGAGTCCTTTCTGGCTCTCTGGCTTTATCTGATTAACTTCTGAGTCCTTGGTGAGCTTATAGTCTTCGGAGCTGTGTGAGGAGTGCCTGAAATCTCTCCAGGCTCCTTCCTTATTGACCTAGGGGCCAGGGAGCATCTGAGCCCCCAGCAGGTGCCCCCACTCCTCCTCAGGACTCTCAGGACACTGTGGTACCTTCCAGCATGTGTGTGAGTGGAGCAGGAGAGGAGCTTGACCTCAGGCCCAGGCTGTTGTCCTCAGCCTGATGCCCTGTCTTAGCTGTCTGCCACAGGCTCGGGGACAGAGGCCTCCGGACTAGACTCCCAGGAACTCTGGAGATATTTCTCCCCACTCCCTCATCCTAACTACACCCAACAGGGCCCAACGTCAAGGGTCACTGAGCCAGATTTGTCGGGGGGGACCCACATAGACCCTCTACAAGGCAAGACTGCCCTGAGACCGGTGTCTCTGGGGCCTGCCCCTTTGCCCAGATTGCCAACTAGGCAGAGAAAAGGTTAAGGTTCAAAGTCCAGAGAGGGAACTGACAGGGAGGGGCTGGTGCAAGCCTGGGAGCCACAGCCCTCCCCCACTGCCTTGGGCCTAGAGCTCAGGGTCCTGCCCCAGGAATCTTGCTTACAGAGCTCAAGACCCCGTCGCGAGGTAGGTGGGCAGGCAGAGGGCACAGGCTTCCATTTGTCCATGGGGCTTTGGCCATTTCCTGGGGAAATTTCCCTGGAGGGTTTGGAGAGGAAGAACACGATTCCACTTGGATTCCAATCTGCCTCCAATACAGAGACCACAGTCCAGGACCCAGGAGGAGAGGGCTCTGTATCTCCATCTCCAACTGGAACCTCAAAGGGGTGTGTGTGTGTGTGTGTGTACACGTGCACCTGTACCTAAGCGGCTTGAGCCAGGGAGGCCATGCAGGGAAGGGGTTGGGAGGAGGGAGGGGCAGGGGCGTGTGCGGAGGCTGGCAGGTGGAAAGTCAGGGATGGGGCCCTTGTGGGACTGCGGGGACCTCTGTGCACCCGCCCAGGCTCCCTTGATTGAGGACAGTCCCTAGGCAACACCCCCGCCCTTGGGGAAGCAGATGGGGTGGCCCTGCCCCACAGTTCCGGGGGCAGCAGGCAGGCTAGTGGATGCCCAGGCTGCCCCATCCAGGGGAAGGGGCCCAGCCCTCGCCCCCCACAGGCAGCTGCTCCTTGTTGTAGGGAGGATCCGCTGCTGGAATGGTTAACGCACGATGTCTCTGCAGCCAATCACAGAGCCCTGCAGGAAATACCTGGAAGAGATCCCTGTGCTGGCCCGCCAGGCGGGTCCCAGCCCAGCCCCAGTCTGATCCCAGGCAGCCGGCGGCCTGCAGCCTCCTCCGGTGTGCACAGCCTCCCCAGGCCACCGAGAGCGTGTGGGTCTCAGCATGGCAACCCTGGGCCCACGTGAGCTAGTGCTGCTGCTGACCATGCTGGTGGTGACTGGGATGGGGGCCCAGCCTGACCAACTGCTGACCTTGCTGTCCTCAGACCAGGGCACTCTGGACCGTGAGGTGCTGCGCAGCCTGTTAAATACACTGGTGGCCCGTGTGCACTGCGCCGGCGGGCCGTGTGGAAAGGTAATGGCCCCACCCGGGCCCCTCAGCCCCAGCCGCTCCACCCCGAAGCCGGCAGCAAAGGGCCCTGGGCAAACTCCAGGAGGCGGGCCAAGGCTGGGTGGCCGAGCACCTTGGCCCTTCTCCCAGGCTGGTAGGCAGGCCCAAGCCCACCTTCCTCTATTCCACGTTCAGAAAGGCCTGTCCTCCCTGGGCTTGAGGGGACATACAGCTCCAGGATCCCAGGGCTGCCTCCCTCATCACTCCCCAGGCCATCAGATTGTCAGAGGTTCCAGGAAGAAACTACCCTGGGGTGGGGGATGCACTGCCCAGGACCCCACTACGTGTGCATGTCTGTAACGGAGAGGGGAGGGAATGGCAGGCAGGTGTGTGAGAGCAGCTGGCGGGGAGGCAGCTTGGGGTAGAGAGAGGGAGAGGCCCATGATCAGTGTGTGGGGCCCTACAGGGAAGTGGGCAGCCCCCCCACCGTGGGCGCCTGGTCTCTGTACCTGTCTCTGCTCACAGTGCCTGTCTGTGGATGAGGCCCTGGCCCTGGGCAGGCCTGATAGGCCAGGAACACCCCTGGGGTCAGCCCTAGAGCCCAGGCACATTGCTCGCCTCAGTGCCGCTGCCGCCATCTACCTCAGCGACCCTGAAGGCACATGTGCAGACATCCAGGCTGGGCGCTGGGCCTCCCGTGCCGACCACCTCCTGGCCCTGCTGGAAGGCCCTGGGGCCCTGACCCCAGGCCTGAGCAGGCTGCTGCAGAGGATTCTGGCCCGGGCTGCTGGTCTGCCCACTGCAAAGAAGGTGAGGGCTGGAGGCAGTGGGCCATGTGAGGATAGGGGAGACCAGTTAGGGGGTTAGGCAGGATTCAGAACATCCCATAAAGCCTGGGGGCATCCTGGGGACACACCTGGGAGGCTGGGCTAGGCTGGGGGACCACAAACGGAAGTTCAGCATCGAGTGGAGTAGGGGCTGGGGGCACCAGGGAGTCCCGTCAGCAGGAAAAGGGCTGAAAAGACTCCTAGGGCCTGAGGGAGGAGCCCAGGAGGCAAAGTGGGGCCTGGACCAATTTGGCCTAGGAAGGGAAGGGCTGTGATCCCGGGGAGAGGCCCTGGTGGGGCAGGGACCAGCCCAGGTCTTAGGGAAGCTGGAAATGGTGGGGGCTCTGAGGAGGCTGGTCTGGGGTCCTGTTGGGGCAGATCCTTGGGTCAGTGGCATCTAGGAGGCACTAAGGCCAATGGTGGTGGTGGAGGGCAAGAAAGCCACGATGCAGGTGAGGCTGAGGCCCAGCTCCTCCCCTAGGCCTGTGTGGACCTGCCTCACCTGCTGGAGGAGGCAGCGAGGGCAGGGGCCCCTGGAAGAGCTGGCCCTGTGCTGGCTGCCCTGCTGGACCATGTCAGGAGAGGGTCGTGCTTCCGCACCCTGCCAACCCCCCAGTACTTTGTGGACTTTGTGTTCCAGCAGCATAGCAGTGAGACTCCCAACATCACGCTGGATGGTGAGCCCTTGGCTAGGCCACAGGGTGGGGAGTGCCCCTGTGAGAGCAGGGCTGGGGTCCACAGACACCTGTGATTCTGTCCTCCCTGCCAGAGCTGGCGGTCTTGATGCAGCGCCTGGGGGTGGGTGGTGAGACCCATGGTGACCACAGCGACCACAGTGATCCAGGAAAGGGGGCCAACCACCAGGGCCCTGTGTTCCTCGCCACCCCTTACAGCAGCTCCAGCGTATGGGACACAGTGAGCAGCCCATGCACCAGAGTCCTGGGAAGAGGTGGGTTCCCACAGGTCTGCTCAGGTCCCTGACACCCCATCCTGTCATCACCCAGGCATGCCTGAGTGCCAGGGACGTGATGGCTATATATGGGCTGTCTGAGCAGGCCGGGGTGACCCAGGAGGCCTGGGCCCGACTGAGCCCTGCCCTGCTCCAGCAGCAGCTGAGTGGGGCCTGCAGCCCCCAGCCCAGGTCCCCCACCCAGGACCAGCTCAGCCAGGCAGAGAGTGAGTGCCCGCCTCCCTGGAGTGCTTGCCTGGATGTGCCCAGGGGTTCTGGGGTCATGGAGGTGGGGCCACACAGGGAGGAGGGGGTGACCGTTGGGTTGGAGGAAGGGCGGGGAGAGCTGGGCTGCGACTGGCATCAGAGTAGAAGGGTCACAGGGAAATGGGGGGCCTGCAAGGGAAGAGGATGGGGCTCTGAGGGTTGTTGTGACCAGAGGCCTGGTCCTGGGAAGCAGGAGCTGGGGCTGAAACTGAGAGGGAGGCCCTCACCTGGCACCGCACCCTCACAGAGTACCTGTACGGCTCGCTGGCCACGCTGCTCATCTGTCTCTCTGCCATTTTTGGCCTCCTGCTTCTGACCTGCGCCGCCTGCAGTGCTGTCACCCACTACGTCCTCCAGGCCTTCCTGAGCTTGGCAGTGGGCGCGCTCACGGGTGACGCCCTTCTGCACCTGACACCCAAGGTCAGGCCCCAGCTCTCAGGACCCTCCCTTCCCCGCCAGGTCCTTCCTCTAGGCCTGTGCTCCTGGGGCCCTTCTCCACCCCTTACCATCTCCAGCCTTGTCTCAGGAGAGGGGGCCCTAAGGCACCTGGTCCAGTGCCTTCTGCCCCCGCAGGTGCTGGGTCTGCACATCCACAGCGGGGAGAGCACCGGCCCACGGCCCACATGGCGCCTCATGGCCATGCTTGGAGGCCTTTACACTTTCTTCCTGTTTGAGACCCTCTTCCACCTCCTGCTGCCCCCGGACTCCGAGGTCAGGCTTCTGGGAAGCTGGACGCAGTGGGTGGACGGGGTGGAGGCCCAGTGGGCCCTGAGTCGTTGTCCCTGCAGGACCCAAAGGACGGGCCTTGCAGCCGCGGTGGCGGTGGCCACAGTCAAGGCAGCCACAGCCACGGCGTGTCCCTGCAGTTAGCTCCCAGCGAGCTCCTGACGCCCAAGCAGCCCCACGAGGGCTCACGCGCAGACCTGGTGAGCCGGCCCCACCCCGATGTCTCCATCCCACGCGAAGCCCCTCCACCAGGACCCCTCCTGTGCCTGCACTCCCAGTTCCCACCAGGACTTCTGCGCCTTCATCCACGTGAACCCCCCTCCAGGTGGCGGAAGAGAGTCCAGAGCTGCTGACTCCGGAGCCCCGGAGACGGAGCCCCGGTGAGCCCTGAGGGGGCCCAGGGAAGGGTCTGGGTCGGGCCGGGCACGGAGGCGGGGGAGCAGGCCTATGCCGATGGTCGCCCGCCTTGCCCGCAGAGCTGAGGCTGCTGCCCTACACGATCACGCTGGGCGACGCCGTGCACAACTTCGCCGATGGGCTAGCTGTGGGCGCCGCCTTCACGGCCTCCTGGAAAACCGGGCTGGCCACCTCTCTGGCAGTGTTCTGCCACGAGGTGCCGCACGAGCTGGGTGAGCCGCGAGGGACGTGGTCAGGCAGGAGGGCGGGGCCCAAGGGCGTGGTCGGCCTGGGGGCGGGGCTGCTTGGGGCAAGGCTCGCTGGGCGGGGCTCCGGGGCAGAGTCTGCGCGGCAGGCCGGCTGAGGAGGTGCGGGTCCCCTGGAGGGCGGGTCCTTGCGGCCTGAACGCGCCCCGCCCGCCGCAGGGGACTTCGCGGCCCTGCTGCACGCCGGTCTGTCGGTGCGCCGGGCGCTGCAGCTGAACTTGGCCTCGGCGCTCACCGCCTTCGCCGGCCTCTACGTGGCGCTCGCAGTCGGCGTCAGCGAGGACAGCGAGGCCTGGATCCTGGCGGTAGCCACTGGCCTTTTCCTCTACGTGGCGCTCTGTGACTTGGTCAGGGCCGAGGCCGGGAGGGGGTTACCCAGAAGGGAAGCTGAGCAGGGGCGCTGAGCTGGCCGCTGACCCAGCGCCCACCTCCTCCTCAGCTCCCAGCTATGCTGAACGTGAGGGATCGGAGGCCTTGGCTTCTTTTCCTGCTGCACAACGCGGGCCTGCTGGGCGGCTGGACCGTCCTGCTGCTGCTGGCGCTCTATGAGGACAGCATCGCCCTTTGACAGCCTCCGCCCCCTTCTCGGACCCTTGACTTTGGCTCTTGGCTCAGCTCCCTCAGACCCTTGGACCCACCAGCCACACCTGAACCTGCAGCCTGGAGCCCAGAGAGCACCAGGCCTTTGAGTTTCCCTCCCCCATTCCCCACCACCCCGCTTCAATAAAGACATTTTCGTCTTTGGAGGCCAGCCTTTTTGCCTCCCTGGGAGGGAACGTCTCCCTCCAAGAAAGGCCAATGAGTGGGGAACCAGCTCTCTCCCCAGGTCTGCATAGTTGCGCTCAGGGGCCTCCATGCATCCGGGCCCTAGTCCCCTCCTCTAATGTGGACACCCTGCCTGGGGAGCAGAGTCAGAACTTGGCCAGGGTCTATGGGCAGCGGATGGACCTGGCCTCCAACAAGGATCAAACTTGTTTACTTATAGCAGAACAAAACAAAACAATCAGCAATACTTACACAGATGAGGGCTTATTTCTCTCTCACAAAAAACAGGCTTGCAGTTAGGCCTGTCTAATTCCATGCCCAAGTCGCCAACTACAAAGTGTGTGGCCCTATCTTGCCAATGGGTTTCAGCCCTGGACAAGTTCAGTATGGATTCAATGAGACCAGAAAAATGACAATAGAACATTCTTGGGGTGAAAGTGATACCGGGGTTCTTGTTCACAGAGTTGAAGAATAAACTTTGCAAACACTCAAGGTAGGAGAGCCAGGGAGAGGCTTTTATTTAGAGATAAAGTGAGGGGACAGAGCTCCTGGCTCACACCAGGAGGGGACAAGAGAGCCCATGGTGGTGCGTTGTCTAGGGGATTTATAGGCGGTTGAGAATTTTCAGGAATTGAGGGTAAAGGGCTAGGGTGCAGACTTGTTGAGTGGTCTCAGAATGCTCATTTTTGATGAGTAACAAAAGAAATTTGCTCTTCTGATTCCTTCTCAGGATAGCAGCTTCCCCCTGGGAGCATATCAATGAAGACTGCCTGCCCTGCCCCCAAGGTGGGCGGGGCTGTTGCCTGGTTGCTAAAAGAGTGTGTTAAGAATCTTACTTGACTTCTTGGACTGTTTATAGTTGGGCTTGCTTCCAAATTAATCTTTTACCCAGGTTGAAGATTACTTATTAGGATCAGAGAAGGAAACACAGCTCATAGGTACAGTTCAAAATGAGCCGGGCCTTTTAGCAGGCTAAGGTAAATTTCACAATGTCAGGATCTAATTGATACAATGAAGTCACAGGTTATGCTGAGGTACTTTTCTTTATCTGGGGAACATTTAAATATTCCAGACCAAGTTGCTCCTGGCCTTTTGAGTTTTAAATGATTTCACTGTAGAATGTTTACTTAGTCTGGTATCATCTTTACCCTAGAGAATTAGTGTGACTCTGACTTTGTGTAATGCTGAACACAGAGTTTCGATAGGGACTTCTTTGCACACTATTACATTGTTCTGACTGTAATTATCTTGCTTTGTTTTCTGGAGGCCCTCACCCTACTCTGCCTAAACCCATGGTCCCTGTCTCAAAGGGTGTATGCCCAACTTTATTCCCACGGTGGCAGGGCAATCACTAAAATCCCATCCACTCAGAGCGAGTCTGCATGCAGCAAGCCGGTCTCTGTCTCTGGGCCTCCTGTTCTGCACAACCATCTCAGTCTCTGTCCTCAGCACTGCCACCACTCCAGCCTCTGCTCTCCTGCAGCTGTGCGGCTGTGTAGCCCTGCAGCCCAGAGCACTAGGCGGAGCTGTTTACCTACAGCCAGCAATAGTGTATTGCCCACACGTATGTAGTGAGTAAGCCAATCAGGGCCAGGTGTTAAACCTTAGAAGCTCAAAACATGAGGAAGGGCAATCGACAAATGTGAGTGGAAGTAGGAAGACCATTGTAAAGGTCATGTTAAAGAATAAACTAGGCCTGTGCTGGTTGACAGAAAAAATATTTTACAGTGGCATGACTCTTGTTCCATTTCCCTAACTCCAGGGTCCTCCAAGCGGGCAACTGGGTCCACCTGGGAAGGGAGCAGTGAGGGGTGCTGCCTGCCCTGGGGGAAGGAGCTCACGTCCAAGAGGGGCTGGCAGGCCCGTGGCCCCAGTACCCGTGGGGGCCGCGTGTCCTCAGTGCGCGCGTTTTGGTGCTGGGGGTTGTTATGCGGAGAAACGCTGAGCAAACACAGGGCACATCATCTGTCGGGGAAACTCTGGCGACTCCCGGACCGGCCGGGCCTCCTACACACACGGGCACTCGCCGGGGACATAATTTGGAGCGCTGGTGTCTGGGTGCCTCCTTCCTCCGGCCCCCACGCTGCTCCTCCGCGGCGCCCCAGCCCCGCCCCCGGGCCACCAGGGGCCGCTGTGGCCGCTGTGGGTCCAGCAGCCGCTCCTCCGCGGCGGCGCTGCGCAGGCGCAGAGGCACGGAACCTCTGCGCTCAGTTTCCGGGCCCGGCCGGGCCGTGTTCACCGCCGTGCGCGTCCCCCGGGAGCTGGCTCCAACGGCGAGGTGGGCGGCGGGCCACGCGTGGCTGGGTGGGGGTCGTGCTCGGGCTCCCAGCTCATCCGGTTGTCTAACATCCTCGCGCAGCCCGGGCTTGGCGCCATGTACGCCGTGTACAAACAGGCGCACCCGCCCACCGGCCTCGAGTTCTCCATGTACTGCAACTTCTTCAGTAACAGCGAGCGCAACCTCGTGGTGGCAGGGACCTCGCAGCTCTACGTGTACCGGCTCAACCGTGACGCCGAGGTAGGCCCGGGCCGCGCCGGCGTCCGCAGCGCCCTCGAGCTCACTCTGCGGGCTGAAGTGGGGGCCCAGTTACAGACCGAGAGGCGAAGCCAGACAAGCCCAGTGGGTTCTCCAGAGCCTGCCGTCCTCACTGCTGCGTTTCTCTGCCTCTCGTCCTCCTCCTGGTGGGCATGGCGGCCTGACCTAAGCATCTCTCTTGCCTTTTTGGTTTTTTTCTCAGCAAATGATATACACTGTGTGCTAGGTAGTAGGGGTACAGTGCTGAACAAACCTACGAGTAACTGGGGGCATGAGATTATCCACTAAATAATACACACCTGGGGGCACACTTGTGGCTGCAGTAGGTACAGCCGAGGAAACGGAGGAGGCAATGAAGGAGGAGTGTTTTTCCAGTTGGCTGATCAGGAGATCCTCCCTGAGGCAGAGTGGGAGTTTGTCGGGAAAGAACATTCCCGGCAAAAGGAACGAGGCCGAGTTTAGTATGGGGGCCGCTGGCAAGAGTTTTAAGAAAGTGTGATGAGCCCATCAGTAGAGGAAATACGGGTGCTTTGGTGGTTGGAGGGGTGGCAGTTGGTCCAGGACGTCCTCTTGCCAGAGGTGGCTTATCTGTTTTTGAAGGGAGATTAAGACTTAGGCACAGGTTGGAGAGTGGAGGTTGTTCCAGGTAGAAGCAGCATCCTGTGCACAGGCCAGAAGCAACTGAGGGTGGGGAGGGCATGCAGTAGTGGACTGGGCTGCCCACTGGAAGTGGGGTGGGGAAAAAAGCAGGCTGTGTTTGAATCGTCCACAGAGCAGGAAGGGTCACCAAGGGATTTTGCATAGGGGCTGATGCAATGAGGAGATGGGGTCAGAGGAGCAGCCATAAGGAGGCGGCTTTGCCGGGCACCTACCTCAGGACGGGTGTGCGTGTTTGTGTGGAATGTGTTCTAACACATGCGTGGTAAAGCGCAGAATAGGAATGGATGCTACAGTATAGTGAGCTTTGACTGGCTATGTGTCATTAAAAATCTTAGTTTAAACTTTTGTGACACAGAAGTTTTGAGGTCAGATTTGGCTTTGGTCAAAATTGGGAAAGGTATCTTGCAAATAAAATCTTTACTGTTTACTAAACCTGAGATTGGTTTTTCAGTCCCAGCGTACTATAAAGTTCCCACTTCCTTGATGCAGTCAACTTTTAGAGACAAATTGGAAGTTTTTACATTTTTTTTTTAACAAATGGGCTACAGCCCCCTGGAACTCACTCATTTGTCTTCAGTAGACATTTATTAAGTGTTCTCCATAGGCATCTTAACAGATGTTGGTGAGCACTATAGACTTACCCTAGTGGCGCTCATGTTCTGGTGGGTGACAGGCCGCACACAGCCAATAAAGGCATGTGCTAGAGGTGAAAGTCATGGAGACCGAAAGAGCAGGATTGGGGAGTGGGGAACCAGATGCAGTGCTCCGGCCTCCTGGGGAAGGTGAGTTTTGACTAGGTGAGGAGGTCTGCTGAAGAAGTTCCAGGCAGTAGGGACTGGTTTTCAAGGATCAGCCCAGCCCAGAGGCCTCAAGGGAGAGGGGAGTGAGGAGGTGGGAACAGAAGGTCAGGTAAGGGGTGGGTTGGGGTTTGGAGGGGTGGTAATCAGCTGGTCGACTTTTTGGGCCATTGTAGGAGTTGAGCCCTGACTCTGGCAATGGGTAGGAAGGGTTTTGGCAGAAGAGTGAGCTGACCTGACCTGTATTTTACAAGGGTCACTCTGGCTGCTGTGTTGGAAAGAGACCATAGAGGCTGCTGGGAGGCAGGCAGGCTGTGACAGGTGGGGTGTGGGTGTGAAAGGCAGAGGCAGCCAGGGCAATACCGAGGGTTTGCCAGGGCCTGGGTTCTGGCCTAACACCTGGAGGTGCTGCTTTCTGACATGGAGAAGGCTGTTGGCGTGGGGAAAGGGGATCAGGAGCCCATTTGGGACATAGTATTAGTACTTGTTGAATCTTAGAAGCTTAAAACAGCAGACAAGTCTCACAGTGTCTGAGGGTCAGGAAGCTGGGAGTGGCTTGGCTGGGGGGCCCCGCTCAGGGCTCTCATGGCGTGTGGTTAGGTGTTAGCCAGGGCTGTCTTACTCTGAAGGCCCCGTTGGGGTTGGTGTTTCTGCTCTCACTCTCAGGGTCACTGGAAGTTGGCCTCCATCCCTCACCACGTGGGCCTCGCCACAGGGCAGCCTTCCCCGTAATAAGGGCTGAGAGAGACCAGCAAGACAGAAGCCGTAGTGTCTTTTTGAACCTATACCAGAAGTGACACACTGTGCTTGTGCTGTGTTCTGTGCAGTGAGAAGAGACTCTGCGGGTGTGAGCTCTGGGTGGCAGGAGTTGCGGGGCTATCTTGGACATCTTGGCCACTGGCCACTGCAGGGATGTGGAGGTGCTGTTCGGCGGCTGGTGGTGGTGCTGAGGGGGTGGAGGCAGGAGTCTGGAGTTGAGCAGTGGGGTCTAGGCTGGAACTAAATTTGAGGTCTTCAGCCTGTGGGTAGTGTTCAGATGTTGAAGCTGTTTGGGGTCACCCAGATGATGGCCGCCTGGACCTTAGGAGGTCAGGGAAAAAGGGGAGCGACCATTGAGAGGTTGGAGGGTGGCGGCCAGGGCAGCCTGAAGAGGGCCAGAGAGCGTCTTGGCTTCCCGGGAAGGCGGCGGTGCACTGAGGGTGGGTCCTGAGGCCGGGCCGCGCTGCTGAGCCTCGGGAGAGGCCTGAGATCCAGAGGCCCTTGGTGACTTGGCAGCAGTCAGGTGGCAGGCAGGGATGAGGCCTGCCAGCTTCAGAACCCGGTGCAGGGGAGAATTAGTGACAGTGGACGTAGACACCTCTCTGGGGAGGATTCGTGCAGAGAGAAGTGAACAAACGGGGCTGGCGCGGGTTTGGATGGCGTGGGTAAGGCGATGGGCTAGGCTTCCCATGGTAACATTACTGTTCTTTCTTTTCTTTTTCCTGTAAATGGCGAGGAAAGAGAGTTTCTTCAGAGTGAGAGAGTGCCAAACAAAGGGAGCTGGTAGAAAGGGCTTGCCCCACTAGCTGCTCTAGGCAGAGATTTAAGCAGCCTTTTTGCATCTGAAAAGAGTTGCCAAAAATCCCAACAGATCCTCAATAGGTCAGATGCAGCTGCGAAGCCTGTCAGATATTTGCTCTCTGGCCCTTACAGGAAAGTTCGCCAGCTAGTGTGCTGGAGAGTAGAGCGTGTGGTGCTGCAGTGGGGGTGATGGGGGGCTGGAGTGGGGTCCTGGAGTGCGCCCGAGTGTTGGGAACAGACAACAGCCTGCTGCCATGGTTGCATGCATCTGTGGGCCCGTGGGCAGTTGGGATGGTGCATTGGGCCCACGAGGGTGCCTGGCCTTGGCTCTGTGAGGTTTGGGCCCCAACCAAGTGATTTGAAGGGCCGGAGGTAAGCTGGGCATGTCTCTCTGCCTCTCTCCTTTCTCCCCACGTGACTGGCTTGGTTTTCCTGGCAGCTTGGTGGCCTTGAGGTAGTTGGGCTTACTCGAGCTCAGGAGACTAAAGGGGAAGCTGCCAGTTGTCACAAGGGCCAGACCCTGGGGGCTTGGTGTCCCTTCCATCACAGCCTGTCCTTCGGGGCAGCCCCAGCCCAGATTCAACATAAGGGTGATGGGCCCCCTCTTGAGGCTGTCTTAAATCTCCCTAAGGAGTCTAGTGCAAGGGCAGGCAGTGCAGTAGTGAACGGCTCAGCCCAGGGGTGGGAGGGAAGGCAGCGGGCGCAGACGCAGGCAGCCGGCCAGGCTGTGGGCAATGTGGCTGGTTCCTGGTCCTCTGGGTGAGGCAGGAAGCAAGGGTGACTGAGTAAGAGGTATGGTGTCCACTCTGCAAAAAGCTGAGGGGCTATGGAGCGCACCCCCTGGCCCCCCCGGTGCCCTTTGGGAGGAAAACATACAGACCTTATTGACGTGAGTAGAAGCCCCAAGGAGATAGAAAGTGTGCTGCGGCCATGGGTGGGGTCTCCGTGCTGAGGTGTCAGACCCCCAGATCGGACTGTGAACCTACCGTCCTTCCTCTCAGAGTTGCAGTAAGGTTTCTTGTTAGGTTTAATCTGAATCTCAAATTTATACCAAAGAGCCAAAGTCAAGAACGACTGAGCTGATTTTGAACATGAACAAGATGGGGCACCTGCCCTACGGGATTATCAGGAGTTTTGTGTGTGTGTGTTTTCAGGTTGCCTTGTTAGGTACATGCAGGACAAATTTAGAAAAATATTTTACTTTTGAACTGAACTTTTTGTCATGAAATGTCCCTTTTATTTCATTTTTCTTTTTTTTTTTTTTTACAATTTATTTTATTTTAGTATCATTAACCTACAATTACATGAGCAATATTGTGATGATTAAACTACCCCCTTCATCAGGTTCCCCCCACCAACCCTATTACAGTCACTGTCCATCAGTGTAGTGAGATGAGAATCACTACTTGTCTTCTCTGAGCTGTACAGTCCCCCCCCGTGCCCCCCACCCTATGTCTGCCAATCGTA